>CM019823.1:20402571-20874324 GCA_009763385.1 Coix lacryma-jobi var. lacryma-jobi | reverse complement strand
GTGATGGAGTTGAGCCATTCATCAGCTTCGAGCGGTTCGGTGGCTTCCTTGAACACAAGAGGGCGAGTGTCCAAGAAGTCACGGTAAGAGCTGTACTGGTTGGGCTCCGGACCTTGACGTTGATGATGCTGCTGTGCAGTGTTGTTAGCGATATTGCGAAGGGTGGCCTCCATGTGCCTCTGCATTTCCTCCATATTCCTTTGGCTGCCCAAGAACTGGCCAAAGAACGCTTCCGGCGTCATCGGCGGCGGTGGGGGGAGGTGGCAGATTCTCCTCCTGTCCTGCCCCTTGCCCACGTTGGCTGCGAGTGTGTGCCGGCATCTGCATATCCCATTAAGCAATCATTAGGTGATGTTACATCGATCATGAATAAAATACTGCGCTGTACATAATTCGAAAATTTAGCACACGACCAGTATAATTACTCATTTCCATACAACGTCACAGAATAATCGCTCAAAAATTAGACACGCAAACGACGGATTTCCATAAAAGGTGCCGGATCGAAGTCCGGACTTTGTCCAAAAGCTTACATGCCATCAAACATTTTAAACATAAAACTAGCACATGTGTAGGGTGTTACATCACTTAGCGAGCAAGCTCAAGCTATACAAAAGAAAACGATCTCTAACAGCTAACGCTCAGGGGTCTCCAGCGGCGGGTGCAGCGTCCTCTGGTGGGGCGTCGGGACCAAGGACCTCTCGTCCTGGGGATCCGGGACCTCAGCTGCTGGGGCGGCGGCCTCCTGCGCGGCGTGGTGCATCTGATGGACGGCCTCGTGGAGCTGGTCGATATAGGCCTGCTGTCCATGTATCTGCTGTATCAACAGGTGGGCTCCCTCTCTGAGCTGGTCGAGCGCGGTGCGGGCCTCATCCCTCTGAAGAGCGGTAGCAGGTACATCTGCTCTGCAACTGTCCTGGCAGTGGACTGTGCTGCTGCTGTGGTGCGGGCGTCGTCACGCTCCAGAGTGAGCTGCTGAATCCTCTCCTGCAGACGAGCAACCTCAGCGTCGAAGTCCTCCTGAAGCTTCCTCTTGCTCTGGTAGGTGGCTGTGAGGGTGAAGGACACGCTCTCGAGAGTGTGCTCCAAACTCTCACATACACCCAACAAAGCTCCGGTGGCGCTCATCGCAGGCGTCTCACAGTAGAACCTCTCCTCTGGGCTCCCTGTCAAGACTGACTCCGAAGTCTGCTTCCAGCGCAGTGGGAAAAGTGATCCACGGGGAAACACTCCTGCCATCGCACTTGCCAGGTCGCGGGGGGAAGCGGGCGATGATATCCTTCAGCACTAGGTATGCTGCCCTGTTGGCTCCATCTTGGCACAAGTGCCTCTGGTGATCTCAGTCCATCCTGTCCAGTGCGGCTTGGCAGGCAAGGCTTTGACCTTGATCTCTACCATAACCAGGGAATCCTGCCCGTAGATCTCCTTCTGCCAGGAGTACTTGGGCTCCTGTCCTTCCTCATAACCCACTGCCTGCAAAATCCTCCAAAGGATAGTCGGCAGCCCGAAATAGGTCAAGAACGTCCTCCGGGTCAGCTTGGTGGCCAAGCGATGACGCGGAACTCCTCTGCCTCCGGTGGCCTTGCGAGCAGTCAACTTGGTCCGGGCCATCTGTAGAACAAAAGGGTTTTTGAACTCTCGTGAGACGAAGACTAAGTTGGCATATTTTATAGAAGAGACAACTTTTAATTTAAGGGGAGGTAATGTAAATGCAAGAATATAAACATGATGCATGATCGTACTTACGTTCTCACTCACTAACATGACTCGCAAGTCCTAACGTTTTAGTCAGTGGTAAGAACGATCTCTCATGCGTTATCTACCTGTTCTACTCGTTCGCATAGTTAGTGTACCTGCAGAAGATCCATTTCAGCCCAAAGAAATTCCCAATGATAAAGCAACTGAGTATAGACTAATATGCGCAACACATAGAAGCCAACACTAAACACCATGCACCAATATAGAAAATACCCTTGAAAACATTGATACCCTCGTATGGGTCTGCGTGGAGCTCGCACATACTTGGTATAAGAACTCTCACTTAGACCGACGGTTGGACGGTCATGCTCTCAATCTCACAAAATCATTTTATGCATGTTTTCGCGATCGACGCATCTCTTTTTCCGAGAATGGACCAGCAAATAAAGATCCAGCATGAAGCAAAACCCTGAACCCTGTTAGCAGTTAGACCACCTGATTCCTAGTATAGGGCTAAGGACGAGAAGGGCACACTTAGTAATGAAATAGTTTTGAAAATAGTTTTGAAATACCCATTTTAGTTTGAAAATAGCTCTTTACGGAGGTAAACACTTGAACCATGCTCGATACCAAGCTGTGGCGGAACCGTCCTGATTATAAGAGCTCAAGTATTATCTTAGCCAAATCCGTCTGACTTCGACTGATACTTGAACCCATACAACCCCGGTAGTCCGGAAATCTCGAAGGATTTCTATCACCATACATCATACAGGATCGAATCGTTCAAGGATTACATTTGTAAAGATACATCATAACGAAAACGAAACCGAATTTAAAATATCAGAGTGCGAATTTAAAACGGAGTTATTACAATACCGATTTTAAAAGTGCGGAAGCTGAAATAGTTTAAAGCACGACCACCACACATGTGGTCCAAATAAAACATTGTTTTGATAAATCCACTCGACAACACTCACTCCTCCCTTTTAAGATAATGTGCCACTAGTAGTCTTGGTCCAGCAAAAGAAAAGGCGGAAAGCTTCTGGACGACCCTGCCCTGGGCCTACTCCTCATCACCTTCAATGGGTAGAGGCAGTGCTTACAATAGCCGAAGTAGACCTGGCCATCTGCAACAAACGGGATAAACCTGAGTACTGGAATGTACTCAGCTAGACTTACCCGTCCAACTGAAAATAAAGACACCAAGGAAATGCAAGGCCTTTTCGGGTGGAGCTGGGATCTTTTAGTGGCGAGAAGCTCAAGTTCAGATAGGATAATCAGTGATAAAGATGAGCTGCCATTTTTAGACCTTTCCTTAATTCTAGGTTTTTCACCTGTACTAGAGCACTCACGTGAATCTACCACTCAATAATATAACCATATCAGTTGACTTATCCACATTTAGTTGAACCTTTATTAATCTACATGGAGTTGTATCGTGGTGAAGCTCGCCATAGTTTCCCACTAACGGGGGAGACGGCGACTCGAATCGAATTCCAAATCAGCTGATGAAAGACCTTTAATACCAGCCCACACTTTCCCCGTCGGGTCCATGCATTGGGCAACCGCTCGACGCTTGTTCGTGGTGGTAATCGCCGCGGTTCAAGCACGGACCGCCCAATTGGAACCTGGCGATGGCCTCACGCGGCAGATCGCAATTTCCATACTAGAGGGCACGACACGGGTTGAGACCGGCCCGAACAGCTTCTAACCGGCTTTGGGGTCGATGATTACAGCACCGACATATCCCTAAGTAAAAGGGCGCGTTCAAAAATGAACGAGGGCCAACATCGATACAAACCTACACGATCCAACGGATGGACTGCCCCAAGTTTCCGAACTTGTGCCCTGCCATCCCGTTGACCGTATTTCATTACTACTCAGGTTCTTTTCCACGATAGCAAATATAGCCAACCGTGATCCGGTAAATACCCATCCGGGTATTACGGAAACATCCTTAACTACCACTTTTATTAAGCAGGCTAAGCAATTCTACATTGTAATTAAATAACAGGATAACAAGGTAGATATTAATCAATAACCAAGGAATGGTAATGCAGCAAGTAGGATTCATTCCAACTCCTAAACCTAATGCATCACAATATAAAAGGACTCAAGTAATCTTAATTGCAAAAGATAGGAGGCTTAATATGCTCTGGGGCTTGCCTTGGGTGAAGACCGAGGCCTCGTGGGAAGGGCACTCGGGCAAGTTAGTGTCGCTGGCGGGGTCGACTTCCTCGGCTTGCTGGAGCTCCGGAATCTGCTGCTCGGCGTTTGTCTCTGGCTCCTGGTCGGGCTCCGGAGGGGTCGATCCTATTGTATGCGATGATTAATAAATAATTCAAAAGAAACTTAGGTTTGAACTGCAAGTGCACTTTTCTGGACTCAGAAAAATCCACAAAAATTCCAGCAGGCACACAACAGTTGCTGGACTCCACTGAACCAATTTCAGCCAAAAATGAAATACAGAACTGCAGATATAAAAATGACAAGAAACTGCCCAAAAAGGTGCTTTGAACTAGCTCCTCATTCAAAAAGTGTTAAACAGCAGACTTCATATTTTCCCAGATTCTACTTCACATTTTATGCTTATCAAGAAAGTTCCATGAACAGAAATATTATATATTTCTTACATGAATTTCCAAAGGAAAACACAGAAAAGCACATTTGCAAAACAACTTCAGATTTCTTCACATAACAGGTCATGCTTACATTTTTCTTAGCTTGGACATCATAAACAGAGACTATACAAATTTTCCCATTTTATCTCGACATATAAAACACCTTAACCTTATTCAAAGAAATCAGCCAAAAAGGACTTTTAACCATAACAGAAACTTTTTCTACATAAACAGTGCATTAAATATTTTTCACATGTATAAAACAGAATAATAAACTTACACAAAATTTTACAGGAATTATCTCAACCAGAAAACATATATAACCATTTATCTTAGCAAAAGCATATAAACTGAAATAAAAAAAGAAAACAGTAAAATTAACTCCTACCAAAAATACTTTTATATTTTTCCAGGGTAGATCTACTCATAAACAAACTAGCAAAACTGGAAGCACTCCATTTGGACTAACAAAACAGGATCTACAAAATAAACAAGCATTTACGGGAAGAAGAAAACATTTTGGAAAAAAAGTTTTCTGGAAACACTCGGCGCACGGAAAGGTGTGTGCTCGCTCGAGGCCTGGCTCGAATCGTGACACGGCCGAGGGTTCGCTCGAGGCCGAGTTCGGGCGAGTCGGAAATCAAACGCCCGTCCGAGGCCTGGCTCGAGGGCTCGGGCGAGACGGACAACTAGTCCGTCCGAGGCCTGGCTCGAGGGCTCGGGCGAGACGGGAAAACAAACGCCCGTCCGAGGCCTGGCTCGAGGGCTCGGGCGAGACGGAAGCCATCGCCGTCCGAGGCCTGGCTCGAGGGCTCGGGCGAGACGAAACACACACGCCCGTCCGAGGCCTGGCTCGAGGGCTCGGGCGAGACGGAAACACACACGCCTGTCCGAGGCCTGGCTCGAGGGCTCGGGCGAGACGGAAACACACACGCCCGTCCGAGGCCTGGCTCGAGGGCTCGGGCGAGACGGAAACACACACGCCCGTCCGAGGCCTGGCTCGAGGGCTCGGGCGAGACGGAAACAGGGGAGAGGTTTGACCGCCGATTCCTCGTCGACGGTGAGGTCGCCGGCGGTTAAGCTAGGCTTGCGAACTCGTCTCGACGAGGCGCATCGAGTGGTGTACGTGGTTTGGCTAGCGCACGGCCGGAGCATGCCGGCGGCGAGTGGCGGCGCACGGTGATGGCGGCAACGCGCGGCTACGCCGTTTCCGGCGGCGGCCGGAGAAATTGGAGGAGGCAAAAGCTCGAGAGAACCCTAAGGAGCAAAGCTACGGGGTTGGTTTGGCTCGGGTGGCTCCAGAGGAGCTTGGCCACGAGCGAGGTCCGCGGCGGGCGGCCATGGCGTTCGGCCGGGGAAAAAGATGTGGGAGGGAGAGAGCGGTAGCGTTGAAGCTAGGTGGTGTTCTCACCTTGCCTTGGCTTGGTGAAGCTCGAAGATGAAGAAGAAGAGTCGGTGGAGCTCGGGTTGGGGAAGAACGGCGTTGCGGCTCGGCGGGCGGTGGTGGCGACTGACGGACCGAAAGAGGCGCTTCGTCCTCCGGCGGCGAAGGGGCTCGGTCGGGGACGACAACGTGCGCACGGCGCGTGCACGGTGTAGGCGGAGCGGTGTACGGAGGGAATCGAAGGGAGGTGCTCCGACGAGGTCAGAACGGAGAGGGAAGGTTGCGGTGGAGGTCGCGGCGCGGCGAGAGCGAGCCGAGCGCTTGCTCTGGCTGGTGGCGAGGGGAGGAGAGTGCGAGCGAGATTGGGAGAGTGGAGAGTGTGTGCGGGAGAGCGAGGGAGTGAAGAGGTGCTCGGGGTTTTGATCGGCTTGACCGGTGGTCGTGGCGGGGCGGGGCCACGGGGGCGCGGCGGCAGAGAGGGTGATGCCGTGCACGGCGAGCGGGTGCGGCAGGCGAGGCGAGCGGAGAGTGGCCGGGGGAGATAGCTTGCGTGCTCGGGGTGAGAGGGGATCGAGCGAGGAGTGGCCGGCGAAGATCCTCGGCAGAAAGCGGCGGCCACGTGGCGGTTGCGGCCGGGCTAAGGCGCGGCAGGGTCAGAGCGCAGAGCCGAGAGCAGGCGCGCGAGCGGCACGCGGGCGGCGAGCGCTGGCGAGCGGCGCGGGGTGCGCGGGCGAGCGCGGGAGCGGGCCGGCGCACGCGAGTTGGGCCGAAAGGTGGGGCGTGGAAGGAATCGTTTTCCTTTTTCTTTTTCCAAAACTTTTCAAACTTTGACCACTCAAAAACAGTTTCAAAAACTCCAAACTAGGTTTTGACCCAAATATAAAAGTTTCTCGAAATAATTTTCTCTACGACTTTCATATAGGACACTTTTTCTGAAAACCATTTTTAAATCCTCCACATAAACAAAGCCAATTTTAAAGTATAAACCATTTTGTTTTGACTTATTTTATTTACAAACTAATCTGAACTAGGTCAAAACTCCAACATGAAAAGCACTCTACTCAAGATTCTCTATTTTATAAAACTCTTTGCCAAAACAGAAATCCACTCAAACAACCAAGTCCAATAGAAATCCAAATCCAATTAAATAAACAAAAGACAAAACACTCTCATGCTCATGAAATGATGCAATGCATTGCTTATGTTTCTTTAGTAGCTAAATGCAGTGCCTTAATGCAGTGCTTGACACTAGGGTGTCACAGATCACGAGGGCTTCAGGGGGGAGGGACGAACCCCCGACACCGGCTGCACCATCTCAGCACGGTGACGACCGGACGGCGCAGCTCGCGCAGCTGCGGGAGACCATCGCCAAGGGCTCTTTGTTCTAGTGGTCAAGACACTTAGCGAGGTGATCACATTAGGATACATAGCCGTAATATTAAGAGGAGATTATTCACGGCTTATGCGGTGTTCAAGTGCCACTAGGTGTTCCTAGGTGTTCTCTAACATATCAATGCTATAGACCTAGTGAGTGACTAACTAAACCCTTGATAAATGCTTTGAAAAATGCTAACGCACGTGCACAAGTGGTGAAACACTTTGGTGTTGGCACATGGGAGCAAGGGTAGAAGTTAGAAAGTGAAAAGATGCCAAGTTAGGGGCATCGGACGCTGGCCGAGCGTCCGATGGTAAACCCTAACTTCTGACTGTTGACGAGCTAGCATCGGACGCTGGCAACGGACGCCTGAGGAATCACTGTTGCTGCGTCCGATGGTCATGACGTGCCGCGATCGTGTTGTGCAGGGAGCATCGGACGCTGGCCTGCGTCCGATGCAGAACCATCGGACGCGTTCGATGCGTTCTGGACCTCTCTGGAACCTTTCTGTTGTGCCATCGGACGCTGGGTTGAGCGTCCGATGTAACTGTGCCGGTGCGTCCGATTGGCGCAGTAAAGTGCTGAATTGAGCAGAGGCATCGGAGCGTCCGATGCTAGGCATCGGTGCGTCCGATGCCACTTTAACCAGCGCGGGAAGGAATGTGACCGTTGGGATCTAACGGGCTGAATTCATAGTAGAGGGACACGTGGTGCTCATCGGAGCATCGGACGCGCTGGGGCAGCGTTCGATGGCCCCGACACGGAGCGTCTGATGCTTCTGTTTCGGCCCAACGGCTAGGCCGACTTGTGAGGCCTATTTAAGGGGCTTGCCGGCTTGCTAGGTTTCTCTCTTGCACATTTTGATTCCTAAGCATTCTAGTGAGCTTTGGCAAGCCTCCCAACTCATCTCCCAAGTTGATTTGATCAAACCAAGTGAGATTGAGTGATCTAGTGCGTGATTTGAAAGAGTTCAATCCAGTGGCACTAGTTCTTCGCATCGGCATTGAGTTTTCTTGTTACTCTTGGCATTTGCCGGTGCCTAGACGGCTTGGAGGCGTTGAGGTGGTTGTTGGCAAGATTGGTGATTGTTCTTGGCCACCACCGTTCGAGATTGTGAGAGGTTTTGGAGCTTCACCTCGCCGGAGCGGCAAGAGGCATCCTTAGTGGATTGCTCGTGTCATTGAGCTACCTCACTAGTGGTAGATTCTTGTGGCGCTCTTTGTGAGCTTGGCTTTTCGCCGATTAGCCACCGGATCACCTAGTGTTGGTCGACACAACGGGAGAGTAGCGTGCCGGCAAGCACGTGAACCTCGGGATAAATCTTTGTCTCCCGAGTGCTTATTGTGATTGTGTCCCCATCTTGGTGATTGGTCTTCATCTACACATTCTTGGTGATTGGCTTCACAAGTGGATTTCACCGGTGATTGGCTCTCTACGTGGCGATCCCGAAGGCTCGGTGAAATTCCCTCTATCTAGCTTATTTACTTTGTGTATTTACTTTGAGCTACTTCTTTGTGTAGATATCTTTTCTTGTTGTATATCTTTTGTCATATACCTTGTGTAGCTAGTTGTGAGTAGCTTGCTTAGTTTGTCTATTGCACACACTTGTCTCATATACATTTTTGTATATCATACTGTGCTAGAGCTATATTGTTTTATTCCGCATTTGTTATTAGCTCTAGTTGATTGTGTGACATAGAATATTAGGTAGAATTGTTGGATAGGTGGCTTGCAACACACTATTAGGCTAGCGCAAAAAGCTTTGCCATTTGTTATACTAATAGTGTTTGCCTAAGTAATTTTGTAGATTTTTAATTAGGCTATTCACCCCCCCTAGCCACTTGGACCTTTCAAGTGGTATCGAAGCCGTGGTCACCGGTTGTTTTGAGGCTTAACATCCTCCGTGTTAAAAAATGGCTCAAATCAACTATATGGGGAAGCCACCACATTTTGACGGCCACCAACTTCGATTGTTGGAAGAGGAAGATGTGTGCATTCACAAGAGGAATGAATAGAAAGATTGGGAGTAATTGAGCATGACTTTGCGATAATTGATCCCACAAGTCTCACTCCTAGAGAAGAAGAGAAGCTTCAATGGAATGATGTAGCAATCAACCTGTTCTATGAAGCATTTGATACAAAAGTCTTTGAGCAAATCAAGGACCTTGAAAGAACAAGTGAGATATGGGAAAGATTGGAAGAAACATATGAAGGCACCAAGCGGTCAAGGGAGCCAAGCTATATATCCTCAAGGACAAGCTCGCCATGTTCAAAATGCAAGACGATGAAAGCATACCGGAGATGTGTTTCACCGGTTGCAAGTGATCATCAATGACTTGAAGGCTTTAGGAGAGAAGGTGGAGGACAAGGACTTCTCTCACAAGTTCTTGAGATGCTTACCACCAAGGTTTGATACTTTGGGACTATCCTAGTGAGTGAAGGATTGGATACAGTAACCCCAAACCAAGTACTAGGTGATGTGGTCACACAAGACACATACCATGGTGGAAAGGGATGGGGGAGCCCAAGAGGAAGATAAGAAGAAGAAGACCGTGGCATTCAAGGCTTCTCCACAAAAACAAGAGCAAGGGTAAAACTAAGAAGGAGGAAAGTGATGATGAAGCAAACACAAGCTTGAGTGAAATGGATGATGAAGAGAATGGCTCTATTTGTCAAGAGATTTGGCAAGTTCATGAAGAAGAAGGGATATGGAGCTAGAAAGAGAAGAGATGCAAAACAAGAGCACTACCAAAGGCTGTATAGATGCAAGAGCAAGGATCATTTCATTGCGGATTGTCCATACTCTAGTGATGAAGATGATGATGACCGCAAGAAGAGCAAGAGAGAAGGACAAGAAGGAAAGAAAGAAAGAAGGGAAAAGACAAAGGAGAAGAAGAAGGGGGATTATCCTATGTTGTGACATGTGATAGTGATGCTTCCTCAAGCGATGATGATGATTCTAGTGATGATGAAAGGAAGACCACCAAGAAGAAGGCTATGGCTAGTCTTGCTATCTCAAGCAAGCCTTCTATCTTCAACACTCCATCGTCATGCTTCATGGCTAAGGCCACTAAGGTATCATCCGATGAGAGTGAAAGTGAGAGTGAGAGTGATGATGATGAGGAGTACTCAAAGGAGGACCTCATGAGCATGCTACAAGATGCTCACTCTTACATGGAGACTAAGAGGAAGGAGTGCAAAGAGTTGCGCAAGGCCAACAAGGCTCTTGAGCAATCCTTTGATGAGCTCAAGTCCACTCATGAGAGGCTAGAGGAAGCCCATGAGAAGCTTGGCCAAGCTCACACTAGGCTTAAGGAAGCCCACTCCTCCCTCCTTGATCAAAGTAAGATTGAGGATGTTGTAGAGACATGCAACATAGGAGTAACATGTGATATTCTTGATGATTCTCTTTATGCTCCTATTGTTGTTGCTCCACAAATGCATCATCATCATCTAGCTCAACTAAAATGCCTACTTCTACTACATGTGATTCATCATTAATGGTAGAAAATGAGAACCTTAAGAATAAGGTGTATGAGCTCACTCATGCTTTAGGCAATGCCTATGGTGGAGATGCCCGCTTGCTTAAGTGCTTGGGTAGCCAAAGGTGTCCACTCAACAAGGAGGGACTTGGCTATACCCCCAAGAAGGGCAAGGCGGCCTTTGCTACTCACAAGACTAGTTTTGTGAAGAGCAATGGTCGGTATTGCTATAATTGCAAGCAATCCGGGCATATAGAGCAAAATTGCTTTAACAAGAACAAGATCAAGAACAATGCTCATGCATTATCCATTAGACTTGATTCTTGTTATATGCTTACAAAGGGCACTAATGGTGTGAAGGCTAAGTACATTGGTGCACCCATGGTTGGCCCAAAGAAGAAGGCAATTTGGGTGCCCAAGAGCTTGGTGACTAACCTTGGAGGACCCAAAAAGGTTTGGGTACCTAAAAAGAATTGATCTCTTTTGTAGGTGAACTATAAAGCGGGAGGAAGGCATTGGGTGCTTGATAGTGGGTGCACTCAACACCTGACCGGAGATGGAAGAATGTTCAAATCAATCAACACTAGTGGCAATGATCATGCGGATGCTATCACATTTGGTGACAATAAGAAAGGCAAGGTCAAAGGCTTGGGCAAGATTGCAATATCCAATGACTTGAGCATCTCCAATGTGCTATTAGTGGAATCTCTCAACTTCAATCTTTTGTCCGTAGCACAATTGTGTGACTGGGTTTCAAATGCATATTTGGGGGTGATGATGTGGAGATAGTGAGTGTTGATGGAAGTGATTTAGTGTTTAAAGGATTTAGATATGAGAATCTTTATTTGGTGGACTTTGATGCAAGTGAAGCTCAATTGACAACATGTTTGTTCACCAAATCAAGTATGGGTTGGTTATGGCATAGGCGCTTGGGACATGTGGAATGAAGCAACTAAAGAGGCTAGTGAAGCATGACATGGTTAGAGGACTAAAAGATGTTCATTTTGAGAAGGACAAGCTTTGTAGTGCATGCCAAATGGGAAAACAAGTTGGAAACACTCATCCCAACAAAGGAATGATGAGCACTACACATGCACTTGAGTTGTTGCACATGGACTTTGAAGGACCGAGAATGCAAAAGCAAGGCGACCAGAGGGGGGGTGAATGGGAGCCAATAAAATTTCTCACGAAACTTTGGCCAAGTGTCCCAAAATCAATCCCCAAGAGCTACTACCAAAAACGTGACGCCCACGACCCTTGGAAGAGGGTGGATGATCCCTGGGATCACAGCGAGGCACCACAAAAACTTCCTCACCCAAGTTCACGCAAGTCAACTAGTGACGGGATGGGTTTTGGGTAACCCCAACCTCCCCCGAGCAACGCGAGGGGGATTCAGGCTATTTTGAAAAGCGGGAAGCCCAAATTCTGTAGAGCACGAAGTTAGGAATCCAACGCAAAAACGAATCTCGAATCGAAGACAAACGAACAAACTGCGGACGAAAACGCGTCGAACCAGCACTGACCGGACTCTGCCTGCGTCCGGTCGCTGACCACCGGACGCGTCCGGTCGTGCAAAAACAGTTTTCAGAGCTTACTGTTTCTGACCGGACTCACCAGAGACGAGCGTCCGGTCGAGAGCAGTGCGTCCGGTCACAAAATACAAGCCAAGTGAACAGTACAATGAGCGAGTCCGGTCACTTAGCAAAAGGTGCGTCCGGTCAAGTCACGAACCGAACACAGCGAAGGTGTTCATCGACCGGACTCACTGACAGCGTCCGGTCGTTGAACAGGCAGCGTCCGGTCACCCCGATTCAGGCTGTTCGTTCACCGATTCGACTCGATCTCACCCAAAACAAATCCTCTAGGGATCAAACTTGGTGAGAAGAGTCACAAATAGTATAGTGAGCTATCTCTAAGAGATCATGGCTCGAACCTATCTCCAAATCGATGAATCGAAGAATTTCGGGGGAAGGGAGAAAACTTGACCCGAAACGAAAAATCGATCGATCTCCTAGATCGTGAGGTTAGAGGATGATTCCTTCGGTGGAAAGAAGTGCCTCACGATCTAGAACAAACCAGTTCAAACGGAATTGCAAAAAAATGAACCGAGCAAAGAGATCAAGCGACGGGAAAATCGTGGGGAAAAAGGATTTCCGAAGAACACGAACAAAAACGCGAATCACACCCACGAATTGCAAGCCGAAGCGCAAACACACGCTACGACAAGGAGGTTACGGCCTCCTTTCCTCAAAATCAACAGTACACAGAGTTGCAAGTCTCTCTGCGGATCTCAGCTACCGCAGGGGATGGGAGAGCAGGAAACCCTAAGTGCAAAGAGCAAATGAGGTGGCTAAAACTGAGATAAGGGGAGGAGGGTGTCTCCCCGACTACTTATCCTAATTCTAGTCTAAGTACAATTCCTACTCTACCCCTCTCTAATCTAATTACAGAGCAAACCAGCTAAACCCTAGGGTTATTCTGGACCAACTCGTTGGTAGGTGTATCCGACGGCCACGCCCGCACAACTCGTCCGCGTTGCCTCCACGCAACCTTCCGATTGCCGCCACGTGCCGCCCTCGCTCTGCACCCCGGTTTTGAGGCCCAAACCGGGAACCAGCCTTTTCCAGCAATCCCCCGGTTTTGAGGCCCAAACCGGGAAACCAGCCTCAGCCCGAGTTTTGTGGCCAAACTCGGAAACCCTCAGCCCGAGTTTTGTGGCCAAACTCGGAAACCGTCCACTCCCAGGTTTTGAGGCCCAAACCTAGAAACCGTCCACCGGTGGTTTTTCGCTGGCTCAGCCACCAAACCGAAGCTGTAGAGGGGATGCACCGCGCGTGCACCCCGTCCACCGACACGTGTCCCCAGGTCCTCGACCTGAGCAACACCGTGCCCCGCAAGTCTCCACTCGTCGCTGTCCCAGGCTGCCAGCCACCACAGCTGATCCTCAGGCACTCCGGTCCCTCAGTCCAAGCCTCACGTCCGCCCTTCACTGCTCGATCCATCGGCATGGCACGTCCGCCGCACGGCACGCCCATCCTTCATCGCACCCAGTCCATCGGCACGGCACGTCTCAACTCGACCTTCACCTTGCCCTCGATCACTGTCTCCGTGCTCGACACCTGCACAACACAAGCCAAAGAACATGCGATCAAACCGTTGACAATCACTCATCACTCAGAGACTCGGCATACACCCATGTATCCACAATCTCCCCCTTGATGAGTGCATTGTCAACTACACACACAAATCATAATGAAAGAAGAAGGTAGGAGGAAGGAGAGGAAGAGAACTCAACCAAATGACCCAAAAGCATAGCAAAGCCGAAGAAGGTCAAGTGGAAGAAGCAAAAACTTGGTTCCCAAAGACATGGGCAACGGCTCGACGCAACCAAGCAAAGCAAAGCTAGCCCTCAAGAAGAGGTAGAACAGGCTCAACACCGCTAGCAAAAGCCAATCGAAAATCGGAGCAAAGACTGGCAAAAATGCTAGTCCCTCAAGATAGAGGCACAGAGGCTCAACACAACTAGCACGAAAACCACTTCGAACCAATTGAAAAACAACCGAAAGGTCTCCGAACCAAAAAAATCACCTCGACGCCAAATGAGGAAAATGTTTGCTAGTCCCTCAAGACAGAGGCAACGGCTCAACGCAACTAGCAAACTCCCCTCGACAAGTGCAAGCAACCCGGATTCCCCTTAGCAAAAGCTCCCCTTAGTTGAACGCCAGGGGACATATGATTTGCAAAAACTCTCCCCCTTAGTTGAAAATGCACTTATCAAGCACAAACTCTTCCCTTGGCCAACACACTCCCCTTCCAAAATGCATATGAAGTCAGAAATGCAAGTTAGCAGCTTCAGGTATATAATCAAAAGAGTGCAAAAATGCTCTAATCGGTATAGCTCCAATGGCACAACTAGGCACTCAAATAGCGAAGGCTCAAACTGATCACACATACGAAATATGAAGCATATGAGCAAGTGAGCAGTTTTTAGCCAGAAAGATAGTCACCATCAAAATAGCACTACACATGTATAGATAGGAATCCAGACAAGTGCTAAACATGTATACAAGGTGAACTACCCCTAGCAAAGTTCAATCATCATGCATAGGAATGAAGCATATACTTGTGATTTCAGTTATATATCGGAGTTGCAGCGGTAAAGACTTCACAAGTTCAATTATTAGCATGTGATTGCGAGAGGTTGAAAGCTTGTCTTTGCCTAACTTTTCAACCGAGCGAAGCCTATGCCGAAGCAATCAGAAGCTTGAAGCTACGGTTTCGGTCATACACTACACGGCTCAAGTTTAACTCAAAGTGCAATGAGAAACAGTCTCGATACCATGAGGTGTTGACAAGCAATCCCATCTCGATCTTTCAATTCACTAAAACTTGGTTCAAATTTTATACATGATATGAACAGACCAAGCAAGTGAATGACTCATAACTAGAGACATAGCAACCTAGCATATATGAAAAGCACGAGTGAACTCAACATATCCTACACATGCTAGTTGCATATCTCAATGGTGAACATTTTCAGATTGTAAGTTATTAAGTAAATTCACCATTCCAAAATAGCTCAGCTCATAACATGTACTAGTGATCAGGAGAGCATAAGCTACAAGCATCCATATAAGCATCGGAGCATACTAAATAGAGCATAGTTACATTCTAGTGATTATAAACATGAAGCTCAGAATGTAAATGCGTATGCTAAAATGCAAAAGAAAAGAAAGACAAAAGAGTCAGTCAAATATACAAGATCCAAAATGTTTCCCCCATCTAAAAGGGGAAACACACACCAAGCTCACCCCTCAACCGATTAAAGGTTGATTCGTCTAAAGGCTTGGTGAAAATATCAGCCAGTTGATGATGAGTATCGACATGGCGAAGGTCGATATCACCCTTCTCCTGGTGGTCTCGCAGAAATGAAAGCGCACATCAATGTGTTTGGTCTTCGAGTGAAGCACGGGGTTCTTAGCAACGCTAATGGCACTCGTGCTGTCACAAAGCAAAGGCACGCGAGAAAAGCTCAGACCAAAATCACGCAAAGTGGCCATCATCCAAAGCAACTGGGAACAGCAGCTAGCCGCAGCAACATATTCAGCCTCCGTAGGGACTGAGCGACGCTAGACTGCTTGCGAGAAGACCACGAAACAAGAGAAGAACCAATAAACTGGCAAGTCCCAGAAGTGGACTTGCGCTCAATACGACAACCAGCAAAATCAGCATCGAATAACCGCAAAGGGAGAGGGTGGAGGAAGCAGAATACCAAATCCCGAACTCAGGCGTGAAACGAAGGTACCTGAAAATCCGCTTCACCGCCTGACGGTGAGAGGTGCGCGGCGACGCCTGAAAGCGCGCACACAGACACACCGCGAACTGGATGTCCGGGCGTGTCGCCGTCAGGTAGAGGAGCGACCCGATCATGCTGCGGTACTCCTTCTGGTCCACTGCTTCTCCATCCACATCTGCATCCAGGGCAGTCGTCGTCGACATGGGTGTTGGAAGAGGCTTGGCCTCACCCATATCGAACCGCTTCAGCAAGTCCTTGGTGTACTTGCCCTGGTGCACAAATGTCCCCTCTCGGGATTGCTTGATTTGCAACCCGAGAAAGAATGTCAGCTCGCCCATCATGCTCATCTCGAACTCCCTGCTCATAGTATCTGCAAACTTGGCAACCAGAGCATGAGAAGAACCACCGAAAATGATATCATCCACGTAAATCTGGACCAAGAGAGTGTCTTTGCCTTGCTGAGGAGAAAAAGCGTTTATCTACACATCCCATTTTAAAACCCTTAGCAAGCAAAAAGGTTTTAACCTATATACCAGGCTCTAGGGGCTTGTTTCAAACCATATAAAGCTTTGTGAAGTTTAAAGACATGGTTTGGAAACTTGGGATTTTCAAAACCGGGGGGTTGCTCAACATAAACTTCTTCTTCTATGTAGCCGTTTAAGAAGGCACTCTTGACATCCATTTGAAAAAGTTTGAAACCTTTGGATGCAGCAAAGGCCAAGAGTATCCTAATTAGCCTCCAAACGAGCTACAGGAGCAAAGTCCTCATAGTCTATCCCCTTTCTGACTATAACCCTTCGCTACAAGCCTGGCCTTGTTTCTCACAACATGGCCATCCTCTCCTTGCTTGTTTTTGAAAACCCATTTTGTCCCAATAGGCTTACAGTCAGGTGGAGGTGGAACTAGAACCCAAACCCGATTTCGCTCAAAATTTTCTAACTCCTCATGCATGACATTAACCCAATCCGGATCCGTCAAAGCGTGTCCAACATCTCGGGCTCAAAATTAGCAACAAAAGCAGAATGAGCGAGTGCGAGATTTGCTGTGACCTGGACCGAGTGACCGTCGCGATGTTGCCGATCATCTGCTGATGGCGGGTGCTGGCGCTGGATGTGTCGTGGCGCCTCCCGAGCTGAAGTAGCCTCCCCCTCAACAGCAGCTGGTGCCTGCTCCCCGGGTACAAATGGTACCGCCGCTCGGGGTGCGGATCCCACGACCCCCAGGAAGAAGAGGTGTCGGGGCCGTGAGTCGTCGTAGAAGCCGCTCTTTGCGGCACGGCAGGTGGAGGGGGTGCTGGATCATCCATACCTTCAGCACCCTCGTCCTCGTCATCAAAAAGAGGCTCACCAACCTCATGATCACCTGCACGCTCAAACGAGAAGAAGGACAAACCATGGTCTCGTCGAAGGTGACATCGGATGTCTCCATGACTCGTTAGTGTCAAGGTTAAGTACACGATAAGCTCGAGTGTGAGTGCCATAACCCAAAACACACCGTCAGAAGAACGAGACTCAAATTTATCCAGGTTGTCTTTCTTCAAAATAAAACAATGGCAACCGAAGACTCTAAAATAACTCACCTTGGGCTGTCTACCAAACGCAACTCATAAGAAGTCTTTTTCAAGAACGCTCTCAGAAAAATGCGATTGGAAATATAGCATGCAGTGTTCATAGCTTCGGCCCAATAGCGCCTAGGAGTCCTATGCTCACCGAGCATCGTCCTGGCCATCTCAACAAGGGTCCGATTCTTCCTCTCTACAACACCATTTTGGGGCGGTGTGTAGGGGGAAGAAAACTGATGCTCCAAGCCAAGGCGGTTACAAACTTCTCAAAATCCGAATTTTTGAATTCGGAACCATTATCACTCCTAATTGCCCGCATCGAGTTCAAAGGGAACTCGTTCTGAAGACGCAATCAGATTGCGAACAAAGGAGAAAGTCTCGGTCTTCTCAGCTAAAAAGAAGACCCACGAATATCTTGAAAAGTCATCAACAACACAAGCACATACCACTTCCCCCCAACCGAGCTCACCCGAGCCGACCAACAAGGTCCATGTGCAAAGCTCTCCAGGGCGCTTGGTCATGACCTGAGTCACTGGATGGTGGGGAGCGGCAACCATCTTCCCGTGTCTACAAGAATGGCAAACTAGATCCTTCTCCATCGAAAGCTTGGGCAATCCTCGGATTAGGCCAAGTGAGCTAAGTCTTGCAAGCAAGTCGAAGCTTAAATGACCGAGTCTCCTATGCCACTTCCAAAGATCGGAGGAAGAGGGACTAGCCAAAAGGCAGCGAGAAGATCCAACGACTCCGAGAAATTCGCTCGAAAGACTTTCCCAAGGGCGAAATCAGACATACAAGATCGCCCTGAGGATCTAAGATGCGACTAAGGTTCGGTTTAAAATGAATCTCGTAGTCATCATCAAAAAGTTGCGAAACAGAAAGCAAGTTAAATGCAGGTTAGAAACAAAGCAACATCGCGCAACACAAAGTGCTCATTAACCCGCACCGTCCCACGGGATAACACCTTACCTTTACTATTGTCGCCGAAGGTTATGTACTCCTTTCCGGCGACCGGGCTAAGGCTGGAGAACCAGTTGGCGTTTCCGGTCATGTGCCTCGAACAACCGGAATCCACCAACCAAATGTCATCCAACCGTCTTACCTATATCAATAAAAAGACATAGGGTGAGCATACGGTCCACACTGGGGTTAGTGAAATAGGAAGGATACCAGTGTTGGGCCGGCTGCTCAAAAGAACGGTCAGTGTAAAAACCATTCCTTAGGTCTGTCTACGGGGTCGGGGTTATGGGGTTTGGGTAGCGATCACCACGCACAGGAAAACGTGGTCCGCTGGGGAAGAAGCGCTCACCGCGGTACTCACACTGCGGTGGGGGATAGCGCTCAACTACAAAGCCTCCGTCACGGGGTCCAAAACCTGCAACTGCAGGCTCCCGCCGGGGCACGCTCTCTACGAGGCCTACGCCTTGGCACTTGAGGCTCTGGACCTCTAGGCCTGGCCTCTCTCCTCGGAGCTCTCCTCTCCCTAGGCCTGGGAACTTGACCTCCAGACCTAGCAGCTCTCCTCTGGATATTCGGCCCATGCACACCTTGGAAAGGGTGGTACATGTCCGGGTTGTCCATCTCCCGAGCACGGCGCGCCTCTCTCTTGCGCCGAAAGCAGAACTCGCTCAAGTGACCATCTCTCCCACAGAAGTCACACTGGTACCTCACCGCACGCACAGGGGGTTGTTGGTACGCAGGACTGTGGGTATGGGTCACTTTGCCCTTCTGTGGCAACTCCTCCTGGATAGGTGGCATTGTATCCAGCTTGTTCTTTAGGTGGTTGGGTTTGGGATGCCACACTTGGTTCTTGGGTGGAGCTCTCGGAGGTTCCTCAAACACCCCATCCTTGGTGGTAGGTTTGACGGGCTCTTTGGGTGGAAGCTTGGCAAGTTTGGGAGTAGTGGTGGAGTTGGGCTTCTCACTAGGGTTCAGACCACTCGACTCTCCAATCTTCCCAAAAGCAAAAAGATCAATACCCGGAGCAAAACCTACACCAGGACCTCCAGCAGCTCGCTTAAATTGGGAGATCATCATCCCGAGCTGCGGCTCACTACAAGAGACCCATGACAAGATGGTCCGAAGGTATGTGTTTTCCTCCTCGGTTTGCATCTTGCCATGCTTGACATTCGCAATCTCCATCTCCAAACCCTCACACAAAGCACACCTAGCCACACTCGTGCTACCTGAGTTGGCCTCCTCAAGAGACACAATCTTGGCATTCTTTTCTGCCAACTCAGATTGCAAGACAGGACAAGTCTTGCACGCACCCAACAGAGAAGGTCTAGCTTTCAGCTCATCCACCTCTCCTACCAACGCAGCATACTTACCTCTCAAAGTGAGAAGGTCAGTCATGTGCGTGGTGCACATCTCACACTCAACTTCCTCCGACACGACCACGGTGGACTTGGCAAACTCAAGTTCTCTCACCGTGTCCTCCCACTTCTGCCTAAACTCCTTGCGCTCTCTAGCAGCACGCCTAAGCAACTTGTCCTGACTAAGGAGCGCGGGCAGTAAGCTTCTCAACCTCAGCAGAAAGCTCGTCGTGGGTGAGGGATACCTGGGAGGTGTCGTCGTCGTCGTCGTCCCGAGGGGTGTGCTCTAGCTTGCCATCGACCTCATCCCCAAGCGCCATGGTGCAGAAGCCATCGTCGTCGGCGAAGAAGCAGAGACCGTTCAGCTTGTCCTCGATCATCTTCTTCTTCTCAGACTCGTCATCGCTTGAGCAAGCGGAGTCGTCATCCGAGCCGTCGACATCGCTGAGCGTGGCGAAGAACGCACGCTGCTCAGCCTGGGCCTTCTCCAAGTACTTCTTCTTGATGTACTCCTTGTCGAAGCCGCCCCTCCGCTTGTGCCTCGCGGGGACGCACTTCTCCTTGCGCTTGCCGGAGTCGTACTTGTGCCCATGATCGCCCTTCCCAGATGAATGCTTCTTCTTGGGGCAGTTGGCGATGAAGTGGTCGGGGTCGCCGCACTCATAGCATCCTGAGCGTCCTCCACCGCGGCGACGGTTCATGCGGTTGTTGTGGAACCGCGTGAACCGGTTGGCGAGCATTGCCAACTCGTCATCCCCCAACGACTCAAGCTGGTCCTCTGTGACAGAAAAGAGTGAAGAAAGTGCAAAGCCAGCAGAGGGATTAGCAGAAGAGCCAGAAACCAAAGCCATAGTCGGGCCAGAAGGATTCGCATAAGAAGCCCTCGACATGGCATCAATCTCACTGGACTTGAGCTTACTAAAGAGCTCGTCGCACGTGAGGGTCTCATAGTTAGGCGATTCGATGATCGCCTGAACTTTGGAATCCCACACCGACCTATCAAGAGTATGCAAAAGCTTCAAGGCTCTCTCATGATCGTCGAAAGGCAACTGCTCCTTGTTAGCCCTCATCCTGTTGACAATCACCTGAAAGCGAGCGAATAAACTCTCTATGCTCTCGCCAGGTTGATGTCTAAAGTTCCCATACTCTCTCTTGAACGACTCGTAGAGTCGGGTTTTGACTTGAGAGGTGCCCTCATGAAAACGCATGAGGGTGGCCCAAATCTCCCGAGCCGTAGAGAGGTGAGAAACGCGATCAAACTCTCCCATGCTCAAACACGAAAAGAGAGCATTACGGGCTCGGCTATTGGCTTCGTGCTCACCGATCTGATGCTGAGTCACACGAGCAGCCAAGACCACGTAATCAGCAGAGTTGCAAATATCCCAGATGGAAGCACCCAAGCTCTGCAGATAGGCCGACATGCGTATCTTCCAATACGCATAGTTCGTCCCATCGAAAAACGGCGGTTTGCCCACGCCGCGATCCATGTCGCCTTCGGTGGATCTGGAACCGGCTAAGGTGGAAGATTGTTGGGCATTCTTAACGTCATTACCAAAAGTAGACTTAATTCTCTAATTCTGATAACGGCGCCAAAAATGCCAAACCTATCCCTCATGCCACTTAAGCCAAGTTGTCATCCCCAGCATGACATGAGAGACGCGGTATTGAAATATGCAATTGCTCATCAAGATAAATAAATAAAGGGAATCTGCAAGCGCACAGATTAATACCGATGCAGCATTTTAACCGGGAAGTATTCCAGGTATCGTTATTTATATTTTTACCACTGGGAAGGGATTCTAAGCATCGTAGTTGATCGTGGAATGAGAATATAGAACTGAGTATCTATCATTGCATGTATAATATAGAGCATCTATCTATCTCATCATACAGGGATAAATGTCACATAGAATATAGATAAATATGAATAGTGACAAGGATAATTAATCTGATCAGCATAACTAGCCACATATAATAATGATAAGCACCTCAACAGATATTCTAGCAAGTCATTAGCATGGAATTAGGATGAACTACAAAGATATTCCCTAAGTAATTATTAACTATAAAGTCTAGCATTATCATAGTTAGTGCAATTATACTTGGCAATCATAGCGAGAAAAGACTACACCCATGCATAGTGAATATTAGCAAGGAAGATGAAGAACATAGCAATCACTCCCCTGTAATAATGTTGCTCTGCCTGCCCTATACACGAGAGGGGGACTATATAAGAATCAACGAAGCTGTCACTATCGCGAACTACCCACCGATCCGGCATATAGGGTGCAATCGCAGATAAAGACGGTATAGACACCACGTCTACACAATATTTATCATTCACCCACTGCGCACATGGATAAACACTATACGATCCTAGGCATGTATATAATTCCAATCTAACTATGCCAAGCATATAACTACGATAAACTAAGAACAATATAATTGCTAATATAATCAAGTAGAGCAAAGTCATATTCAATATATTGAAATAGAACAAAGTAGTATTCATAATATTGAAGAACAATGATGAACAATTGAAGAACAAGAGAGGAATTACCAGGAATCCTCTTGACAGATCCGGGAACCAATCGAAGATTGACTCCTTCTAGTTCTAATCCTATGTAGCTATGCTAAAACTAGAGATCTAGTTGATGTGGTGGCTCTAGGGCTTGATCAGAGACTCTCTCCTCCTGATGACTGAATTAGGAACTGAATAATGAGACAGAGGTGCCTGCTCCAGGGTCCAGGGCCTTGCTTATATAGTCTTTTCGGGTGAATCTGGGCCGTTGGATCAAACCGACATTGAACGGACGGTTTTACTTAATCCTTTAGGTCGGTGGAGCATAATCCTCGAGGCGGAGCCTGATTGGCTGAGGCAGCAGGGCGGGCGCCCAAGGGACTAGGGCGGGCGCCCTGGTCCCGGGCCCGTTCGGCCTCCCGCTCGTTCCCGTGGCTTCTGGACTCTTCCACATTAAGGAAAATTGGGGGTTACGTTAATTATCCGTCATTAACCCGACATGTGGGCCTTTCCTTCATATTTCCTGATAACCCCCTGCAGAAATAGATAAACAGCAAAACTCGTGGAATTCTGTCAGATAAAACCCTAAGTCTGGGTGTTGGTTTCATTTAGATCCTTTTCTCTATTTATTTGATAGATATAATTGATACTTAAGGACCGTCAACAAACTCCCCCAAGCTTACCTCTTGCTCGTCCCTGAGCAAGGATAGTCTCAGTGATGGATCAGAAGTTGCTGAATGCTTTTGAATTTTGACGGTACACATGCTTTCAAATAGAGTCTTATCTCTGAGTTAGAGTAAACTGTCAAGACTTAAAACTTACTCATTATACCTTTCACTATGGGGCTTGCAACTGTCACCTTTGTCTTGAGCGGTTAAAAGATAGAACAGTCTAGTCAAGCGCCATGTCTCTTATTCTTGATCAGCTATAGCTCTGGAGTTTTTGCAGATTTTCAAATAAAACTCAGAGATTCCTTGTATGACTCTCTAAGGTCTCTCATTTGTGGTATTTCTGGATCCTCACCAAGGCAGTAATGGTGTTTGCCTTCTCTCAAAGCAAAGTATGTAGTATTTGTGGTATAAGGCAGAGTGACATTGCCTTCTCTCTCAACCTATCCTAATAAGGTTTTTGATATCTGGAGCTCATAGGTGGGAGATAAGGTATACATACTTACAAGACATTTATTGCATAGTCAAACCATGGATCCAGAGAAACAAGTCAATAAGTCAAATCAAGATGTGCATGTGTGGTGAATGAATGGTGTATGGTGATAATGGTGATAATGGTGATAATGGTGGAGAGTGTCTAATTCTACTTTTGCTCTTTTTGAGGGGATACATACCTTTCTTGCTTTTGGTGCTCGTGAGGAGGATGAGATGCTCTATATTTTTATTTATTATTTTTTTTTCTTTCCTCTCAGGTGGGTATCTTGTACCCCTAATTCTACTGTCGGACACTTGTCCATTTTTACCTCTCTTCTCACACTTTTTCACTTTTTTTTTTCATCGAGGTTCCGAGCACTTGCTCCTTTTTATTTCCTCGTAATATTTTTCTTTTCGAGGTTCCGGGCACTTGCCCCTTTTTATTTCCTCGGATAGAGCACTCATCTCCTTAGAACAATTTAGCAAGTGGTAGTAACCAAAATAACTTGAGCATTTATTTCACAGGGAATAACAGGAAATAGGAAAATGTTTTTGGCTATTCTCTCCCGGGTTAGGAGTAGAATAATTTTGTGTGGATCTGGAGATGGGAATGGATGTATGTGGATGCGTACTTCCGGAGTAGAAGCAGCATATATGAGTGAACGTGCAAGTGAATCTTGATTTAACCACATGACAAGCTCCTAAGGGTCTACACAGCTTGACTACACTCAATGCTCATAAGTAGTAAAAGCAAATGTATGGCTTAAAGTCTAGCAAGCATGTATGTATGGCCGTGGTAGGAATTTAAACTCTCATCATAAAGGAACTCATCATGTAGCATTTTAAAGATTTTCAAAGATAAAATTCTCTAGAATTCTAGCATCTCTAGGAATAGATAAACAGCAGCTCAACCTTCCCATATCATATCCGTTAACAACTTAGACTTTAGATCAAGTTCTCTTCCCACAAGTTCAAGTTTAGAGCAAGCTTTAAATGATAACAGTTATGTCTAAACTAGAGAGAGAACTTCTAATTGAAATTAGGCAGAGCAACTATTCATCATATCCATGCTAGAGTTTTATTATCTAGATTCATTTTAGCATAGCCACTTTATTTATTTATTAAACACACTAAGCAAAAGATATAGATATATATATATAAGCACAAAATCTTTATTTGGTTTTTCATCGTTTTATTTTAATATAGTATAAGTATAAATATAAAGATAGATATAGAAATACTTAGCGAGATAACGGGGGTGCTCTCCCCCAAGCTGGATCTTGACGTAGTTTCTCTTGATGTAGCTAGCAGATAGCGGAGGTGTATTTGAAAGTCAGCAGCACCCTGACAGCGATTAGAATGTCCTCCGTCTGCTAGTCCTCTTGGATTCTGTGAAGCTCAAATAGACAACAAGGCTTGTGGAACTGATTAAGTGTTAGCATAAATATCTAGCCTTTATCATGTTGAGCCTCCTTGATTATTTTTATGTTTTCATTTTATAAAGCAGAAGAAAATATTTATTTATTTTTTTATGCCACCACAGTGAATGTACTTATGGGTTTTATGCCACTCGTATACTCACATGGGGCTTCTAGAGTTTTTTTTAACATTTTTATTTTCTTTCTAAGATAACATGAATATGATTAACTAAACAAACTATTAAGTAAATATCTGAGAAGGGAAATGGATAACTACCAAGTTACCTCTTGGCAAGGCGTCCGGCATTTTTAAGTCCTCCGAACGGGACTCTATGTGTACTCAGTTGTCTTGGGAGTCAGTGGATGGCGTAGTCGGTGGTTCCGGCAGCGCCTCCTCCTCGTGTTCAACTGTCTTTTCTTTCCACACTTGTCTTGGTGCTTCGGTCTCTTCAAGACAGTGCTGATTGAGTGGTATGTCCTCAGATCTTACCACTTCTCCTTCGTAGTCTGCCCATCCATCCTTGATGACCGGTTGCTTCTGGTTGCGGTTCCGCCTCCTTCTCCTTGTCCTGACCTGCTTAGATTCTTCAAATACGTAGTTGGGGTCAGTAAAGTAAAGGCGTACCTTCTCAGAGGGGAAGTGCATGTGGACTTCTCCAGTTCCAATGTAGATGATTGCTTTGACAGTACTGAGGAACGGTCTTCCAAGGATGATAGGTGGATCATACTCGTCTTCTCCCATGTCAACAACCTGAAAGTCTGTATGGACAAAATGATCGTCTATCTTGACAGGGACGTCAGTTACTGTACCTTCAACCTGTCGGAATGTCTGATCTGCCATCTGGAGACGAATGTATGTCGGCTTCAAGGGCATGGTTCCGAACAGCAGTTCATAGGTGACCTTGGCCATTATGTTGACGCCCGACCCAGTGTCGCACAGTGTCTTGTAGAAGTTGTACCCATTAATGGAGCAATAAATGCTTGGCATACCTGGGTCATCCTTCTTGTCCAAGAATGGTGACTTGAGTTGGCGATCTTGACCTTTGTGCACGGCAGTGACCATCTTGACTGATTCGGTCCACACTTGCTTTTTGCTCTTGTTCCTCTTGTTGGTCCTCCTTGGTTCATATTGGGGTTGCTCTAGGATTTGTACGGTCTTGTTCTTGAAGGAAAACATTTCCTTCCTCCCCTTTATGTGGAAACTGATCTTGGCAGCACTAGCGTAGATGACAGCTCCCGTGGTGTTCAGGAATGGCCTCCCTAGGATGACGGGAGCCCTCTCGTCAGAACCGGTCTCTATTACTACGAAGTCTGCTGGAGCGTACGAGGAACCAACTCGGACACAGATGTTCTTCAAGATTCCTCTTGGGTAACTTAGTGTCCTATCTGCAAGCTGCAAACACATGGTTGTTTCTAATAATGGTTGTGAAAAGAGTTTTTCGTAGAGTACCCTGGGCATGATGTTGACGCTTGAGCCAAAGTCACAGAGTGCTTCTGGGAAGTCTCGCATGCCGATGGAGATCGGGATGACGGGGCGTCCTGGGTCGCCTCTCTTGACTGGCAGAAGTTCAGTACTTACCTCAATGATGGGGTTACTCCAGTAATCTCCTGCATCAAATATGTCTACAAGATTTGCAGATTCTAATGCATCCGGTTGTGATGGTATACCGGGGTTAGTAGCAGGAACAGCAGCAGCTATTTAATTCAATTGAGATTCAATCATTTTATTAAAGCTAATCTGATTCTTGATGGCAGTAGAAAAATTATCCATTCTATTATTTATATTTTCTAGAATTTTATCATTAGATGCCAATTTCTTAGACATGTTATCCATTAGCTTTCCTTGATTAGACACTAACTCTCTTAAAGGTGGATAATTATTATTACTGAAAGAATTATTACCTTGGTAATTACCTGAGTAGTTAGGCCTTTGTTGATTCCAACCTTGATTCTGCTGAGGACGGTTGTAGTAGTTATTGTTGTTGTTGTTGATGTAGTTCACGTCCTCTAGCAACTCGGGACAGTGATTGCCCGAATGTCCAACACCTCCACACTCCTCACAAGTCATGTGGGAGTCGTAGACGTGCATTACTTCCTTCTTCTCTCCAGCTCGGTCATCGAGCTTCTTCATGAGTAGGTCTAGCTTGGCAGACAGCATGTCTACCTCCTTGAGCTGATGCATACCTCCACCTCTCTTGCGGGTCTGAGTTCTCTCTTCATTCCAACCTTGGTTGGACGCCATCTTCTCCACAAGAGCTGTGGCTTGTGGTATGGTGAGTGATAGGAATGCTCCTCCAGCTGTAGCATCCATGGTCTCACGGGCACTATTGACGAGCCCATGATAGAATGTCTGCATCAGCAACCAGCTCTCCATTCCATGATGGGGACATTCTAGGATGTAGTCTTGAAAGCGCTCCCATGCTTCTGGAACGGATTCATCGTGCTGTTGCTGAAAGCTTGTAATCTTCCCACGGAGAGCATTTGTCTTGCCCATGGGAAAGAACTTGGCTAGAAAGTTCGTGGAGCAGAGTGCCCACGTAGTATTCTTCTCCTTTGTAGCGTAGAACCACTGCTTCGCTCTCCCCAACAGTGAGAATGGGAAAAGGCGAAGTAGTATGGCGTCTCTAGGAACATCAGCCATGGTGAAAGTGCTGCAGATCTCCAGGAAGTGTTGAAGATGAGCACTAGCATCCTCGTGCGGCTTCCCACAGAACTGGTTAGCTTGCACCATGTTGATGAGCCCAGGCTTGAGCTCGAAGTTGCGGTCGATCTCCACAGCAGGTCCAGTGCGGATGTTGTCCGTAGTGGGAGCTGAGAACTCGCGGATCGACTTGTTCGCCATAGCTTCGAATTCAGCTGACAAGTTCCGGACGAAACTTCGGCGGTCTTCTGATTTGGATGAAGTTTTGCGCTGAAGTGTTGACGATTTGAGCTTGGCTCTTGTTCTTTTGAATAAGGCTTCGGGGTCGTCAACAAAGTTGTCTGGAAGATGTCTTCTATTCATACATCACCCTGAAATAAAATAAAAAAATGGAAAATGCAGGGGTAAAACTGTACGAGAGAATTGATAAGCTCGAATATATTAGTGATGCGAATGATGTCTCAAAGTTCTTTATTCATTCCAACTTAGAAATCAACCTTCCCCGGCAACGGCGCCAAAAATGCTTGTTGGGCATTCTTAACGTCATTACCAAAAGTAGACTTAATTCTCTAATTCTGATAACGGCGCCAAAAATGCCAAACCTATCCCTCATGCCACTTAAGCCAAGTTGTCATCCCCAGCATGACATGAGAGACGCGGTATTGAAATATGCAATTGCTCATCAAGATAAATAAATAAAGGGAATCTGCAAGCGCACAGATTAATACCGATGCAGCATTTTAACCGGGAAGTATTCCAGGTATCGTTATTTATATTTTTACCACTGGGAAGGGATTCTAAGCATCGTAGTTGATCGTGGAATGAGAATATAGAACTGAGTATCTATCATTGCATGTATAATATAGAGCATCTATCTATCTCATCATACAGGGATAAATGTCACATAGAATATAGATAAATATGAATAGTGACAAGGATAATTAATCTGATCAGCATAACTAGCCACATATAATAATGATAAGCACCTCAACAGATATTCTAGCAAGTCATTAGCATGGAATTAGGATGAACTACAAAGATATTCCCTAAGTAATTATTAACTATAAAGTCTAGCATTATCATAGTTAGTGCAATTATACTTGGCAATCATAGCGAGAAAAGACTACACCCATGCATAGTGAATATTAGCAAGGAAGATGAAGAACATAGCAATCACTCCCCTGTAATAATGTTGCTCTGCCTGCCCTATACACGAGAGGGGGACTATATAAGAATCAACGAAGCTGTCACTATCGCGAACTACCCACCGATCCGGCATATAGGGTGCAATCGCAGATAAAGACGGTATAGACACCACGTCTACACAATATTTATCATTCACCCACTGCGCACATGGATAAACGCTATACGATCCTAGGCATGTATATAATTCCAATCTAACTATGCCAAGCATATAACTACGATAAACTAAGAACAATATAATTGCTAATATAATCAAGTAGAGCAAAGTCATATTCAATATATTGAAATAGAACAAAGTAGTATTCATAATATTGAAGAACAATGATGAACAATTGAAGAACAAGAGAGGAATTACCAGGAATCCTCTTGACAGATCCGGGAACCAATCGAAGATTGACTCCTTCTAGTTCTAATCCTATGTAGCTATGCTAAAACTAGAGATCTAGTTGATGTGGTGGCTCTAGGGCTTGATCAGAGACTCTCTCCTCCTGATGACTGAATTAGGAACTGAATAATGAGACAGAGGTGCCTGCTCCAGGGTCCAGGGCCTTGCTTATATAGTCTTTTCGGGTGAATCTGGGCCGTTGGATCAAACCGACATTGAACGGACGGTTTTACTTAATCCTTTAGGTCGGTGGAGCATAATCCTCGAGGCGGAGCCTGATTGGCTGAGGCAGCAGGGCGGGCGCCCAAGGGACTAGGGCGGGCGCCCTGGTCCCGGGCCCGTTCGGCCTCCCGCTCGTTCCCGTGGCTTCTGGACTCTTCCACATTAAGGAAAATTGGGGGTTACGTTAATTATCCGTCATTAACCCGACATGTGGGCCTTTCCTTCATATTTCCTGATAACCCCCTGCAGAAATAGATAAACAGCAAAACTCGTGGAATTCTGTCAGATAAAACCCTAAGTCTGGGTGTTGGTTTCATTTAGATCCTTTTCTCTATTTATTTGATAGATATAATTGATACTTAAGGACCGTCAACAAAGATCCTTAACCTGCTCCGATACCAATTGAAGGACCGAGAATGCAAAAGCAAGGCGACCAGAGGGGGGGTGAATGGGAGCCAATAAAATTTCTCACGAAACTTTGGCCAAGTGGCCCAAAATCAATCCCCAAGAGCTACTACCAAAAACGTGATGCCCACGACCCTTGGAAGAGGGTGGATGATCCCTGGGATCACAGCGAGGCACCACAAAAACTTCCTCACCCAAGTTCACGCAAGTCAACTAGTGACGGGATGGGTTTTGGGTAACCCCAACCTCCCCCGAGCAACGCGAGGGGGATTCAGGCTATTTTGAAAAGCGGGAAGCCCAAATTCTGTAGAGCACGAAGTTAGGAATCCAACGCAACAAACGAATCTCGAATCGAAAGACAAACGAACAAACTGCGGACGAAAACGCGTCGAACCAGCACTGACCGGACTCTGCCTGCGTCCGGTCGCTGACCACCGGACGCGTCCGGTCGTGCAAAAACAGTTTTCGGAGCTTACTGTTTCTGACCGGACTCACCAGAGACGAGCGTCCGGTCGAGAGCAGTGCGTCCGGTCACAAAATACAAGCCAAGTGAACAGTACAATGAGCGAGTCCGGTCACTTAGCAAAAGGTGCGTCCGGTCAAGTCACGAACCGAACACAGCGAAGGTGTTCATCGACCGGACTCACTGACAGCGTCCGGTCGTTGAACAGGCAGCGTCCGGTCACCCCGATTCAGGCTGTTCGTTCACCGATTCGACTCGATCTCACCCAAAACAAATCCTCTAGGGATCAAACTTGGTGAGAAGAGTCACAAATAGTATAGTGAGCTATCTCTAAGAGATCATGGCTCGAACCTATCTCCAAATCGATGAATCGAAGAATTTCGGGGGAAGGGAGAAAACTTGACCCGAAACGAAAAATCGATCGATCTCCTAGATCGTGAGGTTAGAGGATGATTCCTTCGGTGGAAAGAAGTGCCTCACGATCTAGAACAAACCAGTTCAAACGGAATTGCAAAAAAAATGAACCGAGCAAAGAGATCAAGCGACGGGAAAATCGTGGGGAAAAAGGATTCCGCGAAGAACACGAACAAAACGCGAATCACACCCACGAATTGCAAGCCGAAGCGCAAACACACGCTACGACAAGGAGGTTACGGCCTCCTTTCCTCAAAATCAACAGTACACAGAGTTGCAAGTCTCTCTGCGGATCTCAGCTACCGCAGGGGATGGGAGAGCAGGAAACCCTAAGTGCAAAGAGCAAATGAGGTGGCTAAAACTGAGATAAGGGGAGGAGGGTGTCTCCCCGACTACTTATCCTAATTCTAGTCTAAGTACAATTCCTACTCTACCCCTCTCTAATCTAATTACAGAGCAAACCAGCTAAACCCTAGGGTTATTCTGGACCAACTCGTTGGTAGGTGTATCCGACGGCCACGCCCGCACAACTCGTCCGCGTTGCCTCCACGCAACCTTCCGATTGCCGCCACGTGCCGCCCTCGCTCTGCACCCCCGGTTTTGAGGCCCAAACCGGGAAACCAGCCTTTTCCAGCAATCCCCCGGTTTTGAGGCCCAAACCGGGAAACCAGCCTCAGCCCGAGTTTTGTGGCCAAACTCGGAAACCCTCAGCCCGAGTTTTGTGGCCAAACTCGGAAACCGTCCACTCCCAGGTTTTGAGGCCCAAACCTGGAAACCGTCCACCGGTGGTTTTTCGCTGGCTCACCCACCAAACCGAAGCTGTAGAGGGGATGCACCGCGCGTGCACCCCGTCCACCGACACGTGTCCCCAGGTCCTCGACCTGAGCAACACCGTGCCCCGCAAGTCTCCACTCGTCGCTGTCCCAGGCTGCCAGCCACCACAGCTGATCCTCAGGCACTCCGGTCCCTCAGTCCAAGCCTCACGTCCGCCCTTCACTGCTCGATCCATCGGCATGGCACGTCCGCCGCACGGCACGCCCATCCTTCATCGCACCCAGTCCATCGGCACGACACGTCTCAACTCGACCTTCACCTTGCCCTCGATCACTGTCTCCGTGCTCGACACCTGCACAACACAAGCCAAAGAACATGCGATCAAACCCGTTGACAAACACTCATCACTCAGAGACTCGGCATACACCCATGTATCCGCAGACTTGTTTGGACCAACTACATATGCAAGTATTGGGGGAAACAAGTATGGCTTTATGATAGTGGATGACTATACAAGATACACATGGGTCTTCTTTCTCGTTGACAAAAGTGAAGTCTTTGGCATATTCAAAACCTTTGTCAAGAGAAGCCAAAATGAGTTTGATAGAAGAATCAAAAAAGTGAGAAGTGACAATGGAAGTGAATTTAGAAACACAAGAGTTGATGAGCTATGTGATGATTTTGGAATCGAACATCAATTCTCGGCCAAGTATACTCCTCAATCCAATGGAATAGTTGAAAGTAAGAATAGGACACTCATTGATATGTCAAGATCCATGCTTAGTGAATACAATGTGAGTGATTCTTTTTGGGCCGAAGCAATCAACACGGCATGCTATTATAGCAACCGGCTCTATTGTCACCCTCTATTGAAGAAGACACCATATGAGCTCCTCAATGATAGAAAGCCCAACATTGCTTATTTCTGGGTCTTTGGGTGCAAATGCTACATATTGAAGAAGGGCACAAGACTTGGCAAGTTTGAGAAGAAATGTGATGAAGGGTTTTTAGTTGGTTACTCCACTACAAGCAAAGCATATAGAGTGTGGAATGACACAACAAGAATAGTTGAAGAAGTCCATGATGTTGAGTTTGATGAAACCAATGGCTCTCATGAAGAACAAGATAATCTAGATGATGTGAGAGGAACACAATTGGTGGAAGCAATGAAGAACATGGACATTGGTGATATAAGGCCAAAGCAAGTGATTGACATTGAAGATGACAAAGATCAAGTGCTTTCTCCTCCAACCATACATGGCAATGATGTTGCAAGCTCTAGTAGTTCTCATGATCAACAAGATGCTAGTAGCTCTCAAGTGGCTCATCCAAGTGCTAGTACAAGTGTCCAACCGCAACAAGTGCTCCAACCAACACATATTGCAAGAGATCATCCTTTGGATCAAATTGTTGGTGACATAAGAAGAGGTGTGCAAACAAGATCAAGATTGGCTTCATTTTGTGAACACTACTCATTTGTATCATCTATTGAGCCAACCAAGATTGATGAAGCTTTGATGGATGTTGATTGGGTAAATGCAATGCATGAAGAGTTGAACAACTTTACTCGCAATGATGTTTGGGAGTTAGTGGAAAGACCAAAGAACACAAATGTTATTGGTACAAGATGGGTCTTCCGAAACAAGCAAGATGAAGATGGCATTGTTATAAGGAACAAGGCAAGATTGGTTGCACAAGGGTACACTCAATTGGAAGGCATTGACTTTGGAGAAACCTATGCACCGGTTGCTAGATTAGAGGCCATTAGAATTCTACTTGCATATGCTTGTTCTCACAACATCAAGCTCTATCAAATGGATGTCAAGAGTGCTTTTCTCAATGGATTCATCAATGAGCTAGTGTATGTTGAGCAACCTCCCGGATTTGAAGAATTGAAGAAGCCCAACCATGTGTACAAGCTCAAGAAAGCATTATATGGGTTGAAGCAAGCACCTAGAGCATGGTATGAAAGATTGAGGGATTTCTTGCTATCGAAGGGTTTCAAGATGGGGAAGGTTGACACCACTCTCTTCACCAAAAAGATTGAAAGTGACTTGTTTGTGTTGCAAATCTATGTGGATGACATCATATTTGGATCAACCAACCAAGACTTTTGTGAAGAGTTTGGAGAAATGATGGCTAAAGAGTTTGAGATGTCTATGATTGGAGAGCTTAGTTACTTCCTTGGTCTACAAATCAAGCAAATGAAGAAAGGCACATTTGTTAGTCAAGGCAAGTACATCAAGGACATGCTCAAGAAGTTTGGGTTAGATGAAGCAAAAGCAATAACCACTCCAATGGGCACAAATGGACATTTGGATAGTGATTCTAGTGGTGACATGGTGGATCAAAAGCTATATCGGTCAATGATTGGAAGCCTACTCTATGTGACCGCATCAAGGCCGGATGTCATGTTTAGTGTGTGCATGTGTGCAAGGTTCCAAGCTTCACCAAGAGAAAGTCATTTGAAGGCAACCAAAAGAGTATTGAGATATTTGAAGCACACTCCTAATGTTGGACTATGGTATCCCAAGGGCTCTCAATTTAAATTGATTGGATACTCGGATTCCGATTATGCGGGATGCAAGGTGGATAGGAAGAGCACATCGGTCACTTGTCAATTGCTTGGAAGATCACTTGTCTCATGGTCATCAAAGAAACAAAACAGTGTTGCACTCTCTACCGCCGAAGCCGAATACATATCCGCAGGTAGTTGTTGTGCACAATTGCTATGGATGAAAGCAACATTGCAAGATTATGGAGTCAAGTTTGGACAAGTTCCATTGCTATGTGATAATGAGAGCGCCGTCAAAATAGCCACCAACCCGGTTCAACACTCAAGGACAAAGCACATTGATATAAGGCATCACTTCATTAGAGATCATCAAGCAAAGAAAGACATATCTATTGAGAGTGTGGGCACCGATAATCAACTTGCCGATATCTTCACCAAGCCACTAGATGAAAGAAGGTTTTGCAAGCTAAGGAATGAATTGAATATCCTAGACTTCTCCAACATGAGTTGAATGCACCCCTACTTATGACATGCCTCTCCTCCAACAAAGCAAAGGTGAAATTGTTTGGCATGTGCATTCATTCTTATTAGGTCGTGATTTAGTTCATATAGTCATCACATTGCTTATTTAGGATCATTCATGGTAAATCAAATGAATTTGAAGTATATATGGTACCACTATTGCTTCTATGTTTGACTTGATCTAGTGGTAGCATATAACTTGTTTGTGAGCTTGTAACTCTAGTGTTTGATCTAGTAAGTGAACAATAGGTGTTTAACCAACGTGAGTAAGATAACCATTTAAAGATGCGTGAAGAAGCTTACTCTAGAGCAAACCGTGTTAAATATCCTATGCTCATAAGCTCGTTTAAGCCACAACTTGACTTGGTTTGTTTCCCACATATGCCCCACCTTTATGATAATTGTTGACAAAGGGGGAGAAAATAATGCAACAAAGATAAAAGAGACATGCAAGTGTGATCGGAGCATACAAATAGGGGGAGCAAGCTCATAAACATACTTGTTGCATTTGAAATGTGCATATTCATATGTTTGTTAGCAATGCATGCATATTCATATGTTTGTTAGCAATGCATAAGCTATTTAAATCTCATATCCATGCTTATGTTGTGAATGCTAGTGATAGGTTATGATTGATAAATTGATTTATGATTAATGAATTGATTTACTAACATGCACATAATAGCAACTAGACATACTTGTTTTTCTCAAGTGGTTCAAGAGCCTTATTATCATGTTGATCTCACGGGGTTCTTGAGTTTTGATGTATGTCTAGTGACAAATGGTGCTAAGGATGGTATAACATGTGCACTCCGATTGGTATCACGCTTCAAAGGTCCATTCTTATGCCTTAGCATCATCATTAGTAGTATTGCTCACCCACATTTCATATCCATACATATGTGCAAAATTTAGAACCAAACTCTATAGCACATATGTAGGGGGAGCTAATACTATCAATGTGGTTACTCAATTTTAAATCACATATCTTTGTATAGGTTGTCATCAATTACCAAAAAGGGGGAGATTGAAAGCCCTAGTTTGGTTTTGGTTAATTGATGAAACCTATTTGGTCTAATCCTATTGCTAAGCATGTGTATAGCTTATAAGAAAGGATTATGACCAAGCCAAGTGGTGGAGCTAGCAAGGTGGCAACCATGGAGGATGGTGATGGCCACAAGCACCCAAGAGATCAAGTGCTCTACCATTGGTGAAGTGAAGAAGAGAAGAGATGGAGCAAAGAGGCCCGAAGGCAAAGGTATAACCTATAGGGCTCTTTGTTCTAGTGGTCAAGACACTTAGCGAGTGTGATCACATTTAGGATACATAGCTGTACTATTAAGAGGAGATTATTCACGGCTTATGCGGTGTTCAAGTGCCACTAGGTGTTCTCTAACATATCGATGCTATAGACCTAGTGAGTGACTAACTAAACCCTTGATAAATGCTTTGAAAAATGCTAACGCACGTGCACAAGTGGTGAAACACTTTGGTGTTGGCACATGGGAGCAAGGGTAGAAGTTAGAAAGTGAAAAGATGCCAAGTTAGGGGCATCGGACGCTGGCGTCGGCAGCATCGGACGTTGGCCGAGCGTCCGATGGTAAACCCTAACTTCTGACTGTTGACGAGCTAGCATCGAACGCTGGCAACGGACGCTGAGGAATCACTGTTGCTGCGTCCGATGGTCATGACGTGCCGCGATCGTGTTGTGCAGGGAGCATCAGACGCTGGCCTGCGTTCGATGCAGAACCATCGGACGTGTCCGATGCGTTCTGGACCTCTCTGGAACCTTTCTGTTGTGCCATCGGACGCTGGGGTTGAGCGTCCGATGTAACTGTGCCGATGCGTCCGATGTGGCGCAATAAAGTGCTAAATTGAGCAGAGGCATCGGAGCGTCCGATGCTAGGCATCGGTGCGTCCGATGCCACTTTAACCAGCGCGGGAAGGAATGTGACCGTTGGGATCTAACGGGCTGAATTCATAGCAGAGGGACACGTGGTGCTCATCGGAGCATCGGACGCTGGGGCAGCGTTCGATGGCCCCGACACCGGAGCGTCTGATGCTTCTGTTTCGGGCCCAACGGCTAGGCCGACTTGTGAGGCCTATTTAAGGGGCTTGGCCGGCTTGCTAGGTTTCTCTCTTGCACATTTTGATTCCTAAGCATTCTAGTGAGCTTTGGCAAGCCTCCCAACTCATCTCCCAAGTTGATTTGATCAAACCAAGTGAGATTGAGTGATCTAGTGCGTGATTTGAAAGAGTTCAATCCAGTGGCACTAGTTCTTCGCATCGGCATTGAGTTTTCTTGTTACTCTTGGCATTTGCCGGTGCCTAGACGGCTTGGAGGCGTTGAGGTGGTTGTTGGCAAGATTGGTGATTGTTCTTGGCCACCACCGTTCGAGATTGTGAGAGGTTTTGGAGCTTCACCTCGCCGGAGCGGCAAGAGGCATCCTTAGTGGATTGCTCGTGTCATTGAGCTACCTCACTAGTGGTAGATTCTTGTGGCGCTCTTTGTGAGCTTGGCTTTTCGCCGATTAGCCACCGGATCACCTAGTGTTGGTCGACACAACGGGGAGTAGCGTGCCGGCAAGCACGTGAACCTCAGGATAAATCTTTGTCTCCCGAGTGCTTATTGTGATTGTGTCCCCATCTTGGTGATTGGTCTTCATCTACACATTCTTGGTGATTGGCTTCACAAGTGGATTTCACCGGTGATTGGCTCTCTACGTGGCGATCCCGAAGGCTCGGTGAAATTCCCTCTATCTAGCTTATTTACTTTGTGTATTTACTTTGAGCTACTTCTTTTGTGTAGATATCTTTTCTTGTTGTATATCTTTTGTCATATACCTTGTGTAGCTAGTTGTGAGTAGCTTGCTTAGTTTGTCTATTGCACACACTTGTCTCATATACATTTTTGTATATCATACTTGTGCTAGAGCTATATTGTTTTATTCCGCATTTGTTATTAGCTCTAGTTGATTGTGTGACATAGAAATATTAGGTAGAATTGTTGGATAGGTGGCTTGCAACACACTATTAGGCTAGTGCAAAAAGCTTCGCCATTTGTTATACTAATAGTGTTTGCCTAAGTAATTTTGTAGATTTTTAATTAGGCTATTCACCCCCCCCCCCTCTAGCCAACTTGGACCTTTCAGCTGTGCAGCAGGCCGAGAGCTCAGCCTCGCGACGGCGCGGGGCGGCCTCGGGGAAACCAGCAGACACGCCCCGCAACGAGCGAGAGACGTCCGTCCATCAGCCGAACGCCTCTCGAGCTAGGCCAGTCCGGGAACGGATCGTGGACAACCGGCCACCTCGAGACCCCAATGACGCCCGAAACGACATCAATCGACGGCGCAAGGACAAGGGGGCCCAAGAGCGTGGCTATAGCGCCCATCGAGGGGGGCGCTACGACAGTGACGAGGACCGGCAAGTCCTCGAGCCCCCGGGCCCCAGAGTCTTCAGCCGGGCCATCCGCAGCTCAACCCTCCCCGACCGCTTCCGACCACCGACCAACATCGTGAAGTATGACGGGGAGGTCGAGCCCAAGCTCTGGCTCTCGGACTTCCGCCTAGGCTGCCAGCTGGGCGGAGCAAAGAGCTACGACCGTGTGATCATACGCCAACTCCCACTTTACCTCTCGGACACCGCCCGTCGGTGGCTCGAGGGGCTCCCGCCGGATCGGATCCACGACTGGGCCGACCTAGTCAGGGTCTTTGACGGGAATTTCAAAGGGACTTGCGTGTGCCTAGGCAACCCCTGGGATCTACGGCGTTGCAGGCAGGCAGCGGACGAGCCCCTCCGCGACTTTGCTCGGCGATTCTCGAAGCAGCGCCTCGAGCTCCCCCACGTGCCTGATGAGGACGTCATCTCAGCGTTCCTCGCGGGCACGATATGCCAAGAGCTAGTTCATGAGCTAGGACGCTACCGTCCCAGGACGGTCGAGGACCTGATGGATCGTGTCACCAGCTTTGCCTCAGGCGACGAGGCAGTGGGGGCATTTTTTGGCCGCTCCACGGACAAAGGTAAGGCGGTGACCGCGCCGGAGGGCTCGAACAAGGGCAACGACGCCAAGAACCGCAAAAACAACAACAACAAAAAGAAGAAGAGTAAAAGCAAAGGTCAAAAGGCGAAGCGCGACGCCGACGACGACGACGATGAAGAAGTGCTCATGGGCGCCCTCGACCATAAGAAACCTCGAGGCCCCCCTGGCGGGGCTGTTTTCGACCAGATGCTCGAGGACCCCTGCCCTTATCACAAGGGCCCCGTGAATCACAAGCTAAAAGACTGTCGACTGCTGAAGGGCTTCTACGCCAAGCTCGACGACAAGAAGGAGGACACGCCTAAGGGCAAGGACAACAAACGACGCGACGACGGGGACGCGGGTTTCCCCTCGGTGCGTGACTGCTTCATGATCTACGGGGGCCCAACCGTCGAGCTCTCAGCTCAGGAGAGGAAGAAGGAATGCCGGGAGGTCTTCGCACTCCGCCACGACACCCCCCAGTACCTCGACTGGTCCGACGCGCCGATCACATTCGACCGTAACGACCATCCGGACCATGTCGTAAATCTGGGGGCGTATCCCCTCGTCGTCGACCCCGTCATCGTCGACGTACGGTTCTCCAAGGTGTTGATGGATGGGGGCTCGAGCCTCAACGTCATATACCTCGAGACTCTCGACCTCCTGGGGATTTCGAGGGACCAGCTCCGACCCAGCGTCGGGGGGTTCCACGGAGTCGTACCAGGGAAGAAGGCTCACCCCCTCGGGCGCATCAACCTACCGGTTTGCTTTGGCACGCTGGCTAACTTCCACCAAGAGATGCTCACCTTCGAGGTGGTTGGATTCCAAGGGACCTACCATGCCATCATCGGCCGGCCAGGCTACGCCAAGTTCATGGCGGTTCCCAACTACACGTACTTGAAGCTCAAGATGCCGGGGCCGAAAGGGGTCATCACCATCGACACCTCCTACGAGCACGCGTACCACTGCGACGTGGAGTGCGTCGAGCGTGGGGAGGCCAACGTCCACCTCGACTCGCTCGAAGCCCTAGCAGCCCTGGCCACCGAAGAGGCCCCTGAAGCAAAACGTCACGCCGGCGCCTTCGAGCTGGCGGAGCACACCAAGCTGATACCCGTCGACCCAACCTCGACCGATGGCAAGACGCTGGCCATCAGTGCCAGCCTCGAGCCTAAATAGGAGGCAGTGCTCGTCGACTTTCTCCGCGCGAACATCGACATGTTTGCGTGGGGCCCCTCGGACATGCCAGGCATACCGAGGGGAGTCGCCGAGCACGCCTTGGAGATCCAGGCCGGGTCCAGACCGGTGAAGCAACGCCTGCGCCGCTTCGACGAGGAGAAACGCAGGATCATCGGCGAGGAGGTGCACAAGCTTTTGGCGGTTGGATTCATCAAGGAGGTATTTCACCCGGAGTGGCTAGCTAACCCTGTACTAGTTAGGAAAAAGAATGGAAAAATGCGGATGTGCGTAGACTACACTGGTCTGAATAAAGCGTGTCCAAAAGTTCCATTTCCTTTACCTAGAATTGATCAGATTATCGATTCCACTGCGGGGTGTGAAGTACTTTCATTTCTCGATGCGTATTCCAGCTATCACCAGATTAGGATGAAAGAATCCGACGAGCTCGCTACCTCTTTTGTCACGCCTTTTGGTATGTATTGCTACGTTACAATGCCCTTCGGCCTTCGAAATGCTGGGGCAACGTACCAACGTTGCATGCAACATATCTTTGGCGAACACATAGGCAAAACCGTCGAGGCCTACGTCGATGACATCGTGGTTAAAACCAAGAAAGTTGGGAACCTCATCAGCGATCTCGAGACCACGTTCGAGTGCCTCCGGGCCAAGAATGTGAAGCTCAACCCCGAGAAATGTGTCTTTGGTGTGCCCCGGGGCATGCTACTTGGCTACGTTGTCTCACAACGGGGGATCGAGGCCAACCCCGAAAAGATCTCAGCAGTCACGAGGATGGGCCCAATTTGAGACCTCAAGGGCGTACAGAAAGTGACAGGCTGCCTAGCTGCTCTTAGTAGGTTCATCTCGAGGCTAGGGGAAAAGGCGCTACCTCTTTACCGCTTGCTGAAGAAGACGGAACGCTTTGCGTGGACCCTTGAAGCCGAGGATGCCCTAACCAAGTTGAAGGGGTTGCTGACTTCCGCGCCAATCCTCGTGCCACCACGACTAGCCCAGGGTGACGATCCCCCCGAGTCCCTTCTCCTCTATGTGGCCGCAACCACTCAGGTGGTCAGCGCGGTCATAGTCGTCGAGAGGCACAAGGAGGGTCGTGCGTTGCCGGTCCAACGGCCGGTGTACTTCACCAGTGAGGTACTCTCCGTGGCCAAGGTCCGGTACCTGCACATCTAGAAGCTGCTCTACGGCATCATCATCACGAGGCGCAAGCTCCAGCACTACTTCCTCGCTCATCCCGTAACGGTGGTGTCATCCTTCCCCCTCGGTGAGATCATCAACAATCGGGAAGCCACGGGGCGCATCGCCAAGTGGTCCGCCGAGCTAATGGGGGAGGCCATCACCTACGCCCCGCGGAAAGCCATCAAGTTGCAAGCGTTGGCGGACTTCGTCGCTGAATGGACCGACACCCAGCTCCCGCCGGCGCAAATCCAAGCCGAGCTCTGGACCATGTACTTTGACAGATCCCTCATGAAGACGGGGGCAGGCGCAGGCCCGCTCTTCATCTCGCCCCTCGGAGTCCACATGAGCTACCTGCTACGCTTGCACTTCCCCGCCTCCAACAACGTCTTCGAGTACGAGGCCCTCGTCAATGGGTTGCGCATCGCCCTCGAGCTCGGGGTCCGACGCCTCGACGTTCGAGGGGACTCGCAGCTCGTCATCAACCAGGTTATGAAGGCTTCGAGCTGCATCGATCCCAAGATGGAGGCATACTGCGGAGAAGTGCGCAAGCTAGAAGACAAGTTCTACGGCCTCGAGCTCAACCACATCGCTCGAAAATACAACGAGACCGCAGACGAGCTGGCAAAGTTGGCGTCCACGCGCGGCACGGTTCCACCAGATGTCTTCTCGAGGGACGTTTTTGAGCCATCCGTCAAAATCGGCCCGGGGGCTGGCCCCTCGACGCCACACCTCGAGCCAGACGCGGGGGCTCGACCATTAACGCCACCCCTCGAGAATGACCCCTCAACATCCGATGAGGCAATGCAGATTGATACGCCCGCCTCTCCTTCATCGTGACCCCTCGACTGGCGGACGCCCTTCCTCGACTACCTGACGCAAGGCGTGCTACCGGAAGATAAGACGTAGGCCCGACGCATCGCTCGAAAGGCCAAGACCTACATCATCTACGACGACGAAAGAGAGCTGTACCGTCGCAGCTCATCAGGAATCCTTCAACGCTGCATCCCCCTCGAGGAGGGACGCAGGCTCCTCGATGACATGCACTCGGGGGCTTGCGGCCACCATGCAGCGCCAAGGACCCTGGTAGGGAACGCCTTCCGACAAGGCTTCTACTGGCCAACCGCCATCGGAGACGCCAAGTGCCTGGTCCAAGCTTGCCAAGGGTGTCAGTTCTACGCCAAGCAAACGCACCGGCCCGCGCACGCCCTGCAGATGATCCCCATCACTTGGCTGTTTGCCGTCTGGGGGCTCGACCTTGTGGGCCCCCTCAAGACGACAACTGGAAAGTACACGCATGTGCTCGTGGCCATCGACAAATTCACCAAGTGGATCGAGGCCAAGCCCATAGGCGACCCCACCTCCGAGAAGGCTGTCGAGTTCATCGCCGACATCATGTACCGGTTTGGGGTGCCTAACGTAATCATCACCGACAAACAGCACCCAATTCACGGGCAAAAAGTTCACCAACTTCTGCGACGACAACAACATTCGCGTGACCTGGGCCTCGGTCGCGTACCCTCAATGCAACGGGCAGGTCGAACGCGCCAACGGCATGATACTCCATGGTCTGAAGCCGAGGCTGTTCAAGACCCTCAAAAACTTCGGAAAAGGGTGGGCTGCAGAGCTCCCTTCGGTGCTGTGGGGCCTCAAGACTACGTCGAGTCGAGCCACCAGGTTCACTCCGTTCTTCCTAACCTACGGCGCCGAGGCTGTCTTGCCTACAGACCTCGAGTACGGCTCCCCTCGACTTCGAGCCTACAACGAGCAAACCAACGATGAAAGGCTCGTCAACGCCAAGGACCAGCTCGAGGAGGCCCGAGACGTGGCGCTCATCAACTCCGCGCGCTACCAGCAAACACTTCGATGCTACCACGACAAGCACGTACGCAAGAGGGACCTGGCAGTGGGGGACCTCGTGCTTCGACGGCTGCAGGATAATCGAGGGCGCCACAAGCTCACCCCTCCATGGGAGGGCCCGTACACCGTAGCTGGGGTGCTCAAGCCAGGAACATACAAGCTCTATGACGGTCAATGCAGGATCCTGATGAACGCATGGAACATATCTCAGCTACGTCGCTTCTACCCTTAAAGGCCTCGATGCCTTGTTCATTTTGTTGCTTTGTACAGACATGTTAAATATGAATGAGTAAACTCGTGCATTGTCTTTCATATTACTTAGCAACTTAAGGTAGCCTTGACCCTGCATTGCCCAGGGCCGAGCCTCCCTCGGGGGCTGACAGGGGGGACTCCCCCCCAGACACCGGAAAAAATGCGTTTTTCTTTTCAAAAATTCGACCCTCATCTCGACTCGTACCTCGAGCGAACTAACAACGTCTAAGTCCGAAAATACCTCGAGCTTCCAAGAGTCGGGAGGCGTCGACGTAGACGGCCACCTACGCCCCCGGGCTACGGTACCCTACCTACGCCTCCCCTCGAGGAACTCATGACGCGTATCGAAGGAACACAAACCAAGCCTGCAGAAACTCGAGCTAACGACAAAGAGAAACGATCGAATAAATTTGAAAAGAAAAACGGCTTCGTTAAACAAACAAGTCATATATACACATGTTGACCTCGACAAGCCACAAGTCATGACATAAATCTCTTACAAGGGCCTCGACGCCCAAATTTGGCACGCAGGCCTTATTCCTCGTCGGTCTGGTACTCTTCCCCGAGATCTTCCACAGCGGGCTCAACCTCGACGTCCAGGCCAGGAGGAGGCGGGCCTTCAACACCGCTGCCTGCGTCAGGAGGCAACACATCTTCCTCGAAGATCTTCGCGAACGCCGCCCCCGGTTTGTCCACCTTCTCGAGGATCTTCTCGACACGGCGGTCGTTCCATTCTTCGTCCTTCCCCTCGATTTCGATGAAGCCCTTGGCGACGACATTGACCGGGAAGCGGAAGCCGGAGCGGACGGCCGCGAGCGCCTGCTTGACGCCATGGTGGAGAGCGTGCCGGACGCGGTCCCGCGCGGCCACGTCAAAGTATCACAAGGCGTCCACCAGGGCGTCGCCCTGAGCCACTGTGCCCTCTGCCGCGGCCACCGGAGGGGCACCCCACATGGAGCCGAGCCTGTCGAGGGTAAAGCATGCCCGCTCCGCCACCATGGCTTCATCTTGAAGTTGATCCACGAGGGCCCTGTTCGTCTCACGAAGCTCTTCGGCGGTCTTCTCGACCTCTGTGCAACAAACAAGAAAAAGTGAGACCACGACGTGACAAAAACCTCGAAATCAAGGCAAAGACAAGGCATGAAAATTACCATCGCAGTGCGCGCCCAGAGCGGCGAGGTCGCTGGCGAGGCCCTCGAAGCGCTGCTCGAGCCTACGCTTCTCGGACAACACGTCAAGCTTTTCAGCCCTGAGTCCTTCGACCAGCTTGCCCGTATCGGCAAGGGCCAGATCCTTCCAGATCACCTCTTGCCGCGCCGCCTCCGCTACAACCTGGGCGGTGGCGACTCCGTTCTTGGCCTCCTCGGCCTCCTTCTTCGCCGCCTCCGCTGCGGATCGGGCGGTGGCGGCTTCGCCTTGGGCCCTCTCGGCCTCCTTTTTCGCCGCTTCCGCTGCGGACCGGGCGGTAGCGGCCTCACTTCGAGCATCGGCGGCATCCTTCTTCGACGCCTCCGCCTCGGACAGCGCGGTGGTGGTCTCCTCCTTTGCCTGAGCGGCCTCGTCCCGAGCCGCCCGAGCCTCCGCCTGTGCGGCGTTGAGCCGGCTCGCCATCTGGGCGTTCCGATCCAGCTCGGCACGGAGCTCTTGGAGTTGCGCCTGCGCCTTCGCGAGGGCAGCCGCCGCCTGCGCGGACCTCTCCTCTTCCTCCGAGAAGGACTGCTCCGCCTCCGCCACGAGCGCGGCCAGCTCCCTGAAGATCAACCCCGCCTCCCGCGGAGTTCCCTGCCGAGCCGATCGCTCCATGGGGATGAGGGCGCGGGAGGAGCTCGGCGCGTCGGGATATGACCACGCCGGTCGATCAAGCTCGACGATGGGCGGGCCCTCGACCTCTGGCTCAAGCAGCGCCAGCTGCAAACAACCAACCGGCGGCACCGGCTGTGGCTCTCCCCGCACCTCCGCCGTCTCCTCCTGCTGCTTCGTCCGAGGCGATGGTACAGCCTCGCGTAGAGGCAGGGACTCGAGCGGTAGCGGGTCGCTCAAAGGGTGGCTCGTCGCCAACCTCTCCCCCCTCGTCGGGTCCTCCGGCGTCTTGTCGACCCCGGCCGGTGCCTCGAGCGCTTCCTACAGCGTTGAGCCCTCGACCGGGGGCGGCACCCGCTCCAGCTCGTCCAGGAGCTCCTCCACCATCGGCACCCTCTCCACCGACGCCTCTCCCTCCTTCCCCTTCTCCGCGGGCCAGCTCGCGTCGACCGGGAACTCGAGGACCGCCGACCCTTCAGCCCCAGACGCCAACGGAGCCATGCTTGTCTCAGGAGCTCCCCTCGAGATGGTCGCCGCGACGGGGGGAGGAGTGGCCCTCTCGATAGGCGCCATCTGAGGAGGAGGAGGAGGAGGATGCGGTGCCGCGACGGACGCGGTGGCGGCAGGCTTGGCGCCAGGAGCCGTGGTCCCTGCTGAAAAAGAAGAACAACGTCGTCAGAAGCAGGAAAAAGCTTCGACCCCCGTGGTCGACGGCGTCGGCCTCACCAAGATCCGCGGCGGCCATCTGGTTTCCCCGAGCCATGGCCGCTCGAGCCCTCGCCAGCCAAGCGGCCTCCCCAGCGGAAGAAGGAGCCATACCTCGAGGTGCTTGGACCTCGGCAGAACTCGAGGTCTTGGCCCGCTTGGACGCCACGAGGACCATCTCCTGCCGGGGGCGCTTTTCCTTGAAAAGCCAGAAAACAGCACATATCACCAAAGGTAAAAAGGTAAAGTTTCCCTACCAACGAAATTAAGGAGACCTACTCACCCAAAGTGAGGGCGGGACCTCTTCCTCGAATCGCCGGACCCGCTCAGTGGCTTCGAGCCCGACCCATAGCTCGAGCCACGCCCCTGAGCCGTCTCCACGTGGCTTGGACGGGGGGAAAGTGCCCGATGCGTCTCGTGGCCCGACCCCAGTGGGGAGCTCTCCTCCTGCCTTTTGTCCCGGGGGGACCGTGTCCCCCTCGAGCGGTCCTCGTGGCGCCATTCCTTGCGCGGGCTCCGGGACCTGCTCCGGCGCACGTGTCGGCGGTCGCGTCCCCCGCGTCGGTCTCCTTCTCCCGACGACGGTGCGGTGAGGAGCTCCGGAAGCGCTCATGGCTCCCCGCCCGGCGGTCATCATGGCGGGGGCTCGACGCCCCCTCATGTTGCCCGCTCCTCCGCGGGCTCGACGCCGCCCTCGGCGACTTGCGGCGATCGGACCCGGAGTCCCTCTCGACGTGTTGGCCGCTTCTCGAGGGTCGGCCCTTCTCGGGACCCCCCGCCTGGGCAGACGTGGCCGTGGCCTCCTTCTGTGCCGCGGCGACGGCGCCAAGGGGCCGAGGCTTCCTTGCGTCCGGGGGCACGTCCGGCACGAAGCTCAACGGGCCTTGAGCCCCCGACGAGGCAGGGCTCGGCACCGCCTTCCGCGGCTGCGTCCCGCGCGATCCCTTCGCCCGAGGGACCTCCAAGACATCCTCCTGCACAGAGGAACGGTCAGCCCGGACGTCGACGACCCCCGCGCGCCTCAGACGCGCATCCATCCCCTCGTCGTCACTTTCCTCCTCATCATCACTCTCCTCCTCCGAGCTCGAAGAGCTGAGCTCGGGGGACCCATCTCCAGGCTGCCGGTTACGATGAGCCCTCGCCAGCCTCTGCTCCCGAGCCGAGCGACGCAAGTTTTTGTCTTTCTCTTTCTTCTTTCTGGCATCCTTGCTCTCCTTGTCTTTCTGAGCAGAGAGGCCCCTCACCTGGGTATCCGCGGCGTCCTCCCTCACCGGGGGCCTCGACGCACGACAAGTAAACGTCCCCTGCGAGGAAGAAGAAGCATGACGAGAAAAACCACAAGAAGAATGTACAAGGTTCGGAGAAAGAGAAAGGGGGAGGAGGCTTGTGACACCCTAGTGTCAAGCACTGCATTAGGCACTGCAATTAGATACTAAGAAAGCATAAGCAATGCATTGCATCATTTCATGTGCATGAGAGTGCTTTTGTCTTTTGTTTATTTATTTGGATTTGGATTTCTATTGGACTTGATGATCTAAGTGGATTTCTGTTTTGGCAAAGAGTTTTATAAAATAGAGAACATTGAGTAGAGTGCTTTTCATGTTGGAGTTTTGACCTAGTTCAAAATAGTTTGTTAAATAAAAATAGGTCAAACAAAATGGTTTATATTTCAAAATTGGCTTTGTTTATGTGGAGGATTTAAAAATGGTTTTCAGAAAAAGTGTTCTATATGAAAGTTGTAGAGAAAAATATTTGCAGCAACTTTTGTATTTGAGTCAAAACCTAGTTTGGAGTTTTTGAAACTGTTTTTGAGTGGTCAAAGTTTGAAAAGTTTTTGGAAAAAGAAAAAGAAAAACGAATTTCTTCCGCGCCCCACTTTCGGCCCGTTTGGCCTTTCGGCCCAGCCAACGCCGCGCCAGCCCGCTCCCGCTCGGCCGCGCGCGCCGCTCGCCCGCGCAGCACCGGCCCGCTCCCGCGCTGCAGCCTGCCGCGCCGGCCCACGCGCGCGTGCCGCTCGCCCCGCCCGCGCGCCGCGCCGCTCGCCCCGACCACGGCCGCGCCGTACGCCGGCGTTTGCGCCACGTGGCCGCCGTCTCCTGCTCCATATCTCCTTCGCCCACTCCTCGCCCGATCGTGCCCGCGCGATCACGCAAGCTATCTTCCCCGGCCACTCTTCGCTCGCCTCGCCTGCCGCGCCCGCTCGCCGTGCACGGCATCGCCCGCGCTGCCTCGCCGACCGCGCCGCCGTGGCCCACCACGACCACCGGCCGGTCAAGCCGACCAAAACCCCGAGCACCCCCTTCACTCCCTCGCTCACCCGCGCACACAACTCCCACTCGCTCTCGCCCTCACTCTGTCTTCTCTCTCTCGCGCGCGAACGCGCCGAGCACTCTCGCCGCCGTCCGGCACCAAGAGCCTGCACCACCGTTCCGCCCTAGCCAAGCCACCGCCGGCCGATTAACCCCGGCCACCGCTCCGCCATCATCCGGACCACACGGTGCGCACCTCCGCGCCACTCGCCGAGCCCCACCAACGCCGGAGCCCGAAGAGCCCTGCCGCGGATGCCATCGCCGCCGCAGAGCCCGCGTCGCCGTTCTTCCCCGACCTGAGCGCCACTGCCTCCTCTCCTTCGTCCTCGAGCTTCACCGAGCCAAGGCAAGGTGAGAACTCCAACAAGCCTTAACGCAACCGCCTCCCATCTCCCTCTTCTCCCCGGCCGAACGCCATGGCCGCCGTCGCGGACCTCTCACGTGGCCAAGCTCCCCTGGAGCCATCCGAGCCAAAACCAACCCCCTTGGTAGTTTCCCTAGGGTTCGTGGGAGCTTTTGCCTCCCCCAATTTCACCGGCGACCGCCGGAAACGGCGCAGCCACGTATTGCCGCCGCCACCGTGCGCTGGCCAAACCACCTATACCACTCGATGCGCCTCGTCGAGGTGAGTTCATCGAGCCTAGCCTCCGCGTCGGCGACCTCACCGTCGGCGAGGAATCGACGGTCAAAGTCGTCCCCTGTTCGGCTCTCACCGACAGGTGGGTCCCGTTGACCTGTGGACCCCGCACGTCAGCCCCTCACTGGTCTATGGACTGGGTGTACGCAGTGGCCGGGATGAGTTTGAAATGTTTTTCTTTTACTTTTATTTTCCAGAAATGCTTGTTATTTTTGTGTAGCTCGTTTTAAAAGTCCATATGGAGTGCTTTTAGTTTTGCTAGCTTGCTTGTGAGTAGATCTATCATGGAAAAATATGAAAGTATTTTTGGTAGAAGTTTTTATTACTGTTTTTATTTAATTTAGTTTATGAGCTTTTGTTTAGATAAATGGTTATATATGTTTTCTGGTTGAGATAATTCCTGGAAAATTTTGTGTAAGTTTATTATCATGTTTTACACCTGTGAAAAATATATGATGCACTATTTATGTAGAAAAAGTTTCTGTTATGGTTAAAAGTCCTTTTTGGCTGATTTATTAGAATAAATATTAAGGTGTTTTATATGCCGAAATAAAATATGAGAAAATTGGTGAAGTCTCTGTTCATGATGTTCAAGCTAAGAAAAATGTAAGCATGAGCTGTTGTATGGAGAGATCTGAAGTTGCTTTACAAATGTACTTTTCTGTGTTTTCCTTTAGAAATTCATGTAAGAAATAATATAATGTTTCTGTTCATGGAACTTTCTTGATAAATATTAAAGGTGGAGTAGAATCTGAGAAAAATATGAAAATAAGTTTAGCACCCTTTTCCAGTAGGGTTGTAGTTCAAATGGTTTAACTTGGGATAGATTTGTTTATTTTGTGTCGGCTTGTATGTTTATGCTCTGCCCGCAATATTCCTACAGTAGGATGTGTATCAGTAGAAGAAGCCAGGAAAATTATGAAATCTGTTGTTTGACACTTTTTGAGTGAGGAGCTAGTTCAAAGCATCTTTTTGGGCAGTTTGCTTGTCATTTTTATATCTGCAGTTCTGTATTTTATTTTTGGCTGAAATTTGTTCAGTAGAGTCAAGCAACTGTTGTTTGCCTTCTGGAATTTTCGTGGATTTTTCTGAGTCCAGAAAAGTGCACTTGCAGTTCAAACCTAAGTTTCTTTTGAATTATTAAATAAGAAAACGGTGAATAAATGGATTTTGTTTTATGAATTAAATAAGTATTTACCTCAATGTCAAAAGTGGTTCAACAAGTTGGGTTTGTTGGTTTGCAAGAAATGCTCTTTTCATACCACACATCTTGCACCCGCATTGTAATTATTTATTAATCATCGCATGCAATAGGATCGACCCCTCCGGAGCCCGACCAGGAGCCAGAGACAAACGCCGAGCAGCAGATCCCGGAGCTCCAGCAAGCCGAGGAAGCCGACCCCGCCTGCGACACTAACTTGCCCGAGTGCCCCTCCCACGAGGCCTCGGACTTCACCCAAGGCAAGCCCTGGAGCATATTAAGCCTCCTATCTTTTGCAAATTAAATTACTTGAGTCCTTTTATATTGTGATGCATTAGGTTAGGAGTTGGAATGAGTCCTATTTGCTGCATTACCATTCCTTGGTTATTGATTAATATCTACCTTGTTATCCTGTTACTTATTTATAATGTAGAATTGCTTAGTTGCTTAATAAAAGTGGTAGTTAAGAATGTTTCCGTAATACCCTGATGGGTAGTTACCGGATCACGGTTGGCTATATTTGCTATCGTGAAAAAGAACCTGAGTTGTAGTGAAATACGGTCAACTGGAAGGCAAGGCACAAGTTTGGAAACTTGGGGCAGTCCGTCCGTTGGATCGTGTAGGTTTGTATCGATGTTGGCCCTCGTTCATTTTTGAACGCGCCCTTTTACTTAGGGATATGTCGGTGCCGTAATCATCGACCCCAAAGCCGGTTAGAAGCTGTTCGGGCCGGTCTCAACCCGTGTCGTGCCCTCTAGTATGGAAATTGCGATCTGCCGCGTGAGGCCATCGCCAGGTTCCAATTGAGCGGTCCGTGCTGTGAGCCGCGACGATTACCACCACGAACAAGCATCGAGCGGTTGCCCAATGCATGGACCCGACGGGGAAAGTGTGGGCTGGTATTAAAGGTCTTTCACCAGCTGGTTTGGAATTCGATTCGAGTCACCGTCTCCCCCGGTTAGTGGGAAACTATGGCGAGCTTCACCACGATACAACTCCATGTGATGATTTAAGGTTCAACTAAAATGTGGATAAGTCAACTGGATATGGTTATATTATTGATTGATAGATTCAAGTGAGTGCTCTAGTACAAGTGAAAAACCTAGAGTTAAGGAATAGGTCTAAAAATGGCAGCTCATCTTTATCATTAATTACCTCTTATCTGAATCTGAGCTTTTCGCAACTGAAAGATCCCAGCTCCACCTCAAAAGCCTTGCATACCCTTGGAGTCTTTATTTTCAGTTGGACGGGTAAGTCTAGCTGAGTACATTCCCGTACTCAGGGTTTATCCCGTTGTTGCAGATGGCCAGGTCTACTTCGGCTATTGTAAGCACTGCCTCTACCCAGTGGAAGGTGATGAGGAGTAGGCCCAGGGCAGGGTCGTCCAGAAGCTCCCCTTTTTCTTTTGCTGGTCTGAGACTGTGGGTGGCACATTATCTTAAAAAGGAGGAGTGAGTCGTGTTGAGTGGGTTTTATCAAACCATGTTTATTTGGACCACACGTGTGGTGGTCGTGTTTTAAACTACTCCAGCTTCCGCACTTTTAAAATTTAGTATTGTAATAACTCCGTTTTAAGTTCGCACTCAGATATTTTAAATTCGGTTTCGTTTTCGCTATGATGTATCTTTACGAATGTAATCCTTGAACGATGCGATCCTGTATGATGTATGGTGTTAGAAATCCTTCGAGATTTCCGGACTACCGGGGTTATATGGGTTCAAGTATGAGTCAAAGTCAGACGGATTTGGCTAAGAAAATACTTGAGCTCTTATAATCAGGGCGGTTCCGCCACAAGGCTCGGGGCAGCTTAGCTCGAGGGGGGCTTACCAGGTCAAGACACCCCTTGTCGGGTGCCATGGCGATCAGGTTGGCGTCCTCGGGGACGAACGACCCTTGGATCGTGATCGACACCCGGGAGACGCCCTCGCTCCGAGGCAGCCTCTCCTCGGCCATCCTCGACCGATTTAGCGCTTCGAGCTGGGCCTTCGGCCCCATCTCGTGCATAAGAAGGGGGCGGTCCGCCAGCGGAAGAACCCTTCGCTGATGGAACGCCCAAATGACCGCCTGAACGGTCAGATTCTTCTCGTCCACCAGCATCCTCATCATTGTTGACACTTACTAACACCACTTAGATACTAGGTTGTCATCCCCAGCATGGTGCCAGAGTGTACATGGGTATTTATAAATGTAAAGGCTCTTTAGAAAATAATCCATTCTATCCGCAAGCGCACAGATAAAATACCTCATTGTAGCATTTCACCAGGAAAAGTATTCCGGGTATCGTTATTTATATTTTGCTTAAGGGAATGATGAAAGTGAAATCAGGAATAAACTCTATCATGACATAGACTAGAGATCAACTTGCTAAACATGATTACTAATGAGAAACTCGTCACACAGTCACTTACTTTGGCAGGGGGTAAGCCATGAATAAAGATAATGAATTATAAGCATATGGGTAAATAACACAGCGATTAGAAAATAGACTACTCCATATTAATATTAGGTGACGTCGGATTAGCTAGAGAATGGATTCTAAGTATCTACTATCTACTAAGTCATAATCTACTCTAAACATTCTACAAGATCATATATAGTATAAAAGACTCTTCATTCATGTATAAGGAACATTGCTAAAGTAAATCAGAACATAGCAAGATCTACTCCGCAACACAAATTCTGCCTGTCCTATCAACGGAGGGTGGATTATATAAGAATCAACGAAGCTGTCACTATCGCGAACTACCACGCAACCCGGCCAATAGGATACATTTGCAGGTAAATAATATCTAAGCACCATGCTTACATATGCCTTACCACTTAACTCCCTCGAGTCTAGAGCTAAGCGCTTTGCAAACTTATACATAAACTCATTATCAATCATAACTATATCAATTATAGAACTAGAGCAAACTAAGAACATAATAAATGAAGACATAATGCAATTAGAATAAAGTAGTAGAGAAAGATATGAAATAATACCAATCTTTATTGACGAAGATCCGAATCCAGAGCGTAAGTGCTCTACTTCTCTAATTCTATCTAATCAATCCTATAGATCTTGAAGAATAATGGAGTAGCTACTTCTAATTCTCTGCGGGAGAGAACTTCCTAAACCCTAACTTTTCTGGCTTCCTCTGATAATGATTTCTCCTCCTGCCTGGGGCGGCGGTGCCTTGCTTATATAGTCTTTTCCATTGAATCTGGACCGTCGGATCAAACCGACTTACAACGGACGGTTTTCCTTGATCTAGAGAGGCGGTGGAGCATAATCCCCGAGGTTGGCCCTGATTGGCCACAGGGGCAGGGCGGGCGCCCTGGGCAACAGGGCGGGCGCCCTGTGCCTGGCCCCGTTCCGGCTCTGCTTCGGTCGTGTTGCTTCTGGACTCTTCCACGTCTAGGAAAATTGGGGGTTACGTTAATTATCCGTCATTAACCCGACATGTGGGCCTCTTTTTCATATTATCTGATAACCCCCTGCAGAAATAGATAAACACCAAAACTCGTGGAATTCTGTCAGATAAAACCCTAATTCTAGATGTTTGGTGCATATTGATCCTTTTCCATGTTTAGTTGACAATTAAATTTGATACTTAAGAGCCGTCAACAAACTCCCCCAAGCTTAACCTTTGCTCGTCCCTGAGCAAACAATCAAACTCAGATGGATCAGGAGTTGCTTCAATGTTTTCTTTCCTGTCAGGCACACATGCTTTCATAAAAATTCTCCCAGATTAGAGTGAAGTATCATGGGGCTTAGTTCCTGCACTTAAATCTTGAGTAATTGAAAGACAAAACAATTAAGTCAAGCACTATCCCTCCTGTTTTCACTTCACCTTGTTCTGGAGTTTTGCATAAGTTCAAATAAAGCTCAGAGTTCCTAGACATGATTCTCTCAAGTCTCTCTATATGTGGTATTTGTGGATCCTTACCAAAGATATCACTTTCTTATAGCTGATGAAACATTTATGTGGGGCTCAAAGAAGTGAAAAGTAGCTCATACATATGTTGTCTAATCGAGCCATGGATCCAAAGGAACTCAACATATAATTAAATCAAGATGTGCATGTGTGGCGGATTTAAATGATAATAATGGTGAAGATGTATAAGTGATAAACTTACTTCTTATTGTTCTTCATATTGCTATCTCTCCTCCTTCTTGATCTTTGCTTTTGAGGACATGGGCTATCTTTCTTTCCGCTCATGTGGGTATCTTTGTACCCCTAATTCTACTGTCGGACACTTGCCCATTTTTACCTCTCGTCTCACTCTTTTTCTTTTCTTTCGAGGTTTCGAGCACTTGCTCCTTTTTATTTCCTCGTTTTTTTTTCTGAGGTTCCGGGCACTTGCCCCTTTTTATTTCCTCATATTTATACTTTTGCATAACCCATGCCTCTTCTGCATCGAATCTTTTTGGAAAGAGAGAATAACAATATTTGGGACAACAAGTAAACATTTTTAGCAGATTTTTGATGAATGGTGATGGATGGTGTAATAGATGTGTGCAAGTGTGTATCTTGATTTAACCACATGAAAAGCTCCTAAGGGTCTACACAGCTCGATCAAACTCAATGTGATAAATGAGTAGTAAAAGATATAGCAATTATAGCAAATATGGCTGTGGTAGGAATTTTTTTCACTCATGCCAGGAACTCATCATGTGATTTTGCAAGTTTTCAAAATAAATCTCCAGAACTTAGTGTAGCAGAAACAAGATAAACAGCAGCTCAAACTTTATATTATATCTTTCTCTTACCTAGACTTTAGTTTTAGGTTCATGCTTCCCACAGATAATAAAATTTTAGTTTTAGCAATTCATGGGAGAACTCTAGTATGAAAGCTAGGTACTCGAAAGTAAGTAAACAGAGCAACTATTCATCATTTCCATCATACTTCTTTTTGGTCTTTTGATTTTCTAAAGATAAAATCTTAGCAGAAAATAAAGCACACTTATCTACACACTCTTTTTATTTGGTTTTTTATGTGTTTTTTTTTTAGAAATAATACTAATGCAGAAAAATAAAAACTAAAGCAAATAAACTTACTTGATAAGATGGGGAGGAACTCCCCCAAGCTGGTCTTCACACTGTCTTCACTCTAGGTTCCAGTACCTCAGCAGGCTGGTAAGGTTGTTGCCCATTGTTGTCGTATCTTGTCTCAGGCCTTGCACCTGAGCGGCTTGTTCTTGGTTCCATTTTTCCTGGGCTTCCCAACGCCGCATCTGTTCCTCATTCGAGTTCTGGATGTTGAGCAAGAAGCTGTCGACGCGGTTGTAGAAGGTGCGCGTGTCATGATAGTAGTCCCCAGTAAATGCGTAGGAGGCATCGGAATGACGACCTGCATCAAAGTGAGGCTGGGCTCCAGAGCTTGAAGCTCCAAAGGGGTCAGCCGAGAATCTCCCTGCATTGAAAGGTGGGTTAGTCCACTGGTGGTCCTGGGCCTCTGGCCATTCCTCCGTTGTTGGTTGGGGCGGCTGTGTGAACTGGGCCCACGGGTCCCGAAGGACTCGGGGGTTGTAGTCCCGGTAGTGAAGATGTGCTGCCTCCTCCGGTCCAGGGTCAGCTCCAAACCATGTGCGCTCTTGCTGGGTGACAATCCTCTCGGATGCCACGCGTTGTGGTGCTTGCTGATTAATCGGCTCTGCTGTAACATTAATCAAATAGTTCTGTACGGCATAAAGGCCAAGGCTCGGGTTAGGTAACCGAACCTTGACATTATTATCGTACTGCATGTACATTATACCAATTTCTCGTTTTAGCATTCTTGCTTGTCGGAAAGTATCGTACCCATGATATGTTCTTGGTTCACTTAAAAATTCAAGGGACGAATTTTCCAATAAGTTGAGCCTATGAGCGATGCGAGTAATAAGTGAAGTGCACCCTACTGGACCTTGAAGAGTGGGAATAACAAGCCAGTGTTGGACTAAAAGCATGACAGGCGAAATAGCAGTTTTGCTAATGGCAGCGTAAAGAAGCTGCAAATCCCCAATTCTTACCTTCCTCATGTCATCACGGAAAAACAAATTGTACCCGAGCCATTTATGGAACATCCGGAGAGTCGGATGCTCCATGTCACTGGTTCGGGCCTGGTTGTACATTTGGTCACGGGAGATTTCTCTCCAAAACTGGTGTTTCTCAAAATTGGGCAAAGCATTATCAATATCCAAGAGGCAAGTCGGATCAAAACCAAGATGGTCACTCAGTTCCCTCCAAGATAGTATGATGTTTTGCTTGAACATGCGAAAAACAATTCCCCCCTCACAAATTTGTAATGTGCAAAGAAATTCAATTGTGAGAAGACGAGAACCCAGTTCCGTGATATCCCAAAAGTGTTGCCATTTTAGCATAGCAAAAATGAGGTCAAATTCTGTGTCCATCCCCGTCTCATGTAACAGCATTGGATCAATAGTGGGAGTGGGGATGAAGTACCTACCTTTGAGTTGTTGGTAGATCTCTTTCTCTCTCCGGCTCTTGAGGTCAAGGTCTCCTCCTCTGAGAAGCACCTTGATTGTAGGAGCGGAGGAGGAGGATGGAGCTTGAGGTGGTGCCGGATCGACACTCATCTCCGAGAGGCGAGACGAGGTCCGGGACGAACTCCTTGTCCCGATTTTCTTGACGGCCTTCCCGGCAAGGGTTTGGGATTTTTTTTAGGTCCCCCAAGCTGGACCTCCAAATCTTTTAATCTTCTGATTTACCTTCCTCTGGAGATGGTGTCTCCAGTGGTTCTTCATGGACTTCCTTCACTGTAGAGTCTCTCTCTGGTCTAGGTTTGAATGTGAAGCGTTCTTCTTGTCCGTTTATGTTGGACTTGATTTCTCCCTTCCCGACATCGATGTGAGTGTTGGCAGTGCTCAGAAATGGCCTCCCAAGGATGATGGACACTTTTGAGTCGGGACTCATGTCCAGTACCACGAAGTCTACTGGTATAATGAAGTCTCTTATCTTGACTGGGATGTTTTCGGCAATGCCCATCGGGTGCCGAATTGATTGATCTGCCAGTTGTAGACACATTGATGTTGGTTCTAGGGTTGTATGCTCAAGCTTCTTGTAAACTGATGCTGGCATCACGCTGACGCTTGCTCCGAGATCACAGAGTGCATTATTGAAGTGTTGGTCTCCGATTGAGCAATCAATGGTGGGGCATCCTGGATCCTTCTTCTTACTTAATGGTACATTGAGGATAGCCTCGCTACACTCTTCTGTCAGCTTGATCACCTCAGTGGTGGGCAGTGGTCTCTTCTTGTTAAGGATATCTCTAATGTACTTTGCATATGTGGGTACCTGAATGGCATCAAGTAGAGGTATGTTGACATATAATTTTTGAATTATCTCCACAAACTTACCAAACTGCTCATCCGACTGTGCTCCTCTATTTCTTCTGGGAAATGGCAAATAGTTGGTGTCGTGGAAATCTTTCCTCATTTCTCCAGTTCTTGGTGGTTGTAGCAGGTCTTCTGCTTCAACAGGGCTTTCTTCTTCTATCACTGCTGGTTGCACTGGTGTTGATGTCCTTTGCCAATCTTTTGGGTAGGGTGGATCTTTAGTGGGCTTTCCTCTTCTGGTAGTTATGTTCTTTACCTGCTCAAGGTTAGTAGCAACAGGCAGTGCAGCAGCTAGCTTTGCTAAATTAAGCTCTATTCTTTCATTAATAAAGGTTTGCTGTTCAAAGGCTGCCATTAGAAAATCTGTTTTATTAAGTATATCTGTTAGAGAAGATTCATTTGTGTCTAGCCTTTGTTTCACTTCATCATTAATTTTGGTTTGTTGAGCAATTATTTCCTTAAGTGGTTTGAAAGTATTACCTGAATTCATACCTTTGCTATTGGGTTGACTTACAGTGGGTTTATATGCTGCTTCAATAGCTCTTTGATCTTCTTTGAACTTGGCCCTCTGATCAATCCAATGGAGCAGATTCTCCATCTTTGTTGATATTGCATGTATTTCTTCTGGTAATTCTTCAGTTTGATGACATTGTTGAGCTTTGTCTTGGAACCAGCCTTGATTTTCTGATATCGTGTCCAAAAGTATCTCAGCTTTTCCAATTGTAAGCTCTAAAAATGATCCTTTAGCAGATGCATCTAGGCACTCACGAGCCTTCTGGTTTAATCCATGGTAGAAGGTCTGCATAAGTAACCATGTGGCCATTCCATGGTGAGGACATTCTGATATGTATCCTTGAAAACGCTCCCATGCTTCTGAAATGGCTTCTGTCTTCTGCTGTTGGAAATCGACAATATTTCCTCTTAAGGCAGCTGTTTTGCCTATAGGGAAAAACTTTGCTAGAAAGGCATCTGACAAGTTCGTCCAGTTGTTGATGTTGTCTTTATGAGTGTAGAACCACTTCCTCGCTTTCCCTTCTAGTGAGAATGGAAAGAGGCGAAGTAGTATGACGTCCTTGTGAACACCGTCGATGCGAATAGTGCTTCCAATCTCCAGGAAATTCTGCAGATGTGCACTTGCATCTTCGTGTACCTTCCCAGTGAATGGTGTAGCTTGCACCAAATTGATGAGGCTTGACTTGAGCTCAAACTCGGGTGCTCCTTCTTCTACTTCAATTCTTGGACCAGTTGGAATGTTCTCAAGAGTTGGAGCAGAGAATTCTTGCAACGTCTTTTGTGCCATAGCTTCAGCAATTGGTAGCTAGCTTCTTTCTTGATTGCTTTGGTTCTGATGATGAAGAGTTGAATGTACCAAAGTCAATCCTGATATACCCTGTCTAAAAAATATAAACATAGAAAAGCAACAGGGTGAATCCTGCCAAAGTAGAGGTGCCTTGTTATGATTTCCCACTTAGTAGCTGTTATTGCAATTTTTTCTCAATAGTCTAGTTTAAAATTTTATGTGAATGACCTTACCGACTTCCTGACTTTCTAACCGTTCCCCTCCCCGGCAACGGCGCCAGAAATGCTTGTTGACACTTACTAACACCACTTAGATACTAGGTTGTCATCCCCAGCATGGTGCCAGAGTGTACATGGGTATTTATAAATGTAAAGGCTCTTTAGAAAATAATCCATTCTATCCGCAAGCGCACAGATAAAATACCTCATTGTAGCATTTCACCAGGAAAAGTATTCCAGGTATCGTTATTTATATTTTGCTTAAGGGAATGATGAAAGTGAAATCAGGAATAAACTCTATCATGACATAGACTAGAGATCAACTTGCTAAACATGATTACTAATGAGAAACTCGTCACACAGTCACTTACTTTGGCAGGGGGTAAGCCATGAATAAAGATAATGAATTATAAGCATATGGGTAAATAACACAGCGATTAGAAAATAGACTACTCCATATTAATATTAGGTGACGTCGGATTAGCTAGAGAATGGATTCTAAGTATCTACTATCTACTAAGTCATAATCTACTCTAAACATTCTACAAGATCATATATAGTATAAAAGACTCTTCATTCATGTATAAGGAACATTGCTAAAGTAAATCAGAACATAGCAAGATCTACTCCGCAACACAAATTCTGCCTGTCCTATCAACGGAGGGTGGATTATATAAGAATCAACGAAGCTGTCACTATCGCGAACTACCACGCAACCCGGCCAATAGGATACATTTGCAGGTAAATAATATCTAAGCACCATGCTTACATATGCCTTACCACTTAACTCCCTCGAGTCTAGAGCTAAGCGCTTTGCAAACTTATACATAAACTCATTATCAATCATAACTATATCAATTATAGAACTAGAGCAAACTAAGAACATAATAAATGAAGACATAATGCAATTAGAATAAAGTAGTAGAGAAAGATATGAAATAATACCAATCTTTATTGACGAAGATCCGAATCCAGAGCGTAAGTGCTCTACTTCTCTAATTCTATCTAATCAATCCTATAGATCTTGAAGAATAATGGAGTAGCTACTTCTAATTCTCTGCGGGAGAGAACTTCCTAAACCCTAACTTTTCTGGCTTCCTCTGATAATGATTTCTCCTCCTGCCTGGGGCGGCGGTGCCTTGCTTATATAGTCTTTTCCATTGAATCTGGACCGTCGGATCAAACCGACTTACAACGGACGGTTTTCCTTGATCTAGAGAGGCGGTGGAGCATAATCCCCGAGGTTGGCCCTGATTGGCCACAGGGGCAGGGCGGGCGCCCTGGGCAACAGGGCGGGCGCCCTGTGCCTGGCCCCGTTCCGGCTCTGCTTCGGTCGTGTTGCTTCTGGACTCTTCCACGTCTAGGAAAATTGGGGGTTACGTTAATTATCCGTCATTAACCCGACATGTGGGCCTCTTTTTCATATTATCTGATAACCCCCTGCAGAAATAGATAAACACCAAAACTCGTGGAATTCTGTCAGATAAAACCCTAATTCTAGATGTTTGGTGCATATTGATCCTTTTCCATGTTTAGTTGACAATTAAATTTGATACTTAAGAGCCGTCAACAATCATCTTCATCAGCGGAACCAGGTGGTGTTGCCTGTCCGCCGCGACACCCCAGGTCCACTTCTCCGGGCGCTGAGTGAGGACCCTGCCGGTGTACTGCGGAAGGAGACCACCTTCATTCCGCAGGTAGAACCAGTGGTCGTCCCACCCAGCCTGGTTGGTGGAAAGCTTGTAGCGGAGGTATTCGCGGGGGACATTGGCCGACGAGGTCCCAGCCCTCGCAGTGACGGTGAGGGAGCCCATGCGCACGAGCCGCCTCCCGCTGGGCTTCAAGGCCTTGATGAAGAGCTCGCCCCGGAAGAGGTGAACGAACATCTCCCAGTGCGGCTCAATCTTCAGGTACCCCTCGCACACCGCGACGAAGATGGCGGCGTGCGAAATTGAGTTGGGGGAGAAGTGTTGCAGCTCCACCTCGTAGTGGTGGGTCAGCGCCCGCATGAAGCGGCTCGGCGGAACACCGAGCCCCATGCGGTGGTAGCGCGTGAAGCTCACCACGTACCCCTCCGGCGGGTGCGGCTCCCAGTGATCTGCCGACGGGATAGCCCACCACGCGGGTCCCTCCTCCGGGTTGGGACGGAGAAGCCCCTGGGCCACCAACGAGTCCATCTCGCGCTGCGTCACCTTCGTCGGGCTCCAGTCTTCGGCCGACAGCGCTTGTGTCTGGGCAGCCATGGCGATGACGGCGCGTACTCGAGCAGCGGACGGACGGCCGGAAAATTCCCAATCGACTAACTCGAGAAGAAGGCGTGTGGAGGCTACGGCGGCGGTGAAGGCGAAGGCAAAGTAAAGGGTCCCTCTTCCCCTCTTTCGATATTTATAAGAGAAAACCCCAGCGGGCGGGGTTTCCCACGACGACGGAAAAAGTAACCGCACGCATTTAATGTGCCCACCTAACCGCATCTTGAGCTGGTCGACAGGTACACGCGGCAACTCCGCATTCGCTCCACTTCTCCAGGCCCACCACGGCCGCCGCTCCAACTTCTTGTCAGTCGCCCTAGCGCCACGATCTCCACTACCTCGCCTAAAAAGGCACGCCCAACGGGCGGAAGGTTTCCAAGCGACGGAGGCTTCTCCAGGAAGGTAAAAGCGGGCCCCGGCCCTAAGTCTCGAAGCAGCGAAGGCTGGCCCTCGAAGAGGGTTCGACAGTCGGCTTCGAGGACCCGAGTCAGGGACACCAAGGGGCGCCACTCGCAGCATCGCTCGAGGGCCAAGCCCTCGAGGCCCCTCACGTGTATCCAAGGCGGGGAGCACGACATGCAGTGAGATCCCCTCGGAGGGAGGCATCGAGCCACCGGGTCCTATCGAATGGACCCGACACTCCTGCAGACTGAGGACCCATGCTTTATGAGATCGCCTCCGGGCTACAGTCGACCCCTACCGAACGGGGCACGAGGTCTCACTTGGATTCCCCATTACCAGCTCACCGGGAACCTCGATACTCGCCCGCTCGTGGTAGTACGAGGCATCCCCCCTCGCATCCGATCGAAAGGACTCGCGGGATGACAAGCCGGGGAAACCGGCGTGCCGGACGGCTCGAAGTGCCGGCCGGTCGGTTCAGCCTGGCACCCCTCGACGAAAGAGGGTAAAAAACTTGGGGGCTCGACACCCCCGAACCTAAAAAACGCAACTAACGTTCACACTCACAAAACAGCCCACGAGGGAGTCCTAACCACTCCCCCATGGCCTCGGGGGCTACACCCGCAGGTGTCGCTCGCACGACACCCACGGAATCAAAGCAACCAAACCCTCGAGATCCGGCTGGCTAACCCTCGAGATCCCAGTCGGGAGCCCCTGCTCGAGTGCAAACACTCAAACAAGGGCTCGGGGGCTACTGTCGGGGGAACACCAAAGGGGTACCCCCAATCAACGCAAACAAATAAGTTAAGCCTAGAACACCAATTAATAAACCCAGCTAGGCTAACCTTCCAAGAAACCAACCCCTCGGAGCCTGCAACGCTGGCCCACCACCAGGGAGCTTAGACTTGCCTAAACCTTACCGACCGCCTCCTGGTAACCTACCCCTCGAGCCCGCTACAGCTATGCACCACTCCTCGGGACCCCGCGCGGGGACCTCGAGCCCCTCCAGCACGATAGCCTATCCCTCGAGGCTCATCACACCCTAGGCCTCGAGCTGGAGCTCAACCTCCGCTCACCCAAGCCCTCCGCTCCCGGCCTCGAGCGAGCGCTCCACTACCCTTGGAAGCCCTAAACGAAGAGGAAGCTTCCTGCTCCTCAACCCCATACCGCGCATTTAATGCATCCACCTACTCCAGTCACGTCCTCTGCAACCCGACGTGTACCACAGTGAACCAGGGCAGAGCCAAGTCTCGTTTTCACAAACAAGCATGGGTAAAAAGGCACCAGTATGACACTGTTAACCCATATCTTACACTGTTGCACGTCCAAGCCACGTCTCGAGGCCCGGATACCTGCTGCTCAATCGGGTTTCCCGGGACTTGCCCATACCTGCGGGGACTCGAACCCCCCCGCAGGCGCCACCTCGAGGCCGGCTCTAAGCCCCTCGAGCCCTGGCTATTTTCACGCTATTGGAGGACAGGTACCCCAAGACCCGGAGGGACCCCGCCGTGTCCTGTACGTGCCGGGATGGGTGCTGTACGGCTACCACGTCACCACGCCTCCACGTCCGCGCCCAGGATGGAGGCCACGCATCAAGGACGCCTCAACAGCAACACCCACGTTGGCTATAGTGGCTTCGACGAGACAGAGTTCCTGCCCTTCGCCATACCGAGCGCTGTACATGTCAATCCTGTGTAAACCCTGGCCTCCTCTTGATCTATAAAAGAGGACGCCAGGGCCCTTCGCGCACAAGAGACAACACACGAGTCCACACATACACATACACGAGTCTGGACTCCGGTCCACGCTCACTGAGCTTGTATTCGCCCCTGTACAACCGCTTAGGTGCAAGTAATACAAGAACCTCCTCCCCCGCTGGACGTATGGCCTTCTTTGCCCGAACCAGGATAAATCCTTGTGTCATCTTGCATCATCGTCCAGGAAGAGAGCACACGATCATATTACTCGTTGGTGTCATACCCCCGGGTTCGAAACACCGACACAATTGCATTGCTCTTTTAATTAAATTGCATTGCTCTTATCTCATCATTCGTCACATATGAAAAATAAGAAACAAGAAGAGGTCTAGAATGTACATACTAGTACTACTAATGTCCATTAACATGTTCAGTAGCAGCCATTTGTTAAGCACACACTTGACCTGACATTCATCTAAGCCTAGAATCTGTTATTCTAAAATAGAGTGAATGACCAACATAAGAGAAAATAAATGGAATGCTGACAACTGACAGAAAAGAAGGCAAGTCATCAGTTGCATCTTGCATCAGGCACCAAGAAGGCAACAAAACTTACTGTGTGGCTCACTTATGAAGAGATGGTTCTCCAGGCTTCCCTTGGCCATATGTACTCCACTAGTAGGACCTCCTTGTCCTCCCTCCAGTACACCAGCAACCTCACTAGATTGGGATGATTTTGATGTCTTGCAAAACTTCAGCTGTTAGAGACATCACTAATTAATCCATCAAATATGGAAATAAGAAACAAGAGGAGTTGGCACATACACTTCATCTCTTCGAGCAGGACGTCCTAGTTGAATTCCCTACACGTGTTTCACTCTCAGTACCAAAAAAATGCAGCACATTAGTGTAACACCTCTGGTGTTTAATCTGTAATTAACCTGACATGTCATCATCATTAGTCATTAATCATTCTTGCCTTGCATTTATGTTTGCTTAGTACTTGTGTAGCAATCTCTTTTCAAAAACCCTAAAGCCCAAATCTTCCTATAAGGGCAAAATGGTAATTTCACTTCTGTGTCTAGTTCTATGTATTTCTTATTCAGATTTGTGCTCTGATGTTTTGTTGAGTTAATCAAAGTTCAAAATTCAAAAGAGAATTGGTTTTCCTTTTGTAAAAACCCTAATTTCCAATTTATAGTTTTACCCCTCTTTTATTAATTCAAAAAACTATTCAAAATTTGGGGTTAGTTCAAAAAGCAAATTTGTAGATCTGATCAAGATGAGCAACTTTGGTATTTACAAATTTTCAAGTTTCCATACAAAATTTGAAGTAATTTCAAATTCATTCAAACTCCAGTGTTTGTCCCTTTTTAAGTTTTCAAAATTATTTCAAAAACTAATGAGTTTCAGAAAAAGTGTGTATTAGCAAAGTTGTAGGTTTTGACAAAAGAAACAACTTTCATATTTGCAGATTTTCAAGTTTCAGTTTAAAATCCAAAGTAATTTTTAATTTATTCAAATTTCAAAAGTGTCCCCTTTTCTGATTTCAAATATAGTTCAAAAACTGTTTGGATTTTGAAAATGTTCTTATTGACAAAGTTGTAGATCTCTTTTTTCTGCACAGCTTTGGTATTTTGAGTTTTTCCTGTGCAGTTCAAATTTTGGGAGTAATTTGCAAAATACAGAGATCAGCCAAAAGTCAAACCCTAGGGACATAGCCCTGTTCATCTTCCTCGCCGTAGGGGGGGGCCCGGCCATGGCGCTCGCCGGCGCTGCGCACGCCGCACGCCTGGCAGCTGCACGCGCGCCTCCAACCTGCCGCCGCTGACCCCGCCATCATTCTTATCCCGCACGCGCAAGCGCTGACCTCCGCTCCCGTCCCCTACAGTGCCCAAGGCGTCGCCGCCGCGTGGCCGTCACCGGCGAGCCTTCGCCCAGGCCCTGGGTGCACGCCGTCCTTCCCGCCAGCCTGCAAATCGAGTGCGCACGCCTCAGCCGAGCTCATCCACACCATTCTGTGCTCTCTACCGTCCCCGACCGTGCCTATAAAAGGGACCGCCGGAATCCGAGCTCCTCACTCGTCTCCGCCGCCGTCGCCAGCCCACTCCGAAGCTCCCGCCGCTCAACCACCTAGCCCGAAAGCTCCGCCTTGAGCTCGCGAAGCTTCCCAGCCCCTCAATTTTACCTCCGCCGCCTCCAATCGCCCGGCGTAACCCCATCTTCCCAAACTCCGGCGAAACACCGGTGAGCTCGGGTTCGGGAAATCCCCACTCTCCGGCCATGATCATTTTTCTCTGACCCCTGCTTCATCTTCCTTGCCTTCTTGCGCCCCTAACCGGCTACTGGTGGCCGTGCCTGGTGTACAGGGTCGCCGGATCGCCGGAGTGCCGCCGCGGTCGTCTCCTTCCTCGAGCCACACCCTCGACCGTATCGAGCCCCAAGCCTCGGGCGAATCGCACTACCCTCGAGCGCGCTCCCGAGCCACACCCTCGAGCACATCCTCGAACCCCGCCCTCGAAGCAGCTGAGTCTAGCCTCAGCCTCGGGCGAATCGCAACTTCCACCGAGCCCCAAGCCTCGAGTGAGCCGAGACCACCCTCGAGAGGCTAGCCGCAAGAGAACCCGCCGAGGCCTCGCCGTCGAGCCCTCTTATCCATCCGCCTCGCCGAGCCTTGCCTCTGACTCTCGGTGAGCCCAGCCTCTGTTTTCTCAGCCGAGCCTCGAGCCTCGACGTTGAGCCCGCTCCGACTCGAGCTCAGTGCTCTTTTCCTTTTCAGAAATATGAATAGTCTTGTTATTTCATCTTTTTGTATGATTTTCTGTATTGCTCTAAAAATTCTAAAAATTTTACAGTTGAGTCTTTATACCATGTAGTATTTTATAAAAATATGAAACTTGACTTTTATGCAAGAATTTGAAAATGTAAAATCCCTCTTTTAATTAATAAATGGATGGTTTTGGATTTTTAGAAAATCATTTATAACTCCAAAATCATGAGATAAATTTTTGTGAGCTTCCTATGCCATGTTTAGTCTCTGGTGAAATTTTGAAGTCTTTTAGAACAAGTTGATTTTTGAGCATTTATCTTTAATTGTTAAATAGTGCTTTTTGTTAATTAATGTCTGATTTTATTTGAGCACCTTAATGACCTCCAAAAATTATGAAATTTGTTTTGCCATCTATCTACACCATAATGAACTTATGTGATTAATTTGGTAATTTTTGGAGCAACTTCATAAAATGACCTTTTTAAATAATTAAGAAAAAAACAGAAAAGGTGATTAAGGTTCATGTTGTATGCCCTGTGTTGCATTGTTCATACTAGCATACTCATGAGCATGCATCATTGCATTCGTATAGTCACCGAAGAAGGCGTCAAGATCGAGGCAGCCGCCGACGAACCTGTCCCTGAGGCTACCCCGAGCTCCGACAACTGCCCTGCCGCCCTCGAGCCTGCCCTCTTTGCTCTTCAAGGCAAGCCCCGGTGCATTTAACCCCTTTCCTTGGATTTTTAAAATGTTTTCCTTAAATGCTTTTGAGTTAAATTATTGCATTAGGTTTATAGGAGTTGTGTGCTATCCTAATTGATGCACTATCCACCTTGACCACTGATACACCCGATACCTGTTTTTCAAAAGTATTTGAAAAATGCTTAGCAATGCTTATTGAATTAGACTTTGCAATAAAATGCCATTTTCAAAAGTGTGATCACTTAAAGAACATTTATGGGCATTTGGCTTTACTCCCTGCCTGTTGGCTAAGTATCTGATCCATACCTAGTCAACAGCAAGGAGAGGTTGTCCGAGCGTACGGTGCCGTCATGTTGTAGTCCGGGACTCAACAGTTGACACCGACCGGGACAGGGTTGAAAAACCGACAGGACCTGTACTCTTGGGTTAGAGTCCCGAGGTGCTTGTTGCTGACGGAAAAACTTTAGGGACCATCCGTATGGGGGCCTGCTGATCAAGACTTGTAACTATTCACATACTTCGGAAAGCTCTGGCTCCGAGGAATCCTTTATTGGACCGACAACCGCGCACTGGGAGTGGAGAGATGGCGGAAGTAGCATGTACCCACGTGGTCGTCGTACCTGGATAGGAGTGGTGTACTGTACTTCCGGGTGGCGTAGGACCGGGTCCAATCTTGGAGGAATCGTGGTAGACGAGTTGGCATATGCAAGCTTGGGTGCGACATATGCAGTGTGGATAGGGATCCTCAGCTGAGTATTATTTATCCGGATTAACGTTGCTCCTCGGTTATGGAGACTTGGTCCACTGACTGTCAACGGAGAGTGGTTCTCAACTAGGAATGTTTTGAAATGTAAAATGAATCATGAACGATGAAGAATTGAGGAATGCTGAATCTTTCCAAAATAAAATAAGGTTTACAAAAATGCTTTTCTGCAAAATACTTGATCTTGCTTAAACCTTACCTTGACTACCCTAAGCCTCTCATTTCTGAGTCTTCTCCCTTTTTCTTAGTCGGGTAAGTCTTGTTGAGTACCCCAGTACTCAGGGTTTGTTACCCATGCTGCAGGTATGACAGAGTCCCCGATGTGTCTTGCACCCTGCTGCGTGACCATCGTCCAGGAAGAGGCCGATGAGGCCGAAGAATAGTTGTACACCCTCGGGCTGGGTGATTATAAGTATCTTTGTTGTTCTCCACTATGTTGCCTATGTCTATCTCTATTATCAGAACTTGGTTTGTAATAACTACACCTTAATTTCTATTCGGAACCCTGCTTTGTAAAACTATTGTTATTTAAGTCTTCCGCTCTTTATTCCGATGTTATTTGTAAAAGTATGCAATGCTGTAACCAAATTATGAGATGATCCTGCGGACATTGGGCACTGATGTAGCCCGGTGGCGAACAGGTCTTAATCACATGGAACATGGGTTCGGCTGTCAGAGGTTGATAGGGACACGTGGGCCATGAGATTAGGGCCGTTCCGTCACAATTAGTGTATTAAATAAAACTCAAATATAGTCTGACATACCATTAGGTTAATACTAGCTAAGGGTTCATACCAACCTAAGTTTATGTGCAGGCAAACACTTCATAGATGAAACAACCAACATGTTTACAATGAGCTTCTGTGCTTTCTGAGTACTAATTGGACCACTACTGCCAGTGTTATCCACACTTTTGAAACCAGATTTCATTACCGGACATGTGTTCATAGGTGTTGCCTTTGCTTGTCCAAATTTATTTTCCTACAAAGATAGAATAGGATTTCTGGCCACAACAAATTTGTGCAAGAAATTGCAGCACACTAAACATCAGCACAATAATTTAATTGACCTTGTTGCATGCATTTTACTTGTACATAATATTACTAGTAATATTTTCAGCTAGTGAACAGAGATATATTTTCAGCTAGTGAATAGAGTTTCCACATGGCCATGCTTAATTTCTACCATAATATGATAACAAGACACTGATGAGAAAAATTGTTTCATTGTTTTCCTTTCATCAAGGCAACAAGTGCAGCTCAACTATTGGGCAATAGCAATAGGATGCGAGATCTAACATTTTTATTTTGATTCAGCAATACTAGTAGCATTCGCAGAAAAAAGGAAAAAAATAATGGTTGTAGCAGCTCGATGGACATTAGGATTCTCTAGTGCTGAGCAAGAATCTTAAGAAAACAGATTGCTAACCTTGATTCTAGAAGCACGAAGCTCCTCACGGGCCCTTCACCTCCGGCGTGGATCCTCAGTCACGGCCTTCTCCAGATCTGGTGTCGCTCCCTCCGCCGCCGGACCTCCGCTGCTCACAGGCGTGGAGTAGGGGCAACGAAAATGTGTTTCTCGATGGAGACAAGGAGGATCCAGAGTGGTGTCCGATACAGCCGCGGCGTCCTCTTCGGTGTCCAGGGCAGCGTCCTGTCCGTCGGCGTGTGGTGGAGGAACCGTGGGGGAGCCGCGACGGTGCGGAGTCATGGAGGTGCAGCTTGGGGGCGGACGGGGCGGCGTGGAGGAGGGCATGGAGGAGGGCGAGGAGGAGTAGTGATGTGGGGACGACACGGAGGAGCGATGGCGTGGAGCGGGCGCAGCGTAGGGAGGGCGCGGCGTGGGAGGGAGCGGCAGGGCGTGGTGGAATCGTGGGGGGAGCGGCGCGGCGTGGGGGAATCGTGGGGGAGCGGCGCTGCACGGCGTGGGATGCAGCGGCGCGGCGGGGGGAGCCGTGGCCTGCGAGTCCGCGGCCAGGTGAAAGGATAGGGTTTGGCTTTTTGTTTTTTTTCCTGCTTTTTTTTAGCACTTCTTTTTCCTACCGCCTCTTGGGCTGTAGCGGGTGGGAAATTTCCCCTTTTTTATGTTCTGCTAATCTACTTTTTCCAATGTATATTATTAGCCTCTTGGAATGCTCAAGAGATCAGCAGAAAGCTATACTGAAACATCAAAGCAAATCATCGCTTGGGAAAATTGCGACTGGTGCATGCATGCAAGAAGTGAAGGGATATGATTTGACTTTTTTTCATTTTTTAATTGCCTTACTAAATGTTTTTTCGCGCCTCTCCGATAAATTCTGTGTGTAATCTGAATCACCGTCAGGGTAAATGCACAAACCGACAGGATATCCTATCGGTTTCTTAAACCCATAGATTAATATGAATTTCCGTGACGGTTACGCATTTTCCCTATGTGTTTTATTAAAACCGTCAAAAAAATTATATTTAGCCTGACAGTGTTGTCAATAACCGTTAGAGTATTCTGACTTTCCAGTAGTGAAATATCATGCGTCGATCTGGAGCCGGGACGGGAGGCCGTGACTCGCTCGGCGAACTGGGCCGCGACGCCGGGAGTCCGGGGGACTGGAGGTGGCGATGGACTGGGCTACGACGGCTACGGGAGTTGGAGTGACTAGGTTTTCCAGGTCGAGAGGAGAATTCATCGGACAAGTGGGCCTCTTCAAATTATAGGCGCGAATCGAGAAGCTGTTGGACGCGCAGGCCCAATCCAATATGCCGACCGACCGTCAGACCCAATTAATGAGATATAGCGTTCGACCGACCGACGGTAACCTGAAATAAAATTAGCGACCGACCATCGGACGACAAAATAAGCTATAGTGACCGATCGTGTGTCACTAAGTTATAGCGACCGACCGTCCAACGCTATATCGATATTTTTACCGACCCTTAGTCGGTCGCTAGCTTGGGCTGTGGTATAGTGAATTTGTCCTTGTCATCCTTGTATATTTTTTCATTTATTTATTTATTTATTGTGATTTGTGCTAATAGATTTGGACCGTTGGATGGAGATTTAATGGTTGTTAGTTGTTGTCTGAACAGATGTATATCCTATTTTTAGGAGCTACTTATTTTTATTTTTTTAAATAATATTTAGATGCAACAATTACTTATTTTATATGTAAATATAGATTTGATAGTGTCAAGTTATCTGGCAACAGATTTCTTTTTGTCAGATCTGTCAAAAAAAATTTATATATGTGATCTAGTAGACAATTGTAGCACAGATCCTAAAGCATAATCGAATGTATAGAAATATGATATATTGCTACCAACAAAATTTGTCAACAGATAAATGGTAAAAGTATATAGATTTAATTAGATGGTTACTTTTCATAATTAATGGCAAACGAGGATACTTTAGACATGACTATTCTTGTTAATTTTATTTTTGAATAGACTAATCTTGTCAGGTTTATAGACTTGGCCATGTGTCTTTTTTTAGGGGAAAAAACTGAGGAACTTGGCAGGATGATGTTTTACGTTAATTTTGGCAAGAGTTGCTAAGCTTTCTCTATTTTTTCTAGGGCGCGCGAGCTGAGTAAAACGTCGAGCTAGCTAGGCTCTAAAATTGAAGGTGTCCGTGAGAGATAGATGTACAGGTTCAGTCCATCTCAACAACTACTCGCGACGTCTCGATCGTCTAGTTCGTCGTATCGAGAACATACCGGCGGCCCCCCGGCCCAAAGACGGCCAAAACCACTTTGGTTCCGCGTTTGTCTTCTCGTTACTTGGTACACGATCGACTGGCCGACTGCACATGCATACCGTCCGGATTGGGACGTTGCTGCTGTGCGAGGTTCGGTCTCTCTAGACATGAGTGGAACTGTCATCTGTGGATGGAGAGAATGACATAGATGCCTTATATATTCTTGCAGCATGCAGCATGGCGGCGTGGCGAGTGTCTGCATACATGTCGATCGAGCTGAGATGACGTACACGAACACGAATGATCTGCATGGTCTAAGGATGTGTTTGGTTTTAGAGCTAAAATTTAGTTCATCGTATCGAATTTTACGACACTAATTTAGTCTATTAAAAATAAATTAATTATAAAGCTAATTACACTATCATTTAGTAATTAACAAGATGGATCTATTAAGCTAAATAAATATATCACTAACAAATCTTTATTGTATCATCACATTGTCAAATCTTGCCTGGACATCGGCGACTTTAATCGTGTAACGGTGGCAACCGGCCTAGGCGTGTACGACGACGGAAGCGGCAATCAATGGCGTAACAGTTTGACAATTGATGGGCAATGACGGTACTATCATGTTTCGATGGCGGTGACGCCTGTGGGCGCCACTTTCCTTGCTGGAGGCGTCGTCTTTCATGCGGATCTTTCCGGGTGAAAACTCATGTCCAGTTCTCTGGCGGGGCGATGATGGCGTTTGCGGATGTCATTTTCTCGTTGGAGGTGACGCTCTTGGAAGATTCCTTGGGTTGTCGGCTTTGGTGCCGACAACGAGATGGTGATTCCTTTGCATATCCACCAGGTGTTTCGTGCTGTTGCCCGAATATAACATCCAGTGTGTTCAAGGTGGTCGGTGTCCAACGATCTTTCAGTACTCTTATTAGGTCTGACAGACGTGTGTGACGACATTGTCTCGACGTTGGTGGTCATACTTTTGTGGAGTCGACATCACAGAGCAAGTCATTTGTCGTATAGGACTACTAGAATTCCTTGTTAGGATATTTTTCCCCTCCGTCAGTTTCTTTTATTTTAGTTTTCTCTGTTGTAATAATTTGGTCTGATTCTAACTGTTGGTAGATGAAGCCGGATATAAAATACTATCCTTTATCTAAAAAAACAAATCTTTACTGTAGCATCACATTGTCAAAACATGGAGTAATATATACCAGATCAGAAAACAATATACTCCGTACTTCTTTTTCCGTGATTTATTGTCTCCATACTTTATCGAAGAAAGGAGTATATGTGACTGGTACGTTGATATTAACTTGAATGTTCGTGATAGATGTAGTATGTTAAGGGCCAGCTAATAATTTGTTCGTCTTGGGGCAATATGGTGATGATGATCGCTCTTTGTTGATTTACTATTTAGAACTCTCTCAATTCTAAATTACTAAGTTATTCCACGAATCTTGGAGATTCAAAAGTCAAAACATCTTAATTTTGATTAAAATTAGAGAGAATCGCAAAAAATAATAACATTAAATAGGTAAAAGTAGTGCTCTATTTTTATTTTTCTTATTTAGCGTAATCATAGATTTATCTGGTGAATTTTAAGGAGTTTTTTTAGAGGCTTTCTAGCTTGGAGAGACAAATTAATCTTCACCTAGAAAAATGAAGTGATAATAGAGGGCTATGTATTGAGATGAGCATGGATGGATGGAGGATGGCTTCGTTGGCTTCACACGCCAAACAAAAGCAGGGACGCGTGCAACTTGCACTGGGCCTCGATTTCAAGTGGGCAAGTTCATACAGCGTCGGGCCCCAAGGCCCGAAGCGTACGTCGGCTCGGTCGGCCGCCGCCATTTGTTTTCTCTCTTTATTTATTCCTTTAATTTGTGGTCTTCCCTCCCCTCCCTTTCCTTTCCCCTGGCTGGCTCCTAACGCTCAATTTTGTCCCTCATATATAGTCACAGGAGCGCTTGCCTGATCACCATATCTCCGTTTGACATGGGCAGCGCAGTGCATGTCTATTCCTATTCCGGCGAGGATCTCTGTGGCAGCCGGCTGCGCACGTATAGTAGTGGGCGTGGTCGCGTGCCTCGGCTGCTGGACGGATGCGCACCACACGAGTGGCGCCGTGGCCCGTGGGTGGACAAGTTTGCGCGGCTGTAGCCCTGTAGAGATGCATGATGGCGGAAATTGGGAAGGGCTCGTGATCAAGATACATCAGCTGCCTCATTCGAGCGTCATCAGTGAGACTTCGAGACGCAGGCTACTACTATGTACGTACTACTGGTCTACAGCCCACATCTACGTCTACGTCAGGCGGTAGATACATGGACGTCCAGACCTTTGCAACGAAGTCGGAACAAGTCCGGGTTCAAGCAGGCCAGGGGATGATCGCTGCTGTATTGTGCGTCAGATTCAGCTTTGTTGTTTGTCTCGGTGGCAGCTAGCTAGCGTGCGTGAACGGGAACGGAACCCACAACCGGGCCGCCGGCCGACATGGTCTGGTGTCTGGTACGTCCGCCGACGAGGCGACGAGCGGGCTGCTTGCGATCGAATGAATCTGTGCTTTGCTTGTTCCCGCGGTAGCGCCCGCAGTCTCGCACGGTGGTTCGCCGACGTGCCATCAACAACTGGCAGTCGATATGTCAAAAAAAAAAAAAATTGATGAGCAAATGTACCGACCGATTTTCTTGACCTTTAAACCTTAAGTGACTGCTTAGCTGATGCTGCTTACTGGAAGCAGTGGTAGTCGATCGTCCACCATCACACAACGTACTCATTGCGCCTTTGTGCCCTCCTGATCGACTTATGAGCCACCTGCTGCAACTGCAACGGAAGACGCAAGGAGGAGCATGCTAAAGCTAGTACTCTCTCCATCGTCCTAAAACAAATATACATTTCACGTTTCGTAGAGTCAAATATTTTTAAGTTCAATTAATTTTTTTGAAAAATACTATTAACTCCTATCTTTAAATGTCTTTATTATAAAAATATACTATACTCGTATATTTTTATGTACGATTCATCTAAAGATGTTTATTTGGTATTATAAACATTAATATTTTTATATGTGTCTGGTAAAATTTAGGATTTATTAAGTACGTACGAGATGCGCGCTTAATTATTTCAAGACTAATGGAGCATGTCTGAGTGATCCGGGTACAAATTTTATAGGTGCGCGCGCGTTACTTGCGAAACTATCATGCATTCATGCGCCACCGTACGTATACTCCTCTCCGGTCCGTACGTACCCAAATGCAATGCAAGCAGCCGTACCCGGCGTACGTCCCCCCGTACGTCTACTTCGAATGTGCAATGAATGAAGTAACGAACGGAACATACCAACAGTTCGATCAAGTGGTTAGATCGATATTCCAGATCCTGCGATCTAATTAATTAATTGGCCAGCCGATCGAGCAACAGCTAGGGTCGTCAGTCAAGTCGTCGTCACCGCGAGCTAGCTAGCGCGCTTTAGGGTATCTTGCCATCTTGCATGATCGATCTTGGCCATGGCCATGCATATTCCAAATCCACTTGGTTTATCTACGCACTTTTGGTGGTTATTCTTGGAGCGGTTTTGTCCGTGAGAATTACTACGGAGTAGTATTGTTCAATTCACATATATTTTGGCGAAACCGGATAAGAATTACATCTCAATTTGCACTGTGAGTTGGAAGCTCAAAAAAAGAAGAAGAAGAAATCTCCACTGCTGCTCCATGTTAGAATCATTCTAGAATCACTTTTCACATGTTTTTTTCAACTACAATCACTCTAATAATAAATCAGAATCAGAAAATAAAGATCTACGAATGAAACAGCTAGCTCGCCAAAGATAAACACGGTGCTGCACATACGTTTTGGACTGCACTCTAATTCACCCCAATTCACATGCAATCTATTCTAATATCTATATACTCCATCCGTATAGGAAAAAAGTCGTTTCGGACAACGACACGGTCTCCAAAGTATAACTTTGACTCCTTATTTTTATAAAAAATATTTGTTGAAAAATAATATATGTATACTTTTATGAAAATATTTATCAATACAAATCTATTCATATAGTTTTTACATTTTAAAACCCAATAACTTAAAAGTTATTCATGATTTATATTCTCAATGTTTAACCAAAACCTTGTCCAAAACGACTTTCTTTAACTATACGGAGGGAGTATTCTTCTAATTTTCTTCCGTCACAGACCCACATCCATCATCGAATTCGTTGTGATTTACGTTTTTTTAAATCTAACCATTTATTACTATATCTAAACTTTATGTAGACTGTCAATTCAAGATTATTAGTACCATTAGGTCCATTAAAAACACTACTTTATATGGTCCAACCTTTTCATTTAATATAATAATATTTTTTTTGGATATTAAGAGTTATTTTTTTAAAAAAAAAATTGATTTACAACAAACCTATAGCTTTATTCAACCAACTTTGGCACATTGTGATGATGACCATCACCAAACTTGCGGTCAGCAGGACTACTCAGTGGAATCACCTGCAGCCAATATGGTAAACACACATACACTGGCACACGCTTCAATCTATCAATCTATCGAAAAGAAAAGGGCGCGCACAAGTGCACACAATGTACTGTAGTGTCGGCGCATTAACATTTATGATTTATATCTAGTAATATGAGTAACAATAGTAGTATACTATACAGTACACAGATTAGCTAGGGTAAGAACGAAACAATAGTTTTAATTATCTGAACACTGTGTCGAACAAGTACTAAAGCAGAAGTAAGCAATTGCTCCTTTGTGAGCCACACCTTTCGAATCGAAGTCAATAAAATGCCAAGAGTTTGTACTATGCATGCCAATATATATATAGCCGGCATTGGCAAAATATACTATCCGTCCCCATTCAAAATATATGCACCGTACCAATTTGGCCTCTTGCCGGCAACTTTGAATCCTATACCTAAAATATATATAGTGCAAAACAGTTATGCAGGGAAAAGTTGCCCTGTGAAATTTAAATGTGGAGAAGAAGATAAATGGCGTCGTCACTGCATGTAGCTCAGAAAACCAAAGGATCATATAGATACAGGTATATACAAATAATATAAAGCTGTTTTCTGCATGAATCGTGGAACATCTTTCCCCCACGCAAAACAATGTGGCGTGTAGGCCTAACTAATTAACATGTTGATCCTGCACTATATATCTATCTCAGTGAAGATAAAAAGCACTTGGCAAAGGCCAAGTGACAGGCCGGATAGGAGGAACTTGCACGCTGCTCTGGAAAACGTTGCTTGCTTGCTTCCATTCCTAACTGTTCCTCTTTTTTTTTAGTCGCAAAAAAAAACCGTTCCTTTTTTTTTAGCAAATACCCCTGTTTAGTTCCCTAGAATTTCCCAAAAATTTTCTAGATTCCCCCATCACATCGATCTTTAGACGTATGCATGGATAATTAAATGTAGATAAAAAATAACTAATTATACTTTTAGTATGTATATGTCGAGACAGATCTTTTAAGTCTAGTTAGTCTATATTAGATAAATTTCTCAAATAACAATAAAAGTATTTTTTTCCAAAAACTTCTGGAAACTAAACACAGCCAGAATAAAAAGCTTCTGCCGAGGAAAAATATAAAAGTGATAGCAGGTGCCTGTGGCTCGGCATCAATATGCCGCAACTTGCCTATCACTAGCACAACAGGGACGGGACGGCCTGGCTTGGATACCTGGAGAAGAAACAAGAAACACGGCCCAGTTACCCACACTCCACGGCAAAAGCAGCGCGCGGTGTGCAAGTGCAGCTGCAACTTGGGCTGCCGACGCTTTGTAATTTAGCCGCGCGCACCGTATTCCAAAGCGTACGTCGCTTCGCTTATACCTGCGCTGTTTGGTTGCTAGCCACACCTTGCCATATTTTACCTTAGACAAGTTTGACCAAGTGGGGAAGTGTTTGATTGATGACTAAGGTTAGACATGATTATTTTGGACTCCATATGTCATAGAGTACAAAAGTGTAGCAAAATTCTCTTAGGCATGACAAAGTGTCGCAACCATTTTACTTGCCACACGTCTTGTGGCTTGCCACACTTGCATAAGATTAGTTGTGATAAACTATGGCTAGCAACCAAATATGGCCACAGTACCTTTTCCGCTTTCGTCGTCGTCTTTGTCGCGCCCACGCACTGCCGGTCTCCGTCTCTGATCCCAGTGGTGAGAGATCCGTGTGCTGGCAGTGGCTAATGGAGGGCGCGGTTGTTGGTGGCTGATGGGAGCACCTCACTCCCTTTCGTTCCATCTCTTGCCGTACTATAATTTATTTCTTCGATCTCATAGAACACTACTCCGTATTAAACAACAGAAATAGATTCAATACGTACGTTTAACGGCTTGATGCGCACTAGCCGCCGTAGTGTCATTGGGTCTCACGTGTCTATTTCTTTCTATTCTACAGTACTTATTATTATGTTGGGGGCGCAAAATGGGACCTTGTTGGACGCAATAAAATTGAACGGGAGTATCATTTCAACGTTCCATTTGCATTGTTGCAAATATGATGCTTTATATTCTAGTGTCTCCCACAGTCCTATGGTAGTCAAAATCCTATTTCGAGAGAATAATTTCTACTAGAAATTATAAAAGTACTCGCAATGTAATATTTACGTATACACATCTAGTGGCGGAGCTCATGAGTTTTCACGCCTAGGACCAATAATGAAGAACTTTTAAAAAAAACTAAGGTTCAATCCACGTACCGATAGTTTGTGAAGACTAATAATAAAAAACATAATCCAATAGATATCTTAATTTCTCTCAATTCTATTTTCACGACATGTCATTTGCTAGTTGTATGGTTTACAACTTCTAATTACACATGTAATAAAAAACAAAAAGCTAGCTCGTTGAGATGTACTCTGTACATTATTAGGCCTACAACCAAGAGAAGAAGAATTTCAATGTCTCTGTCATCCATTGTGTAAGTTTACAAATTGCAGAAAAAAACAACGTGAAACTACCTAATTGCTACTTTCTACAATCTAAAAAATAAAATATTGAACGACTGAATAATACATATTTATTTTGAAGTTGGAGCAGCAGAATTAGGCCTTGTTAAGTTGGGGGTGTGAAATTTTTTTGCTTGTAACATCAGATGTTCCGACACTAATTTAGTATAACTAATAAGAGAACCATATTCCGTCTAGAAACTGTGAGATGAATTTATTAAAACTAATTAGTGCATTATTAGCATATGTTTGTTGGGTTCGCTGGGCTGCGGTGTGGAGACTTATTAATCAAGTTTTTGGGCTACGCCTAGGGCCACAGCCCTAGTGGCCGTAGGTGGATATCCGCCCTTGTACACATCTTGCTCTTCGACGATGATTAAATTTATAAAAAATGATATCAACATTTGTATATCCAAATATGGTTACTTTAATAAAATATATTACATGATATATTTGATCGAATATAAAAATATTTTTTTAAAAAATAATTTGAAATTTTAGATTTGTTGATTCTTCAAAAAGAGTGGCGTAGAGGATTCGAGGAACATGGTTTTAATGAGGAGAATTGCTTTTTTTGAGGGGGTAATGAAGAAAATTGATGATGCAGAATGGACCCAGATCGTTACACATATCATTTATTAGGGCTATAAGCCCAGTTAAAGCTTCAAGAAACGACCCAACAAACAAGCCCACTAAGTACCTAAGCCGGACGAAAACGCAATCCTTAGAAAGCCCAGGTAAGCTCTAAATATTTTGAAAAGGCCCAGTAACTTGTCTTGTCTGGCCCAAAAGTAAACCAGCTAGCCCATTTTCTCGGCCTGCCTCGCGCAATTCGTCCCAGCCAGCACCGCCGTCGTCCTCGCTCACCTCGTCCGTCCTCGTGAGCTCCGCCTGCCCTCCCGTCCCGACTGCCTACTGGACAGCCACAGCCATCTTCCCCCACCTGTATACAGTTACAAAGCTTCGCACTCGCATGCTCTTCGCCCCCTCGCGCTTACCGCTGCTGCGCCTCCCGCCTCGCCGCCTCCGCCTAGCTGCGGGCTCCCCAATGGCCTCCACGCTCGCCATCCTCAGGCCCTCTGCGCCGGCCCCGCTCGCTGGGCGCCAGGCCCGGGCTGCCGCGCCGGCGACCGCGAGGGTGGCGCTGTCCTCCAGATCTAGGTATTCGTCGGCCAGGGTGTCGCTTGGCTCCGAGGTTGTAGTGGGCGCGGACGCGCTCTTCGCCGACTATAAGCCCACCACCGCTTTCCTCTTCCCCGGCCAGGTACGGTGGGGCCCTCTTTTTGCAAGTTACGGGCCTGTGTCCACGCGAGTGTGGATTACCCACATGACTAAATTATGTGAATGGTCATTACTATATGATGGTTTATGCAAGTAGAATGTCTTAACTTCGGAATTGAATCCGGGCAATGAATGGTCACCTTTTTGTACATCAATATTTGGCTACAGAAGTTTCTATTGATTTATAATTTGGTGCTTTACTGCTGCTGTAATTGCATAATTCTAAGCTGTACTATAAATAAATACCTCCACTGTTCTTCCAAAAAAAATTACCTTTGAGTCATGCCGACATCATTATGCCCATCTCCTATTCCCCTGTCCATTTATTGCTGGATGCTTTGATTTCAGGGTGCCCAAACCGTTGGAATGGGGGAAGAAGCTCAGAGCGTTCCAGCAGCCACTAAATTGTTCAACCAGGCAAATGAAATCCTTGGGTATCTCCAAACCTCTGATAGTATCTATGCGTTTTCTCTCTCCTACACTTCCAGTACTTATTTGAAGTCCACGAACACTCGATCGCTCACCATCCAAGGAAAACAATCACACTTTCCTTTCTACTGGTTAATATAGATATGACTTGCTGGATCTTTGCACCAATGGGCCAAAAGAAAAGCTTGACTCAACAGTGATCAGTCAGGTATATGGATTTCAGAGTCCCAAGGAATTTGCACTAGTGCTGCCATGCATAGTGGATTCATTTTCTTTTGCATGCAACTTATTTGCTCCTGCTAAATGTGTCCCACCAAATTAAGTTTCCTGATCTATATGATGTAGTTTGTAGTTTATATGCTTGGCTTGGAAATCCCATATTCTAAAAGCATCTCGAAGAAATTCCAAAATGCACTCTCAATCTTGATTTTTTTTTGGCAAGATTGAAAAAAAACCCCTCTCTCCAACAACTCCTTATCTCAACTCCCAATCTTTCCGCACTTGGGAAAATCAATCGAATCATGCAGAAATATACGCGTGCATACCCATTGGCCAATCCGGAGGTGGAAGGATGTGGGGAGGAAAAGGAGAAAGAACAGGTTTCATAATGCAAATGTACAAGAGAGAAAGAAAGTATAAAAGTGCCGGTATGAATTGGAAATAATCTGGGATTCCTGATGCAAAACTACCTTCTACATTTAGGAGTGAGATATTGGAAATGGTTGGAGAAAGGCAACAAATATGCTCCCTACTTCTTTTTAGCAACTTGGAAAACTCACTGATTTACCAAATGTTTTTTAGGAACTACTGGAGATGCTCTATTGTGCATTTCTTAAGCAGTGCCCTCCTCTGGTTTGGTTACCAATACTTGCATTTCGAAGCTTGCAATTGTGGTCAGGATCCTGAGAAATTAATTTGTTAGTTTTGTTTTAAATGAGATATATTGCATATTTGTATAAGGGCATGTATTATGCAAGATACTTAGACATATGTGCTTAAGAAGAGAGAATGTTCTCATACCACTGAGCATCTGTTTGTTCGTACAATGCAAACAGATGCTTAGGTAGGTTTAACCTCCTTGTTAACACACATTAAGCATTGGTCCTAACTTAAGCATCTTATCCACCTTCGAAGCATCTGGCACTATAATTGGTGAAGAAAAAGTTTTTTGTTAAGCATCTCCTCTAAGGATCTCCATTGTACATGCTCTAAGATTGCACAGGATTATTCCTTTGAATTACAGTATTTTTGCAGTCTTGTCAATTAAGTGCTATGTTCTGCCTCCTGAATAAGTTCTTTTTGCAGCCGGCTATATATGTCACCAGCCTTGCAGCAGTAGAAGTACTACGTGCACGCGATGGAGGACAAGATGTGATTAACTCTGTAGATGTTACATGTGGTCTCAGTTTGGGAGAATATACTGCTCTTGCATTTGCTGGTGCTTTTAGGTACTTCTTTTGTTCTATCCAGAGGCTGTTTGTTATGTCAAATCATGTCCATCATGCGATGCACAAAGCCTACATGATAGGCTTACTTTTGCAGCTGTAACATGGATTTGATAGTATATCAACTATGCACACTAACACATCCTATATCACCTTGCAGCTTTGAGGATGGACTGAAGCTTGTCAAGCTAAGAGGAGAAGCTATGCAGGTTTGTGTACAGAAACACTAGTAGATAATTTGTTTGATTTTGTAGATTGAATTCTAATGTTCATTATCTATGGTGGATATAGTCTACAGTAATCCTAGGTTGTTTGTTTGTTTGATTGATTTTGTAGATTGATTTCTAATGTTCATTATCTGTGTAGGATGCTTCAGATGCTGCCAATAGTGCGATGGTCAGTGTGATTGGTCTGGATTCAGAAAAGGTGCAAGAACTATGTGATGCTGCCAACGAGGAAGTAGATGAAAATGAAAGAGTTCAGATTGCAAACTTTCTTTGCCCTGTAAGTATTTTATCTGATGCTGTTAGTAACCTCGTATGCTGGCTCTTGATAGATATGAAATGAAGTACATAAAAATACATCGCAGGGGAATTATGCAGTTTCTGGTGGTGTAAAAGGTATTGAAGTAGTTGAAGCCAAAGCAAAGTCCTTCAAGGCCAGAATGACGGTTAGTGCTCCAAAAATGTTTTGCTTGAATCATATTCATTGAAAATATAATTTTATATGGTTAAGCATATTACAGTTTTCTGCTATTCTGTCTCTCATTCTCCTTTTTTGTTTCAATCTTAGTATGTTACCAAAGGAATTTTACATGCTTAACCATTGTATTTCCAGGTTCGCCTAGCTGTTGCTGGTGCTTTCCATACTAGCTTCATGCAACCAGCTGTTTCAAGATTGGAATCTGCGTTGGCTGCCACTGAGATTAGAACACCTAGAATCCCAGTCATCTCCAATGTTGATGCGCAGCCCCACTCAGATCCTGACACCATCAAGCAGATTTTAGCGCAGCAGGTGAGTTCTATACCAAACTTGAGCTCTTACTGCAGGCTACTAGGCTGGACTCTTTCTAGTGTGAAGTGATTTCTCACGGTTGCATGGTTCTGACCTACCTGCACAACAGGTTACCTCTCCAGTGCAATGGGAAACCACTGTTAAGACTCTTATGGGCAAGGGACTTGAGAAAAGTTATGAACTCGGACCAGGAAAGGTAAATAATTGGTTTCCTGTTTGTGATTTATCTATTGTTTAGTAATGTTTCTCGAGTTGTAGCAGTGATGTAATTTTCCAAGTTACAGTATAGCAGCTTGAAGGATTCTTAATAACCAAACTCACTAGTAGTGCTCTTGAATTATCCTTTTTTTTTCCTGGCATCCAGGTTATAGCTGGTATTCTCAAGAGAATCAACAAAGGCGTTAGCATTGAGAACATCGGGGCTTGAAGGTCAGGGATCTGAGGAACTCTTGATGGAACCAAGTTACACAACCGAGGATTTTGCCCCCTCAGGGGTGAATATGAACCTACAGCCACTATTGTGGAACAAAGTCTCCACTCATAGAGTTAGCGATTTTTTGTTATTTTTTCCCTTCGTGGTTGAATTTTGATCTTGATGTAAAATTGACACTTAAACTCTGTCTGGTCTAATGATTATATGAAGGATGTAGTTCTCACAGTATTTGAATAACAACCACATGCGTTTGGTGAGGTTGTGTCCAGATTCTATGTCGTTTTCCCCTGATGGCCTGATTCATCCCCTCTTCTTCCCCAGGGCACACTAGGTAGCGCACTTAGGTCAGTCTTTTATGGACATTAAATAAGCTAATGTGGCATAGTATTGATAAAGAGAGAGATGAAATGAGTTCAGGATGACACTGTCTCTCCAAAACTGTTGGATTTCCGTTGTTCAATGGAAATGAGGTTACCTCCGGTTAAAAAAAAAATCTACACTGTTTTTAACATATGAGAGTCTTGAAAATAGCGACATGAAATTCTCATTGAGAAATGGCCTTAGAGCACTTTCACAAAAAGTCTAAAAAATAGGCCCTATATTCCAAATTTTCTCTTTTATTCTCATTATCTATGTGATAGCCCCTAAATCAGGGCACATATTCCATATTTTCTCTCTTCTCATTATCTATGTGCATTCTATCTATCTCACATAAATTCTTCCAATAATGTTAAATAACTACTACTCAAATCCATCAATTCAAATTTAGATTTAGATTTAAGACAAATCACATCACATAGATTAGTTCACCTGGTCAAGTTAAAACATGAAACATAGGAAAGAACCGCTACCCTCCATTGCTATCACCACTACTAGCATTGCTACCTTCACTCATTGCACCACTTTGATCCACCGAAATCGTTGTTGAACAACGCCATCCACTGGGCTGCAAGTTGAGCCGATATTGCAACCAGCGGACCACATATGATATCGGTTCTAGAGTATTGATGTCACAGAATATGATCTTTTGTTTTTGCTTCCAAATCAACCTACACTCCTCAATGTCAGCCTAGTTTTGTTGTGCCTCATCTTGTGCTCCTCCAATGAGACCTTGGGCTCATGTATCATCTTGCTCTCCTTCCATCTCTCTCTATCTCTCTTCAATTTTTCTCTCTCCAAAACATAGTTTTAAATCTCCCGCTATAGCTACGGTATAGTCCGTTATAGCCTTTTAAGCCAGGATACCGCTATTTATGTCCATATACAATTTAGCCACTATATATCGCTATAGCCTGCTATGCCTTCGTTATTAGTTGTTTTAGAGACATGTCGCTAAACACCTTAGTCCGTTATTTAAAACATTGCTTCAAAATGAGGTTTTGAAGGACCTCTTTGTAATCCAATCCGCTCTTCATTCTCCTTCGCCTACTTTATACCAATTCGCCTTTTCTTCACACGTGGCATGGTTGGATCAGTCCTTTTCTTCACACCTGTCATGGTTGAATCACGAGTGCCACTTTTGTCATATATCCCATCTTCTTGTCTATCACAAAGAGGGGTCTTAAGAAAGTGTTGACATGCTTGTCCTATGTCCCCTGTAATTGTCTAGTGACATGAACTTGGAACAATGTCACACCTTCAACCAATAATGAACACCTGCAAAAATGCCTTGTGCCTCGAAAGCTTCGGACGCATTACGCATATGTTGTGTGGTTCAATAAACGCAACATGCCAATTCAAACTTATATAGTTATATGCTCCTAGTAAACAACACTTGGATAACAATGTTCAATAGTAGTCTGCCTTCCCTTGTAATGTTGTCCCAAGAGTGTACATATAAGGACAGCCACAATGACTAGCTCATAAGCTAACTCTAATATTTTTTTTATATATTTTAATAAAAGAAAGAGAAGAGCTAGCTTTTAATCAAGAGTTAGACTTATACATATATTCTTGGACCTAATCATACTATAAGCTACTGTAAAGAGTTAATATTATTAAAAAGATTAGCTTAAAGCAACTAAGCTACTTAATGACTTATACCATTGCAAGTACTCCCTCCGTCCCTAAATAAGTGTCGTTCTCGCTTCCCGAGAAAAAGTTGCCGACAATTATATATTAAAATATATTAATATTTATACTAAATAATTAGTATCATCGGAAAAATCTTTACATCTAGTTTTTTAACAAAATTATTTGAAGATATAAATATTGCACATATTTTCTACAAACTAAGTCAAACACGTGGCACGCACACCAACGGCGACACTTATTCAGGGACGGAGAGAAGTTGCACACATGAAAATTGGCAAGAACTGTGCTCAAGGGAGTTGCACACATGAAAATGCCTTTGAAGGATCCTTATTGCCAACAGCGATATGCCTTTGAAGGATCCTTATTGCCAACAGCTAGCTAGCGCTCTCATTTCAATTTGCTCCAAGCCTAACGGATTTAAGTGATCAACTCAGCAAATTACAATCGCCCTGTTCATTTACCTTATGAGCCATATTCCAACTTGTTCTCTCACAAAAGACTTAAAATGCTAAAATGAGCTGTAAAAACAACCAGACGAACACTATTAATAACACTGCAACACACAAACAAGTTTGATGATAAGCGAAATATTTTCCACCATGGAAACTTGAGGGTATGACATTAGACGAAGATAGTACCAAAGGCGACACACGACAGGAATTAAAAACGAACTAGAGAAATTACCAGAGCAAGGTTTAATTTAAATGCTCAAAACTTAACATTGTTCACGTCCACTGCCAATTCCCAAGTACCGAATTCCTAGGCAACAACTTTGGCATCAAAACTATGATTTTTGAGGTACATAGGGAGCAAACTAGTTGAGACCCCAACAAAACATCCAGATTCAACGAAACGAAATGTAGATATCCAGGGCATCATCTTTATGCATTTTCGGTCATGGGGTACTCAAAGACAACGTCCTTCCCACACAGCCTGCGGTAGACCGCAGTGTAGGTCTCCAGCTTGTATTCCGTGTTGTTCCTCTCCTTTGGGTCCAAGAAGATCTGAATGGCATCACAAGAAAAGGTTTAATACTTACTGCAAGATGTTAGCCAAACAATAAATTAAATCCAAAGCAATTGTAGATAACAAAAGCCAAGGAAATTTTAATTGTTGTACAAGTGAATACAATTGTCAACAGATATGCCTGTGGCACCCTTCTTATCTGAAGACAGCAAGATGGAAGCATCTACCTTGATGATCTTGGCACCATCCAGACGGTATCTGACACGCTTCCCCACAATCTCAGCTGGATACACAACATCCTCCAAGATGCCATCATGAACAGCAGTCAAGGTCCTGGTGCGAGGGCGCAGAACAGCTGAACCCTTCTTGGGTGGCCTCACAATCCTCCTTGTGGCAACAATTACCACATCCTGTGCCAAGTAAAATGCACAATCATGTATTCTGGCAAACTTGACTCTAATATTGTGGATCAAGCAAGATATGCTATGGTACAAAAATCAAAATAATAACCAACAGACTCATAACAAGATGTATATTATAACAACAAAACATATATTTATATATCACACAGACACCAAGCAAGGACTCAAGCAGTGACAAAATAAAAAGAGGTAGTACTTGTAGTACATGCAGTCATATCTAACATGTAATAAATTACAAATTAGTAAAGTGGGTACCTTCTGCACATTTAATCAATTAGTAATTATTCGGACATTGAAATGAAACAATTTGAAAGAAGATAGTAGATGGCAAGTGACTGATGGATTTGATCATGTTGAGTAGGAATCAACTGTGACCACCACTTAGCTGTTCATGACAGACCAGTTTTATGCCATAGCAACTTACAATAGGAAGGTAACTCTGGTGCTACCCGTAAACCCGAAAATCAACATGAGTTCCATATATGTATCATGTATAGAATCTCACATGTCATCTAAATCCATTACCTCGTTCAAGATTATGCAGTAGCTACAAATATCATATAAACAAAGCACAGAATTATAGAAAAATAAATCAAAGAAATCACCTTGCCGCTGAATTTCTTCTCCAGCTCCCTGACGAGCTTGACATGGATCTTCCTGAAGGCCTTGCGCAGGCGGTATGGGACGTGGATCACAACAGCCTTCCTACTCCCAGCAACATCCATCTGGCTGCAAAGTCGCAACAAGCATCGTCAACAAAATGTCACAACCAGACGCCACAGGGTACTACTTAGGCTACTACTTAGGCTACTACTTCTCAACAGGCGATACTTACATAGCATTGTTGATGTACAGATCCTTGAGTTCGCTCTTGAGCTCCTGGTTGCCGTTCTCCAGGTCAAAGAAAGCCTGCAGATAGGGAAAAAAATCAGCCGACGGCACATCACAACCCCGGCACATGAGCAACCACACACGGCAGCAGCAGCAGCAGCGGCAGCTCGAGGAAAAAGAAACCGCGATAACGGGAGGAGAGAGTGGAGGGGATTGGGGCTCTGGTCACCTGGGCGACGGAGTCCTCGAACTCGGAGGGCTCAAGGCCCTTCTCCTTCTGGATCTTCTTCCTCGCGGTGTACATCTTGCCTTCTCTTCGCCGCCGCCGGACCCTGCGGCCAAGGAGGAGGAGATTCGGAAAGCAGAGCACGGATCAGCAACCAGCGCAAGGGGAGATAATAATCAGAGAACGCGGCGCCAGATCGATGGCTGAGTCGGGGGCGCGGAGATGGGGATACCTGAGCGGGAGGAGATGGGGTGAGGAAGCGAAGTGGAGGCGCCGGCTCTAGGGTTTGGAGGAGGCGTGGTTGGACGAGCGGGTGCGAGCTCTTATACGCTTCGTTAAAACCCTAGCCCCGGGGAGTGGGCCGACCAGGCCGTGTGGAATGCCAGGGCGTGAGACGGGCCGGTATTTGAGAAGCCTATTTTGTGGCCCGACTCGATAAATGTGTTAGACTTGTGCACTTAGGCTCATAATATTGTGGCCCAACTGTATATGACGGTTCCAAGGCCTTTCGTTTCACTGGCATCACGGCGGAGGCTTCTGGAAGTCAAGTGGCGAGACGTGAGTACGTGACCGTGTCGTCGAGTTGCCATCGAGTTACACGCATGTCTATCGTCAGCTGCCGTTTTTTTCCATACGCGCAACCGTGTCGTGCCGACGACCAACCAACCCGAGCGAAGCGGAAACAGCCGTCGCTGTCGCGCGGCAGTGGAGGACACATCTTCGTCGCCGGCCGCCTCTGGTTTTGATCTGGTCGTCGCATCCAATCCAACGCGCGACCTGGTGAACCAGCAGGGCACACAATTCCTTTCTTCTTCGTCTCCGTGTAGCAAAGAAGTAAACCTAGAATCAGAGCAAAGAGATCGCACGCAACGCCGGAGGGAGCAACCGCAGCAGCGCAGCAGCAGAGAGATCGCCGGCCGGGGCTGCTCGCCTGTTTGGAGAGAAGAGAGAGGAAAGATCGAGATGGACGAGATCATGAACAAGGTGGGCGCTTACTGGCTGGGGCAGAAGGCCAACAAGGAGATCTCCTCAGCCGGCGACGACATCGAAGTCCGTGAGACAAAAAAACCATCCCATCCCTGCTCTTTCTGTCTCGCAGCTCATGTCTGGTTGAATTTCTGTTTCCTCCTAGCGTCCTTCAGCTCAATCAAGAAAGCTCTGTTCGTCCTTACTATGCCCTCCCACGAATAGATATTAGATAGAGCAGCTAATAAACCTAAAAGTCGCAACAGTCATGGATGAATCGATTAGTGATTTTAGTAAAAGCTAGTTATAGAACAGCCATGGATGAACAGCGCTGGTTTCCATCATCCGTCTATCGGGATTCTTGGCTTGGCGATCATGGATTCATAGGTTCTCTTAATTAAAGCCGAGTCTTTTTTTTTTTGTAGAGAGATAAAAAACGAAAAAGGAAACGTCTTTGTCTCTTGTTTGCTGATCGCGCTGCTGCTATTTGCTACTGCAGTCGCTGTCGACCAGCGTCGGGGATGGGGCGAAATGGCTGGTGAACAAGCTGAAAGGCAAGATGCAGAAGCCGCTGGCGGAGCTGCTCAAGGAGCACGGCCTCCCCGTGGGCCTGTTCCCGCGCGAGGCCACCAACTACGAGTTGGCGCCGGAGACGCGGCGCCTGACGGTGTACATCCCGTGCCCCTGCGAGGTGGGCTACCGCGACGGCTCCGAGCTGCGGTTCGACGCCACGGTGTCCGGCACGCTGGGCGACGCCCGCCTCACGGAGGTGCAGGGGATCAAGACCAAGGTGCTCGTCTGGGCCAGGGTCACCGCCGTCAAGGCCGACGCCGCCAAGGTCCACTTCACCGCGGGGATCAAGAGGTCCCGCAGCAGGGACGCCTACGAGGTCGTCAGGGGCGGCATCACCGTCGACGAGTTCTAGGACTTCTAGCTTACTTTTGCTACCGCGAGCTCGGATGACGCCATGACGGACGAGAGCTTCATCTGCCTTGCTGCACGCTGAGATGGACGAGCTTCATCTTGCTTACCTGCACGCTGAGACGGTTGCTTGAAGGAATAAATTCTTCAGTCATTAGCTAGCTGGTGTGTTTTGTGCTTTTCTGTGAGAATTTAAATTTAACACCTGGAAGGATTCAGAACATATGCTCATCGCATATATATCATACAGTATGTTTCGTGTCAGTCAGATTTTGGGTACAAAATGGCCCAAGCAGAGCTGAAGACAGCTCAAACAATCTTTCAGATTTTAAACTGATGAAGAGTGTCTGTCGGAACGAGGATTAGATGTGATACACGAGAAACAAGTTCACTGAGAAGCTGCTGCTCCAGTCCAGACGCGGTGGACTGAAAGGAGATGTGCTGCGGACAGACAGATTTGGCTAAGAATTAAAAAGAAAAAAAAATTGCTTTTGTAACAAAAATAGAAAAGATATTGCTTTTGTAACAAAAATAGAAAGAAATTGCACCAGCCGGGAATCGAAACCGTGGCAGGGTACTATTCTACCACTAGACCACTGGTGCTGCTGTGTTTTTTTGTGGAACTACATTCATAACATTTATAAAAAATGTACTGCAGCGAACAATTCTGCACTCCTCCTGTACTCCACTTGAAAAGGAGCATGTAAGCATGTTCAACCTACTGGCTATGAGTACTAGAAGCAAGTCCAGCCATTGGCACTAGGAGTAAAACAAAGCTTGATGTCTGATTTAGTCACCTACTGGCTACTGGCAAACTTTTGTGCTACTTTATGCATATTTTGTGACCTGTAAAGTTGTGGACTGAATTGTGACATGCTACTGTGAATTGTGGCATGCCAACTTCTGAACTCCATGTTTGTGACTTTGTTTAATTGAAGAAGCTGTGAAGTAGTTTTATGATATCTCTAGTTTTATTGGAAATTCTGAAGTTGTTTAATTGGAACCGTGTACTTGTTTCGCTCATTCAGTTGCAAACTCTTTCATTCATTCACCTGTGACATGATGCTGTGACTCGGTTGCAAACTTCATTCACTCAGTGGATACACTTTCAATCATGCATTACAGCCAAAGCTCATTTCCGGCCAGACAGTGGAGTGGCATCAGGTGATAAGAAATTTCTTTGAAGCACATACATACAAGGGCAAAACAGACTTCTCTGCCACGAGTTAACAGACACGTTAGCAAAAGTTGACGGGAGTGGCACAAGAAGGAATTTTTTTTCAAGTGGAGTACAGGAGTCAAAACGATTATTTGAAGGGCACATAAGGAGCAGCCATTTTTTAGGGGCACACAAGACATTCTCTCAACAATATTACCAACCATGTTCAAAAAAACCAAAGCCTTTGCATTATATATAAAAAAAAACTGGGGCCATACAACAATGCAGATAAGCTTGCTGATGCTGAGAAATTCTGATCAACACATGGAAAAAAAAGTATTCTCTTCATTATTTCCTCACCCCGAGGCTGGAAAAAAATAGTACATAAAATTATCTGGAAAGAAAACGGGGTACAGACAGATCATCGTTAGACAGGTATTGATGCGCCACATCTCAATCCCTCCTGATAGCTCTTGGGCACAACATCACAACAAATGCATCCTGGAGCTGCTTCTTTCTGTCAGCTGAGCGAGTATGCTTCTGTATTGAAGTACATTGACTTCAGGAAAAATACATGGGGCTTAGAGAAATGCCCAGACTATTTCCGCCTTTCCTCATTGAACCTTTCAAAAAATGACTTTGATGCCTCGTACGTAGACCAACATATTGCAGCTGCAGGTGCATGGAACAGCATTCTTGGTTTCCATCCCCTCATGAGCCCAGAATACCCATCTCGCTTTATGATTGCCCTAAACACATCTCCTATTGAGCTGCTTGAGAAGCGCTCACAGCCACACACACCCTGATTACCAAAATGAGTGTTAGCATCTTCATGAGACTGAAAGCAGGTCAATAGCATTCAAGAAGATCAAAAAAATTTAAACCTTGTACAAACCATCCACAATAAAACTCAATATATGTGGCAATAAACAGAATGCTGGGATCTTTTCATATTGATTTGCACCTAAACTGAGAAAGTTTTTATGGTTCACTTAGGGGCTGTTTGGCAGAGCTCCACGGAGCGGATTCTCAGGAAGAATCACTCCCTGACTGCCAAACGTATTTTTCAGCGAGAAGTGATTCTTTGCTGATTCTGTGAAGTGATTCTCTGAAATGAACTAAGAGGCTGAGAGCTGAAAAAAAGTAACTTCACCTGATTCTGTGAAATGATTCTCTATCCTGATTTTGAGAGTTTAGGCTAAAGAATCAAAGAGAATCTACTTTTAGCCACAGAATCATTTCACCACAGAATCTGGGAGCACAGCCGGAGAATCAGAGAGCACAGCTCTCCCAAACAGGCCCTTAATGGTGCATTTGCACTTGAGAACTTCCCGTAGAAATAGGAAACACTACAATTTTAGTATACAATTCAAGAACTAATGAAAAGCAGTTAAAACAATATTCAAGCAAGGTCACACTGGTCTATATGTTACAGGAAAAGCCTTCCCATGCTCCTTTCATGTGTATCCATTTGTTTCATTTTTCTTATATCGTGTTTAAGCTGGCAGAATGAATGTAGATCTTTCATGTGTATCCATTTGTTTCGTTTTTCTGATATCATGTTTAAGCTGGCGGAATCAATGTAGATCATGAAAGCTCGGAAAAGAGAAACACGGACGAACAAGTCAAGGAGAACATGTGGTATTTAGCAAGAATGTTTAATTTAAACATAGCCAGACAATCATAGCATTTAAACTTCTTCAAACACATTGCACAAATGATATGACAACCAAACAACATATTTCACCAGGGCACAAACAAAGGAGTAGACTAGACAGAGAACGCAATGCAACCGGTGGAGACTGTCAGACTGCGATCACGTTATGTATAAACTCTATATGTGATAGACAGGTTAGCAACATATTTGACTTCGACGGACTGAAGTTTGAACTATAAAGTTGCTGATGTGTGTGGTCAATGATTTCTAGAAATTTCCACTTCGATTTCCAGAACAAATTTGCAGATCAGTTATTGGCGTTAGGGATGAAAACAGAAGGAAAAATCCTGTCCCGACCTGTCCTGTTTTCTGCTTTTGTCCCGCCCGTTTCCGTATCTGAGGATCCTGTTTCCGTATTTGCGGAAATGGGAGAGGGGTTATTTTATTCCGTCCGCTTCCGCAGGATCCTGTTTTCATCCGGAATTGACCTGTATGTATTCTGTTTTCATCCTGTTTTTAATCTATATGAGATATGTATAAAAATTGCTATGTTCATAAATCTACTAATCACCAATTATGCATGTTAACATGTTAACACATGACATGCTAGTAAATACTGGACCAATAACTTCGTACGTGTATATTATTTTGTGACTTTGTTCATGTATACTCATACTCGATAATATTTGATCATGTTATTCTAACTTAATTTTGAGGCTCTCCGTCCGGTTTTGTCCGTTTCCATATTTTTGTATATCGCCATCCGTTTTGCCCCCCCCCCCCCCAAAACCCAATCCCATTTCCACTAAAAGTATATAAACGGAAAAGGGAGAGGAGTTTTCCACCCGTTTTCATCCCTAATTGGCATGTGCTATATCATCTCTAGAGGGCCCATAAATTATACATGTTGCTTTGGCATTGATTTTCTCTTCTTATATCCAAAATTGACATAACATGCATCTAGTCATTATGGACATGTGGCTCAGACCCCGTTTGGAACACGGCATTTATTCCATCCAAATACTATGTTTTCCAGTGAAATTAAACTGATTTCTGTGCAATTCCTGCATTCCAAACATACCCTCAGAATTACATCTCACTGTTCAGTAGCGGCAGAACTAAAAATGTTTTGTTACTATGTCACCACTAGCGGGTCAAAGGGACACAAAAGGCTACTAACTACATTGCACAATCGTTTCCAATAATCTTGGACATGAACCGGATAATTAGATCCTATAAGAGACCCCTCCTTTGTGGTGGGCAAGCCATCAGAAATCACTCAAATCAACTCTAATATCGTTGCAGAGCATTAAAAATCAGAGCTTTGGTCAGATAGCAAATCAAGTGCACTAGATCTTCACCTGGCACTGTAGCTGCGTCTTGACAACATCGAGGGGCGTGGTGACCGCCGCAGCAAGTGCCCCGGCTGCGGCCCCAGCAGTGGCGTGTACGGCGAGGGACTCCTCGGCGGCCATGTCCCCGAGCATCCGCTTGGCGGCCTCGTAGGTGGCGAAGTGGACGGCTGTGTAGGGTGCGTTCATGAGCACGGTTGTCCGATAGGAAACGAAGAAGGCGCTAGGCCCCTCGTCGCGCAGCACGGTGCGGATGCAGTGCCCTACGCCCGTGTAGGGGCTGGTGGTGAGCTGCAGCCGCTGCTTGACGGTGTCCATAGGGGTGAAGACCGCGTCGCTGGCGACGGTCGCGACGACCCCGGAGGCGGCGTGCGCGGCGGGATTGTTGGGGCCGAGGCGGTCGGTGAGGGCCGACTTGGCGAACTCGTAGACGGAGAAGTAGACGGCGTGGGCGGGGCCCGCGCCGAGCGCCATGGCGGGGAGCCCCCGGTAGAGGGCGAGGGCGCCGCCCTCGCCGGCCACGGCGTTGCGCAGGGCCGCCCTGAGCGACAACGCCGGGCGGCAGGGCGGCATGCTGGCCTGCATGTGGGTCTTGAGGGTGTCGACGGGGAACATCGCCGTGTGCTCGACGACGCCGGCGACGGAGCCGGCGAGCATGTACTGCCAGAAGCGGAGGCCATCGTGGGTGGCGTCGGGGACGGCGGGGGTGCTAAGCACCGGATTCCGGGGGTGGCCCTGCGGGGTCGTCGGGTCCTCAGCTGCGGCGGGCAGGATGCGGTCGGGGGTGCGGAAATCCGCAGCCATGGAAGACGGCTGCGGCAGGGCTAGGGTTTTGAGCGGGGAGGGGCGAGGCGATTTGAGGGGAGCAGGAGCACGGAGCGCACGAGGAGGAGAAGGAAATAACGGAGAGATTTGAAGGGGAGGATGTCGCCATTCAGGAGGAGGGGACGGCGGGGGGAGGAAGAGGAGGTGGTGGTCAAATCGATCTCGCTGGTCGCTGCAACCCTTCCGGCTCCGGGCCTCCTTTCGCAGTTTCTTCCCTGTGTTTTTTCTTGCTTCGAGCAATCTCGGTATTCCGGCCTCCGAACAGCTACGTCCCGCCAATCGGATTTGTATTTCTAAAATTCTTGATTTCATTTGCTGTGTGTAAGCCGAATGGGACTCTAAATTGTTCAAAAAAATTACTAATTGTTATTACTCTGTTACGCGAACTCTGTTACGCGACCCATCGTGCAACACCCCTTCCCGACCAGTTCTTTTATCTTCTCCATCTACTGTGAGTTTAGAAAAAAAACCCGATAGCGGGGACGTGAGAGAGAGCGGCAAGGCGAAGGCGGTGGTGACATTGCTAGAGTAGGCATCGGAAGAGACGGTCGAGTAAGATTAGAACGGAGGGTATGACCATAACAGCGCCGAGAGATGAAGAAGGAGGAGTCGTATATTTTTCTAAACAGTCATGCGTTTAGTGACGGATCGCGCGATATCGGCGTCCTATTATTATTATCTGGCATGACGAAATTGGCCTTTTGTTTCTGTTGCAGAGATCAAGTCGTTGGTCTAGTTCTGTTTTGTAAAGGCGACTAATTTGTTTGTGTTATATATTGGGCGCTTTGACCTGGCTAACTAATTTTTTTTATTTGGAAAGAGGAAGCCCATTTGTGAGTGCCATTCGTACGTGTGTGATATGGCTTTGCGTTTGGAAGAAAGGGCGAGGAGAAAGGCAAGTCCAACACGAGGATCGCAGGTCAACTGACAACAGCACCGAATTTGCAGGGATCCACACGCCATTGACTTCACGATCAGAGATCATATGATCTGATATACAGGTTAGTGACACAGTGGGTTGTTATCAACTTGCTAAATGCTGCATTGACATGTGAGACTTATCAGATGTTACTCCAGGAACGAGGGAGAAAAAGAATATGCTAGCACCTAGCATACAGCCAACAGTCCAACACAACAGCCAATCTCCAAAAGCGGACAGAATATTCAATTTTTTTTATACTCCCTCCGTCCACCAAAACATGCAATTCTCACTTATCGAGGAGTCAAACGTTTCGAACTTTGACCAAAATTATATAAAAAGTACTAACATTTTTGATACAAAAAAATATACCATTAGATTAGTAATAGAATATATTTTCATAATAATTTTATTTAACGCCATAAATACTAATATTTTTTATTATAATCTTGGTCAAACTTGATTCAATTTGATTGACACGAATCTCATAATTACATGTTTTTATGGACAGGGAGTACAACTTAACACATACTCCCTGTCTCTAAATAATTGTCTCTAGAAATCCATGTTTCCCTCACAGACACGTTTTCCGGACGACGATTAAAAAGGGACGGAGGGAGTACAGTAGGAGTACAATCCACACATATAGAATGTGTCTTATCTTCCCTTGCCCACACCCAGAGCACAAGCATCGAGTAGCAAAAAACTATCAGAACCTTAGTGTTTGCATATCTTAGCCCTACAAGTTCATTTGACAGAGAGATTGTATGATTCAGATTGTAAGATCATCTTTCAACCAATCATTTCCATAATAACATGTGCATCTAGATAAACATGCTAGCAACCCTCTAAACAGATCATCTTTCAACCAATCATTTCCATAATAACATGTGCATCTAGATAAACATGCTAGCAACCCTCTAAACAGTGATTTGTGCTACAGCATTTGGAAAAATAGCTGACGGGGTGAACGTGAGGATTTCGGAAGTGTACATCAACCTCAGGACACATTTGATGTTGATGATGGTACATGTTCAAAAAAATGTCACCAGAACTCTTGTTGCATGGCATTCAAATACTCCATCCCTTTCACAATATAAGTCCCACTTGCATACCTAGAAAGCAAAATGATGAGTAATAATGTAATTAGTACAGAATTGTATCATACTTGTAACTATTTAGATAGATCAGTATATCATGGAAAGCATGATTAAAGTGTGATTATATTTATTATTATGCCTCCTAGGTGGACTAATATTTTAAATGGAGGGATTAATTTTATAAGGAAACACAGTTCTGAAAAGGAAACCAGGTAAATAGCTCACCACATTTGATTGACTATTACTCGCATGGTGAGATAATATTTATGTACAGGAATCATACCTAGGTATATTTCTGAACAGAAATTATACCTAGGTTTTAGTTCAGACTATGTAAGTTAATCAAAACGATTATGTAAGTTAGACAAAACGATTCCAAACTTCAAAACAAAGAATTGTGATCATGGCATCTGTATAATAATAGTGCAATGGTGCTATTAAACAACACTTACCATTTGGTGTGAAATAATTGTTCACCAGCAACTAATTCGGTCACCCCCAAAAAAAAGTAAGAGAAAGAAAAGAAACCAAATTACAGGTAAATATATATATGAACCTGTTGATTGTAACTGCAATAATCACTTGCTCACTTTTGCTTCCCAGTGAAAGTTCAACCAGATACAGTCCAAAACTAACAAGGGATAAGATACATGACTCATTGACAGTACCTGTATCTTGGCAAGAACAAAGATTCAACCTGATGTCCAGTTCATACATGTGCTTAACTGTATGGCTGCCAATAAAGTTTCTTGAATGTCCACCTTCTCAATGGTATCCAGGGGCATATATGCCTAGACCATTTCTGTTATAACTTACGTGACTTCTTGTTGTTGCAGGAACAAAGACAGTCTGGACAGATGGATAGACAAGTTACAACGTTACATTCAATGAATGACACACTCAGAACATGCTAAGCAAGTAAAGGAACTCTAGAATTTTTCAACATACACATGTAAACTGCAAAACAACCTTTTCATGTCAAAAGGGAAAAAAAAAACAGCAGGTTTCTTATTGTGACCGGCCAACTGCAGGAAACTAAATACTCTGCAGTATTGAAGACCTTGGTATATGTTCTGAGCGTATGTTGAAACTTGTTTACAAGTATATGTTACAACTCATTGCAATGAAATCACTCACATACAACAGCTTGCTAGTAGAGAATAGGCATCATTTTAAAGAAAATATACATCTCTTAAAGTTACCTTAATTCGTTGGGGCAAACCAATCCAAAATTCCAGGTTTGGAATGGCCTACAATATAAGAAATGAGTAAGACAACAAGTGGTTCAAAAGCATCATGAAGTGTAATGGATGGAGAGGGTTCCTAAGTTAACTGCTCGTAGAAATATCAGCGCAAATGAAGGCTGATCCTTCATACCACAATTTCAAGGGAATGTTCAATATTTACAAAGAGGGATTCACCTGTAGTTTTTATTAAAAAAATGTGGATTTGATTTATTGATAAATTTACATAATTTCTTAATTTAATTATATGCATTCTTTAGCAATCCAACTAAAAGTTGGGAAACCCAATGGAACAAACCAATTTCCACGAAATCCAAGTAGAATGGTCAAAACAGTTATTTCATAGCCAGGTGCCCAGGTGGACCCTGTTGTCCACGAGCAATCAATATTTTCACTGCAGCTAGGTATATTCAAGAAACAAGAAGCTGGAATGAAATCCATTATGAGATTAAACTTGTCGTAAAATTGAGTACAATTCAACATTTTGAAGGAGTAAGTTGTCTCTAAACACTGGGCTCCACTGCAGTCCAAACTTATTTTAAAATCCTGCCTTGAGGAGTTGGTCCAACTCAACCTTTTTGGGCAAAGAGTAATACACTTTTAACAAATTGTTAGTATAAGTTTTCTTGAGCCCATTCCCAGTGCTGTGAACATTAACGGAAAGTTATCTAACACAAAAGTTAGGATGAATGGTACTTTTCCATACAGATTTCAGGAAACAAAAAATATCTATAATAACCATTAATGCGCACAAGCATGCAGATGTATCAGTTAAGTGGGATTTGGGTTAATGAGAATTCTCATGTAACTCTAGTGATTAAAGCTATGGAGCTTCTCGATGAGAAACCATGAGACTTACAACTAGCCTTACTAAGCGAATAACATCAGACTCCATATAATTTGACATAAAACAAATAAGGCATATAAATTGGAGGACTCTTGGAAGACAAGCTTTACCTCTACAGAATGAATGCCAAGGAAACAATATCTGTAAACTGCTCCAATCAAAATGTACCCTCCAAGAAGGCACAGAATTCTGCCCAAAAAAATAGGTATTAATCAAGCTGAGAACTACTAAAAGAACAAAGTGTGAAACTCTATGACGATGGGAACTCACAAACAAGACTATAGTTTTGTATTAAAAAGAAATTAGGCACCCAGATTCAAGGTAAAATAGGTGTATACCCACACCTTCCAGTAGCTGAGCTAGACTCAGTTTCTTTCTACTGCAGATCAATTGTCTGATATAACAAGTTCCAGATTCACATGATTATATGCAGCTCAAAATAACATACGTTATGAACAAAGTGCTTAGCCATCCCCAGCCACTTCCAGAAGCAGAAACAGACCTTGCACAACCAGAAGGGTGTTTAAGTGTTGTAGCCTGTGAGATACAATTATGTTAATGTCTTAAGGAAACAAATATGCTGTGTAGAAAACTGCACCATTGCATTTTTTTGTACCCACATAATCACAAAGACCAGATACGACGAATTTGTCTGGTACCTATGAGTTAAAGGAAATAAAACAGCAAGGTAAAATAAGAGGTGACAGAGAAACAAACAAAACTTAAACTTCAAAGAGATGTAAATGAAAGAATCTACTCACTTGGGTTACAGTTGAATCGCAAAGAACCGTAACAGAAATAGAACACTTTGATGAGAACATCTTAACAATGATACCCTTTTGAGGATTACTCTCGTCTATTCTTTCCCCAATGAAACAACAATCATGTTAGTTTGAGACATCGATACAGCAAGAATAGTTCTGAAAGAATTTTATGTCATTCTTACCAACTAGGGATATATTAGATTTAGATAAACTCCCAACAGTTGTGCAGACATCATACCCTGCAGACAGAAAAATGCAGGTTAAAGTTAGACACATTAACATTTTTGACCGATATTTGAAAAATGGAAATGGGGGACACCAATTGTCCCACAGGTATCATTCCTGGTACACGGTTAAGGATGTAATAGGGAAAAGACTGCAGAAAACATATCCAATCTACTCAGGACTCAGGAGAGAAAAAAAGCTACCTCCAATATTATTTGACACAAGTGCGCTGCACTGGGTTCCACACCTCAATGGACCACCACAGTCCTATTATGTTACATAAATAGTTTGATTATGGTACATAAATAGATTGAAAAAAACATAAATAAAGTAACAAATAAGAAAAATATAAACTTTAAGAGCACTCAATGCGAAGGTACAGAGGAGCCTAAATTATTAAAAAAAAATACCGATGTTTCAATCAGTGAAGTATGTCTACACTATAACTACACCTATTAAGCTAGTGTCCTTGACATGACAATTTTCAAAGAGGCAAATATTATTTAATAAAAGACTGTCACCTAGCACATGAATAAGCTAATTGCAAATATGAAGTGAAGTATCACTTATAATGCACAAATCTTCCAGTGATAAAATGTACCTTTTGTCAAATCTTATCAAATACACCTAGTGAAGTTGCTATTGAAACGGTGTCCATAAAAAAATTAAAATACACACACAAAATAGCAAATGGAAAGTAAATAAATTGTGCAGTATAATATAAATCTTGATTTCTAAAAGGGGAATCAAGACAATCAAGAAAGGTTGGGTCAAACTCAATATAATTCCAGATAAATCAATGCAAAAACAGATGATGCTTTGCTCATTCAGCATGGGCATGGAAATTAATGCTGAAGTACAGGCGTGAGTGCCAAGTGTGCAAATAACCCATAATGGAAATCCTAGAGAAAATCTGAACATCTTGCGTTTAGCTGATGCAATAGCAAGACCAAGGGAGTATACCTCACAATTAAGACACATAGGTGGGTCAAAGTTGAATAGCATTTCATCGCAAAGCTGCACGCATGGCACAGACAAAACTATCATTAGTGGAACACTAAACCTCAAAAGTCTCACAGCCTCCAGAAAGAATCTCTTTTAAGAAATTCAAGAGTCTATTCTCAGTCATTAACCAGCTTCTCATATTAGCTTTTGGAAATTTAGAAACTATATATGCTTGCATATGCGATACACGATCAGACAGAAGAGGAGCATCCCATCTTAAGTTATTAACCAACCTGGAACCAGAGTATGGAATCATTCACAGGCACCTTGTAAAACCTGAACACAAGATGGGCATTATTATGAGACACACTCAACATAGGTATAATAAACACAACACATGCGATTCCCCAGAACAAATATTTCTAACACATTAGAATGAAACTAAGTTGAGCTGATTGAATTCAAATCTGCCAAGGCACAGATCTAAAGGCTGCCCAATGGGATTGGAGGTCTTAGCTTCAAGTCCCAGCAAGTAAGACAATCAGACCACTTGCTTTTCAAAAGAAAAGCCAAGCAGGCTACAAATGCACATATCTGCTGACTGTTGTCACTTGAGGCTTGAGACACCCTTTTCTGATACCGAGACAAATTTCATATACAAAAGCAATGCCAGGTGACGCATCAGCATCACTAACTTCAGCAACAACCAAGCTCAGGACTCAGGACGAGCATTTCGAGAAACACGGGAAGGGCATCTCCACGACCATGCACCACTAGGCGGGAGGGCCGGAGGGGGACCCGAAGTGACCGCAAGGCGCGAGGAGGCGGGCCTCACCCCCTCCACAAATGAAGTCGCGGCAATCCCCATCCCGATAGACGCAGGAGTGAGGAGTGTACACTGGTCTTATTATACATAGTAGTTCGCCATGGGTACCTACGTCACGTACCCGTCCTCGCTGAGCACGCCGTGGCGGTGCGCCGGCGTCGGCGCCGCGAGGGCGAAGCTGTAGAGCTCGCCGCCGCGCGCGACGGAGAACTCGCAGGAGCCGCCTTCCCCCGCACCGGTGAGGCCGCAGCTGCAGGCGGCCCCGAGGAGGAGGAGAAGGAGAAGCGGCGGCAGGCGGGGCCTCGGAGGCGGCATTCGCGGCGGCGGCGCAAAGCGGGAGCGTGTGAGCTTTTCCGCTTGTGACCGGGCGACGAGCGCTGAGGAAGCGAAGAGGGAAAATCCTGGATGCCTCCGCGGGCGCGCGGCTGGGATACCCGCCGTTTGGCGTTTGTTCCACATCGGTAGTCACGATCACGATCACGAGACCCGACGATTCCTTCCTCGGCGACTAGGCCGACAGCGGCAGCGTCCACATCCGTCCTGCGGTGCGGGCCGCACCGCTCACGTGGTGCTCTCTGCCGCGGCCTGTGTCACAGACATGTGCTGTGACTCGTGTGATGTTCAACTTGAGTTTCGTCAGAACCCACACAGAAGGCCTGATGTTTTCCTTTAAAAATGATATACCAAAATTCAAGTGGACAACATTTACCACTATTATTTATCGCGGCAAAAGCCAAACTTTCTCGAGACAAATTTATTTGGTGTATGTACGAAGCCAGCAAGATTTGGACGTGCAAACGAACCACATCATGATACTACTACAGTACCATCTAACGGTGCATCGAGCCCTTCCTTCCCGCCACGGCGGCGACGCTCTCGCGGGCAGCAGCAGCGGCACCGACCGCGCCATCACCGCGCGGCGGCGGCGAGCCGCCGGCGCTGTCGTCGCCCGCGTCGCAGTAGCCCTTGAGCATGTCCCCTTCCTGCGGGGTGAAACCGATGATGGACAGCATGGAGTCGGCGGCCCAGCAGCTCTGCTCGATGACGCGGATGGCGCGGCAGCACCCGGGACCCAGGAACGCCTCGCCCCTGACGAAGAGGATGATGATCTCGCCCGTGCACGACTTGATCTCCACCAGCGCCTCCCAGCACTGCTGCGCCTCCGCGCCCTCCAGCCGCTCCGCCAGTGCCAGGCCCCGGACCGAGGGCGGCGGCGACGGCGCAAAAGCTGTCGGCGGCGCCCGGTGCGCGGCCGCCGACGCCGCGAGCAGCGCCAGGAGGCAGGTGAGCGCGGCCAGGGGCAGGCGGGAGAATGCCATGGACGGCGGTGGTGCCATGTGCTCTAGTAAGATGAGAGTAAAACTTGGGGCGACGAATCAAGTCAAGCTACAGAAATGCGCTGGTTAATTTGTAGCTGAGGCTCGCGGCTGTACTTATAGAAGGTGCAGGCGAGCCAAGAGTCGCAATTAGTTTCAGAATGTGTAAAGACACGCTTTTTAATCTCTCCCTGATGGAAATAAAGTGGGCTGTAAATTATAGTATTGTCTCTGGCATTACCGCACTAATGTAAAATTCCACCGTGCCATGGAGCCACGGCACCGCACAGAACTTCAACGGACGCAGTCATGCCTGCTTTTTTTTTCAATTACTCCCTCCATATTGAAAAAGATGACGTTTTGCATAAGGTTTGGGTCAAACATTGGAAATATAAAATCATAAATAACTTTTAAATTATTAAGTTTAGAGATGTAAAAAAACATATAAATAAATTTGTCTTGAAAAGTACTTTCATAAAAATATACATATACCACTTTCCAATAAATATTTTTAAAGAAACAAGTGATCAAAGTGATGTTTTAGAGACCGTGTCGCTGTCTGAAACGTCAAGTTTTACAATATGGAGGGAGTATATATATTTTGATTTTGATTTGAAACCAGGGTATTTTGCACGCCAGTTCGATTTTCAACCTTATATAAACTACTCCCTCCGTCCTAAAAAAGAGTCATTCTCGCTTTCCAAGAAGTCAACAGATTTCAACTTTGACCAAATATATATAATAAAACATTAATATTTATATTACATAATTAGTATCATTCAATAGATCTTTGAATATACTTTCATAATAAAATTATTTGGAGATAAAAATATTACACATATTTTGTATAAACTCAGTGAAAGTTGAAAAAGTTTGACAAACACGCATCTCATAGCGTCTCTTTTTATGGGACGGAGTAGTATGTAAAATCGGATACCGAACGTGTCCTCCTTGTTTATTTTAAAGGTCATTTTTTTAATTTTGTAAAAAACTTGATACCTAATATACTTTAAATAAAATAAATAAATAAATAAAATATGAAACTAGTACAAATTTACCTCTAAGAACGTTATATATGTTTATGATCTATTTAGAGTTATAAAGAACTAAATTATTTTTGTATTGTTTTATTGCTTATAGCTATGCTTATTATTTATTTAAAACAAATAAGACCCAATCAAAGCACCGATAGATAAATAACAATTTTAGAGGAAGAAACTTGCTAGTTTCATATTTTCTGGTTTAAAATAAGTTTGTTATTATGGATTTTCAGGTTAAACTAGTCTTTTATTATTCCTAATAAACAGAAAACACCTTTGAAAATAGCTAAAGGTCTAAACTTGTCCAGTTTCAAAACATTTAGAGGACCTTCAATATTTGACTTCGTAATTAGACGTTCAATATCTGACTTGTCCACCTTTTGGTTATGATTGGTGTTATATGTATATCTGAACCAAAACATCTTATACACTGAAGACTGCACCCCTGGCTTGCAAGTAAAAACAAACAGATTTTATTTGTGCGACAAATCCTATCCTACGTACCTACCCAGGTTCGGATCTGTCAGGGGGCTGGAGCTGCGGGGGGCTCCAGCGCCCCTTCTACTACAACGGCCACGTTCATAGAGCCCTTCCCTTAGCTTTTTTTATAAATTTTTACCATGTAACAATGTTAAAAAGAGTTTGAAGTTGAAGATGATGACACAAGAAAGAGTTTTATATCTTAATTTTACTAAAATAATTTAAACATAACTTCTTCTAAACTTTTATCTTTGATCCGCCACTGCCTATATAGACAGAGGCCACTAACAATCATTTATCACTATAAAAGCTGATTTCACATTAAGCCACATCATCTGAATTTTGTGGTCGTTAGATCATGCACCCTTTGTTTCATCCAGCCATCCATTTCTTAAACATCATGTCCCGACTCCCATAGTCAGTAGTCACTATAGAATGCATCAGCTCTAAAACTGAAACACCCTGTATCTATAGCATCTCTTTTGAAACTGATCTCCCACCAAGATCTATCTATTCAATATTGTGCATTTAAATATTTAACTGATGGCTTGCTATGCCTATAACTACATGCCCTGGTAGCTGAAAGGTTCATACTCCATGGCTCCCTCTCCAACAAAGGCTGTAGGCCGTTAATTCATCGCCATGGCCGAGACAACCATTCAGCATCTGCACTTGATGCAGGCACTAAATAACACACGATGACACGGTGGACAAAAAACTTATTGATACAAGGTCAAGATCTCACTTTGCTAAAAGTGTTGCTTTAATAGGTATTAAGTACTTGAATGCTTGATATTAGTGGTTATTTAGAATAGATATGGCGGCACATGTAATTTGTATAAATGAGATACATCGGCTGGACTATCAAATTTGTATAGTACCAACAAAGTTAGCGAATATATAGTTTAAATATTTCAAATAAGCATGTCACCATTTTTAACTTATGATTTGAACCAATTAAATACGCTTTATATTTTAGGGTTTCATTTGTTTTTTATATTTTGAGAACTTTTTTTGTAGAAAGTTTATCTGAAACTACTCTTTAGATTCCACTGCAACACGCAAGAAACCACCTAGTTTTAAATACTATAAGGTCCTTTCTATAAGACCGACGGACAGTGCATCTCAGCATGTCAGCATCGTTTTTCGGTATCTGTGTTAGAGTGCGTAACGGATCTGGCCAAGTCGCTATACCCACGAGCCGACACCACTCGAGCCTAGGTCCATCGGAGCCCACAACGTACCAAGGCATTGAGCCCAACTCTACCTTAAATTCTATAGGTGAAAGTTACCCTCCGCCTTATATGTCGATGTAGGACTAAACCTAATAATCTTCTTCGTCACACATCGGATCTAACTCTTCACGTCACATAACCCCGTGCGATCTCCAGAAAACGTTCTTCATATCCTGAGTCCAACACTTCAAGTAACGCACAACCCGTATGACATTCAAGAGGTTAACATGCTCCCCTGTCACCACAACCCGTATGACATTCAAGAGGTTAACAGGCTCCCCTGTCACTCCAGGTTTTTTTATCATGAGTTCTGATACAATTTGTTAGAGTGCGCAGCGGATCCGACCTAGATCGATATACCCACGAGTTAGCGCCCCTCGAGCCTAGGTCCACCAAATAGGTGAGGGTTGTCCCCGTCTTATACGTTATGTTCCACCATCATCAATTAACGATATGAGACTAAATCTAACAATTTGTACCAAGTTCTTCTACATCAAGTCAGTGTTCGTTGACTGAAAGATGAATAATTGACCGTGTATAAATGTGTAACATATTTTGTTAAGCACTGACAATTGCACAAACAAAAAGACATGTTCCCCTCTGGCAGGCCCAACCCCAGCTCACAGAGTCGCAGCTGTGGATTAGACTTTGTACACTGCTGCCAAGGTCTCCAGCTAAACTGCGCAGTCCACTTGTAGTAAAAATGCATAACGTGCGGGCAACACCTTCTGTTGGTTGGACTCTCAAAGATGTCTTGAAACCAAGAATGTATCTATCATGAAATGGCAACACTACCAGGTTCAAATTTTGAACAAGAGAAGGGCTGCTATTTGACTCAGCCCGACTACTGTAAAATACATCATTACATTTGGACCACATCATTACAAGAGAAGAGCTAGCCACTCTAAGTGGCATCAGAAAGTGTGTCATTCCAGGAATAATATTGTCTGATGGTGCACCGAGACTCTGGAGTACATTCAACAAGAGGCCCAACCACTTTTGAAGGCTCATTCTAGCCTCACCAGACTATATACAGACAATGCAAAACCACAAAACTAATAATAGCAACACAGACAATGTTAGGTGCAAAGAAGTGGCAGCAGATGTGCGAATTGCAAGAGGAAACAAACAATTGTCGACAGATGGATCAACGGTAGTTATCAAACCGAGGCCATTGAAGTAGCAACTATTCTCATTCTGATCATACTGCTGGTAGTAGTTGTTGAATGCATACGACACATTACCAGGCCAGGAAAGACCTGAGCAGGAGCCACCAGGTAGCAGAGAAGTGCAGTCACCATTGGAGCAAGCTGACGAGAAACTAGAAGAAACATTGAACAAATCCTTATTGTTGTCTACCACACACCATTTTGATGGAAGGTAATTGACATCAGGGGCATTCTTGAGTGATTTACGACCCTGACCTATGTTGGCATAGAACTTTGCCTGGCCATCAAAGGTAAAAATGCCATGGTGCCTTTCATAACCTCCACTAGCTATACTCCGTTGATCTTCATCTAAAAGGCTGAAGAGATACATCTCAATTGGAGGGACTTTTGGGCGAAGTGGAGTCCCAGATTTTTTGGCCAGGTGGTTCACTAGGCCAGTCATGAACGATTGAGCAATAGCAGGAGTTGCGTTCACAGCTCCATCTGTTGGCCATCCTGCTCTCCCCACAATGATGTCCATGTCACTGAAGCCAGCTTTGGTTAGAGAAGTAACCAGAGCATCTATGCTTGCATCAACGTAGTTGTCATACCTGTTTTCACCATCTTTTACAGGATGAGACATTAGTTGGAAAAGGTAATAGTCCAATGACATATTTTTGTTGTGTTGAAAGCTTGAAAATGGATCCAGCTCGACCATAAATGGAGAACTGCTGTTAGCAAGAAATGGGAGGAGATCTGCCATTGTCTTGTTAACATCGGATCTGAAGCTAGCTTTCGAGGGCAGGATAGATGCATTCTGGAATGTGTCAGCACTAAAAGGCACTACCACCTTCATCTTGCCAGACAACTTCGCATGGACTAATGCTTGTTGAACATTTTCTGCTGCACGAACTACAAAAGGATGAAAATTTTGTCCATGACGTACAAGAAAGGGCTCATCCCCAACAACAATATACCTGTAAAGTCAATTTGCTTGTCAATTTTAAAATATTATTAAAGATACAACTAAAAAACAGACTTGCAACATAGATGCACATACAGATTGAACACAAACAATGGCATTATTTAATGCACGATTCACTTCACCTATGCAGTGGGATATACAATGTCCTCTTGATACTTGCTCTATAAAACACTGCAAACCTTTTTTTTTGCAGAAATGAAACATAATCATCTGCCACAAAAGGTAGACAGCACTAAAGACCAATGTACTCTTTTCAGCTATTTAGGGTCTAGGCTTTGACATAGCAGTGGACGTAAAATACATGCTCTATTATTCTGCTAATTTTGAACCTGATATACGAAATGAAGAATAGCAAAATATAACCTAAATGTCCTCCCAGGTTCAAAGTTGTAACCTAGGAGGATTACATTCACATTCTGCCCATTGAAGTTCTTTGAAATGGTAAATTCCACCACCAATTGTTTACTTGTTCTAGATAATAGTCATTACCATCCCTCAATCGCATTCACCAATGAGGAACCTAGCAGAGCTCACAGGATCTAGAATTTCGTAATGAATACACCTGTCACTACCAACATATCAGTAGTCATTTGTGTGGATTTTTCATAATTTCATTTCACAGAAGAGGTTCTTCAGGTACTACTACCTAGTTATAAGAAAATTCCAGTCAACTATTGCCACAGAGGCAGCAGAAGCACCAGAGTTATCAACTGAAGTCAACTAATACATTCAGTAAAGAAATGATTCCTTCTTCGATTCAGATTGATCAGCCAAGCCGACAGAATATCCAATCTGATTATAGAAACAAGATACGTAACAAATGCACAGGCAGCACAACCAATTTTCGTTGGGATCCAGCCATCCACAGTAGAACTGCAGTGACTACTGTAACAGGCTGTAGGTACGAGGACTGCAGTCATATTGACTAATCGAGTCAACTGACGTCAACTGTGCCCAATTGGTCATTTTCTGTCGACACAAGAATTAGTAGGTCAACTAAAAACCATCATTTGTGCTTCGTTTCTCTCAGAACATTCGACTAGCAAAAGACTCCATAATCCCATCAAGTAATCTGATGAAGAGGCACCTAAAAATCGAGCATTGGAAGGGAGCTCTTACTCGAACCGCACGCTGGAGGAGTAACGGGTGACATTGTCGTGGACCCACGCGGCGGCGGCCTTGGTGGAGGAGGCGAGGGGCCGGAGCAGCGCGTCAGGGACCCCGACGCTGACGGCGATGCCGGTGCCTGCGAGCGCCGCGAGCGCGTCGGAGGAGGCGGCGGCGAGGCGGACGCGGGGCACGGAGTTGGGGAGAAGGAGGCCCCGTACGACCTGCGCCGCCGGGAGCGAGTGGGAGGACGCAAAGCCCCAGTTCACGCCCACCGCTGAAGCCGGCGGTGGCGGCGCCATGGCGAGGAGAAACAGGAGGAGGTCAGATACGAACGACGGCCGCAGCGGGCGGCGGCGACTGGAGCTGGACGGCATTGCCTCGTCTTCCGTGCGCGATGTAGGCCACCGGGCCTTGTCACTAGCGCTGCTATGGCGTGTGCCGTGTGCGGTGTGCCGTTGCGCCTTTGTCTCGGCCCTCTTTCTTCCCGTGCTGCCGTGGCTAGACAACCACGCACGCGTAGCTGAATATACTCTTGTTTTCCCTACCAAATCTCAATATTTTCATAAAGTAAATTTCTCATAAAATACAATAACTTGAAATTGGACATGAGGTTTTTTTTTAGGAGGGCAGAAAGTTGATACGAGTTTATCTATTTTCTGGACCCTCCACACTATGGCGTTGTGGTCGATCTACAAAGATACTTGACTTGGTTTTCTTTTAGCTCGCATCATTTCTTCATTTTTCATTCCTTATGGCCAGGCATGTGGCCAAAGTTTTCCATTTCATCGTCTTCAAGTTCAAGCGTCCTCCTGCTTATTGGCTAAGGTTAAAAATGATGGAATATATCTTATCTCATTTTGTTTTTGTTTTTGTTTCTGTTGCTCTCATTTTTTATTTATAGAGATTGAAAAAAGAGATGAATGTAGCCGAGAGCACTGAAGCGGGTTTCTAAATTGAAAAAAGTGTATCCCACCCATTGTATTTGTGCAAATCGAAAAAGATCAATAAATTTTAGTATAGATTGAACAACTCCCTAAATTCTCACTTGAAAATCATTCTAGCAAAAGTCACTTTTTTTTCCCTCCCCACTCCAACCGACTCTATTCGCTTACTCTGCTGACTTTAATTCAATTGTGAAAGAGTGTTTCTCTCTCGTAATAAATTAACTGTACAAATCAGTCAAATCGGCTTATAGCTCAAGTGTGCTTTGATGTGCGAGAAATACTCTAAGAGAAAATGTAAATATTTAGAGATCTAATCAAAGAAGTTGTCATATGATTTTTTTTATTTAAAATATATTCCTAACAATAAAAAAGGATATAAAGGGATTCTTGAAGCTACTCTACGTTCACTCGATAACAGCTCCAATCAAACAATGCACAGTTCGTCGTTGGTTTAGCACTAATATTTTTTTTTCCCAGGGGATGGGTTCAGCACTGATGATAAGGCCTGATCGAGTTCGCATCCCTCACCGTCCGTCCATCACTCTTTTCCCCTAGTTCATCCATGGTGGCGTGTAGCCTTCACCTTTCAAGGCCCTGTTTAGTTGCTCCAGTTTTGCAAAATTTTCTATCACATCAACTATCACATCAATGTTTGGACGTATGCATGGAGCATTAAATGTAGGTAAAAAAATAACTAATTATACTTTTAGTATCTACATGTCGAGACGAATCTTTTAAGTCTAGTTGGTCTATGTTTAGATAAAGTTTGTCAAATAACAACGAAAGTGCTACAATGTTTTATTTTGCAAAATGAATGCATCTAAACACACCCCAAATTCATAAGCCACCTATGACCTATTTACCTTTCAAACTCAAAAGCCACCTATTTAAGTTGAGCTAATCTCCTAAGAGCCCGTTTAGGGCAACCGCAGTGGTATGAGCTAGCTGCTAGTTCTAAGTCAACCTCTTCAATAGTACTACCTCTTAGCAATAGCTCATAGTATAATTAGGCCCACATTTCATTCACACATGGTCTTGGAATGTGTGTATGAGCCTAACTCTTGAGCAAGAGCTAACTCTTCTCTTTTTCCTATTAAAATATAACAAATATTTTAAGAGCCAGCCATTGCGGCTGCCCTTAGATGCTTCAAATTAAATTTATTTTAAAAATTATATTTTAGACACATACTAATTAAGCTAATATGTATATATGGATTATATTTGTATATTATTGTTATCTGTATAAGAGAGATACTCATATGTTGCATTTCTACCGTAGGAGAGTGAGTTGAAAAAAATGTTATAAGTTACAAAATATAAATATAACATAGTAATCTATAGAATCAATTTTCCTCTTCCACTCTATAAATTTGAGATAGGGTTATACTCCCTCCGTCCCTAAATAAGTGTCGTCGTTGGTGTGCGTGCCACGTGTTTGACTCAATTTGTAAAAAATATGTATAATATTTATATCTCCAAATAATTTTGTTAAAAAACTAGATGTAAAGATCTTTCCGATGATACTAATTACTTAACATAAATATTAATATATTTTAATATATAATTGCCGGTAGCTTTTTCTCGGGAAGCAAGAACGACACTTATTTAGGGACGGAGGGAGTATGTGAACTTTGAAAAGTGATGGAATATCAAATTCGAAGACAAATAGTCTAGTTTATTGAGTAAGTTCCAATTCCTCCAAAATAAAGAGATCCAAACGGGCCCTAAATGGGCCCTAAATGAATTGATACTCTACTGTAAAGCCCTAAAATCTATTTAGCGTAGAATTATTTTCATTAGCACGAACACCACGAAACAAATCATACATGATACAACCTGTTAGTGACTGGGGGCATGGTCAAGTTTACTAGTAAAACAGAGCAAGCCTAGCGAAGCAGGCCGATTCGAATAGGCAGCACGAAGCCAAAAGACCAAAGGCAAACAAGATTGCGTATATGATGAAGTGAATAAACACTGTATAGCAACGGGCTTTGTTTTCACTCCCAAGAAAAATTTGGTGCTTCTCGACAGAAGTAAAAGTTACCCCAACACCGGCTGAGCCCAAAACATTAACACCGCAGGTAACAATTCAGCGAATTCAAGGGATTTCAGCCACCAAAACCTAACAAAAAGAAACTGCTTCCAAACAGAACGGCTTAGATCTTAGCTGGTGCTATACAGCAAATCTCATCCAAAACCAGTGTAGCCTTAGTAAGCAGTGACACCAGAATCTGTAATGTCGACGTCGCCCATTCCTGTATCTTCCTCCTCTTCACTGTCAGCGTCACCATCGACCTCTGCGTTTTGCTCCATTAGGGAATCAATCTGGTCAAGGAATAGCTTGTCTTCCCGCTCGCTAACCTGTTTTCCAGATAGTATCCACAGCTTTAGGTTTTAGAACATGCATATGGAAGACAAACATGCTTGGGATAATGGGATGGTAATCTGAAAGAATTAACAGATGTTGAAAAGAACTTACAGCTCTTGGTGGTTCCTTCACTACTAACTTTCCTTTGTATTTTTCAATCTCTGCTGTACAAGCCTTGATTGCATCAGTGAGAACTGAAATGCCTTGGTCCTGTTCAAAGGCAGTGCAGAAAACAAAAACAATGGTAATTGCTTTCTCGATAGGAAGGATATCATATGACCTTAACCATAATTCTATGGTTGAAACTAAAAAGAACATCCAGTTAATTGCAATACGTGGGGGTAAATATACAAAATGATGCATGTACAAGTATCACACATTCACACTACAACGTATTAAAGGCAAAACAAGGTGTTTCATTCGATAAACAATGCAAATAATGGCTAGCAAACATATTTTCGGATTTACTATACAATCTGTTAACCACACGCAACAAGAAATAGCATTCCATTCAGCATCAGTGATAAAAGCTAGCCTATTAATTCCATAATTCGATCGAAGGAAAAAATTGTGAATTACATTGACAAGAACCATGAGAAGCCTGGAACCAGACAATACTGCACTATAAATTTGACGGTTAATTGGACTTTGTGTAGTCAATAACTGTGAACTACATTGATAAGAACCATTTTGACAGATTATTGCACTATTGCAGATAATACTGCAATGCACTATAAAAGTCTGGTCACTGCATTTTGTGCAATGTAACTCACAGAAAAAGGCTAACCAGTAAATCAGGACCTTTCCCAGTAAGGACCGAGGAGGCAAAAGATCAAAAGTATTGGCAAACAAACCAAGCACCACAATAATGGTTGGCAGGCCACAACTCTTCTTAGCAACATACAAGTGTTGCCTGGAGGTAATGCATATCTAATTATACAGAAATACACGAGGATCAATTGAAACACACACTCTCAAAAGCCTCAACATCATGTTTGATGTAAAATTGTAATCACAGATTTGAGGAGAAATTGATCTCAGCAAGACAAAACTTTATCAAATAGCTCGGCTATAACAAATTGCTCACATATATTAAGTACTAAGATAATGCCAACCTTGTCAAGGGTCTGTGTGGTCAGAACATAAAGTGGAGGAGCAACTAGCTTAATCTTCACAGGACAGTTATCATTGCCCGCAGCTTCAGCTTTCTTCATAGCTTGCTGCAAATACAGATACATTTAGTTTTTTTGCAAATACCATTGTTAAATCGCAAGGGCGGCAATAGGGACAACAGAACCTTAATATGGAGCACTCCATCAAACTGGAAGCATTTCATCTCTATATCAGCACGGATCTTTAGTGGCTGTGGTGTCATCCTCCTCCTTATGTTCTTCACCAGAGAATCCTTAACCTCAGGGGTGACAGCAGGCACCACCTTAGTCACCTACCAGTAATTTTACGCACATCCGTGTCTCAAATAGTTCTATATAAATACATCTAGAGCAAATTCATAATACTTTTCAACAACAAAGTAACAACATAAGCAGAAAACATAATTCCAAATACATAAGGCATGCCAATACATAAACAGAACTATTAAATCAATGCACGTAATTTTGTCTACTGTTTGCCTATACAATAAACTGCATATGAAGTTAAGCACTAAACCAAGCTATACCACTGTCTATCTACTGCATGGAAATTCCAACTTGATATATTTAGTGATTTGAAAGGCATGTGTTTCATGTTAGTTTAAAAGTTTTTTATGTAAACTCCACAACATGAGTCAAAAGGTCAGGATTTAAAATTTACGATGACAAGTATTGATTGAAAAAAATACAAACTAAATTATATGCAAAATTATTAGTGATCCAAAATATTTCAACAAACTACTGCTATAGATTTTACATAAATTCCTACTGGTTCAAAAAATGCTTAGTTATAAAATAAGGACATGGGGCAAGTCTACAGCATCCAAACCTACTGAATCTGTCCGAAACTACATCTAATCATGTTCGAACAACATAAGTAGCCACAGGAATGACTATCCAGGTTGCAATGGTGAATTTTAGATTGATAAGGGTTGTTTTCAACTAAAAGTTGCTGACCGTAACAATGTCAAACCAATTAATACTCTGTATTATCCACATAACAACATCCACAAAATTGGGATTAGCAATTCAGCAGAAAAGCTTCATATGGGGCAAAAACTGAACAACAGGGCCACAAAGTACTATGGTTCTAAAATACTGGAGAGGTCTGATAATAAAAAGACTTAAAATGCCCCCAAAACTGCAATGCACTATAGCTCTAAGTTTTTTAATACCCTTTTAAATAACAGTATTTGATTGCTGGAAGAGGCCTGATAAGAAAAAATAGCATGCACAAACAACAACAATATCAATCTGCTAGTCTTGTTCTATTCAGAGTATAGCATATAACACAAATGTAATTAGGAGAGTTGAACATCCATGACATGGGCAGACAGGTCACTAATGTGATTTGCAGTTCGGTAAGGAAACGGAATTAACCTCCTGGCCATCTGGGCCGACCTCCTTCTCCTCATAGGTGAGTGCGTCGAGGATGGCGTCAGGGTCGGCGACGATGAGCTTGAAGGCCTCGAAGGCGTGGCCGTACTTGCGGTAGAGCGGCCAGCCAATCCGCTGGTAGAGCGGCTCCAGGTCGACCTCGAGCGTCTCGGCCACGTGGCGCATGATTGAGTGCACGAGCTTGGACTTGTTGTACCTGTCCTCGCACGCGTGCGCCTCCTCCTCGGAGACGCGGCGCTTCGAAAGGTCGATGTAGCCCTTGTCGCGGTCGACACGGAGCACGATGGCGGGCTCCTGGCGGCCAACCTTGATGAGGGAGGAGATGGAGCGGATACGACGGCGGGAGAGCTCGGAGAAGAGGATCATGCCCTCGATGTTGTTGTACTCGAGCAGGGAGACGTACGCGCCCATGTCAGCGATGTGCTTCACCTGGATCATCACCGCGGCGTCCACCTCCGGGAACCGCTGCTCATACATCCGGCACTCGAGGTTCGGCATCTTCGCTGGGGAGGAGAGTCTCACCGGAGCTGAGGGCGGCGGATCTAGGGTTTGGTTGGGTTTTGCAGAGGCGGCGGCGGCGGGGTGCGGACGGGCGGGCAGACGATGCTCGTGTTGTGCTTGCTTGGGAAAAGGAACTTGAGAACGAATCGAACGGCCACGCTATGGGTCGGATACTCGATGATAAGGGAGGGTTTGCGCTGCCTCTCTATTTCCGTTTCCCTTCAACGTTAGCGTAATCTTAGGACTACAGCGTCATCACGTGCGCCTCACGTGAGGTCCGGAATAAACCTCCTCTGCTTTCCCTAGTCCCTACTATTCCCCTCTGATTCCTGCGCGGCGCCGACCCCCTCTTCTTCTTGGAGGAGGGTGTAAGAAAACGAAGGCGCCGCCGGGGATACACACTACCCAGCTTCTCTCCAGTCTCCATCCAACCCGCCTCTCGACCTTTCAGAAGTCAGAACCGTACTCTTGCTAGCTGCGGTGCGGCTGCTGCTATCTCTGTCGCCTAGAGGAGAGTGTAAGGGGACTAAATAGCGAGGGATGGCTTCCCCTGATCCATCGGCGGCAGGTGCCGGCGCCGCGGGCGAGTCGACGAGCCAGGCGGCGACCGTGGAGCCGATCCGGATGCCGACGGTGGAGGAGATCAAGGGGCAGGATATCTGGAACAACTGCGCCGTCCGCAGCGTCGTCAGTGGCGTCATGGGTGAGCTCTCTCTCTCTCTCTCTAATTATTATTACTCGGGCACAAAGTATGTCATTTTTTTTTTGTGATGAGCTATGTTTATTGGGAGCTAAATGTTAATCGGTTGGTGGCTTGGACATTGGATGATGATAGAGAAATTGAGAGGTCTGGTAGGAGGCAGTTGTTCATTGGTTACATGGTTATTTGGTGTGTTTGGTTAGACCCCCTCTAAACTTTAGTCCCATTTGGTGGTTAAAATGTCAAACACCCCTACTAAAAGGGACTAAAAAAGGACTAAAGTTTGGTGACTAAAGTTTAGAGGGGTGTAACCAAACACACCCTTACTTAGGATGTCTTTGGTTCGAGAAATGAGGTGATCCATCGTCTTTTCACTCCCCACTTTTTTGGTTTGGTTTGTTGAATGGAATTGGTTCATCCATCACCACCTAATTCTCATAAGCTAGTAATTAATTCTATGCATGAGGAATGAGTTGATTCCATCAAAATTCATGGGATGAACTTATAATGCACCATCTCGTATAGCATGAAGTGGTTCCTCAAACCAAACACACCCTTAGCTCCTCCCTGTTTGTCCAAAGAGTTTGAAACATATAAAGCTACTTTGTAAGTGAGAAGAGATTTGTGTGCACATTGCATCAATTCAGAGTTGATTTTATTATAATAATTTTGTCTGTCTTTTTTTGCTTGTTTAGCAATCTTATAAGAAATTATTGGACAAGGTCAAAGAAAAATCGTATTATCCCTTGAAACGAAATTTAACGTAAATGTTATATGGTAATGGAGTATTTCTGTTGTGTACTTGCCTCAGGTAAAATTGCAGCACATATATTTTGTACAGTTCTGTTATGTTAATTGATGGTCCTGGAATATACTCCATGGATTGGTTCAACAAAATTTCAAGTAGGCTGCAAAGAATTTGCCCAGTGGTGGAAAGGCTGTATTTAACTCTGTGCACCCTATGATGTTTTTCTGTTTTACCTTCAGTGTTGCTAGAAGCATGTAGCAATGAACATAGAGTGTTGTTTTTCTGTATACCAGTAAAAAGCAAGCTCATGTTTTTACTATTTGATATGATTCATGTCATATTATCATGTTCACTCACTACAAGGAATTACAAGGGAATCTGATGCTTAGTTTATTAAAGGAAGCTTTATTTCGAATGCTTCATTCTATTTCTATCTACAAAGGTCTTTAACACAAATTTTTCATGTTATAGCCCTGTAACGGTGTGATTTTTTATGCACAACATTTGTGTTTCTAAAAATGTGTTATAAGACAGAACTAGTGACATTCCTAATGTGTGCTCTATGACCAAATCTTCAGTAGCTGCTTTATAGTTTGATGTTTAGTATTATAGACTGAAAATCATGCCTTGTCTTACCTTAAACTAAGTAGCCCACAACATCAGTTGCTTGGCCATTCCACCAATGATACTAAATAGAGTCTAGTACTCTATGGGTAACGTTTATTAACTCTCTATGCTTCCTATTTGTTAGGTGGTGGTCTTGGTGTACTTATGGGACTATTCTTTGGAGCTTTGGACAATCCAATAATGGCAGAGGAGATGACAGCAAGGCAGCAAATAGTATACACAGCAAAGCAGATGGGTAGCAGAAGTATAAGTAATGCCAAAACCTTTGCAGTCATGGGTCTGATTTTCTCAGCAGCTGAATGTACCATCGAGAAGGTAGATAATTGTAGCAGGGTTTTTTTTTCATTCATGAATGTTTCGGCATGTTGTCTTCCTATTTAGAAGTTTGTATTTCCCTGCTTTGGCAGGTTCGGGCAAAGCATGACACTACCAATACAGCGGTAGCTGGCTGTGTCACTGGAGGAGCTTTAGCTGTAAAAGGTAATTTGTTTGCCATGCCATCTATGAGTTCCTGAGACAATTTGCCTTACTTTTAACTATCATAATTTCTTTAACTAAAACGGTATAATATCATGGTGCAACCAATGGCGTTGTCTTGTATATGGATTGTGGGAATTGGTATGTTTGACTTCTCAACCAGCTTTCTTCCAGCTATTTGTGTCTCTGGTTTCCTGCCTATATCTCAAAAATTATAGGTGAAATTAATAAGCTGTTCTATTAACTGTAAATGTGCATTTCTGATCATAGTCTAAAGTTGAAAGGTGTTTCTGTTCCTTTTGTATGTATGACATACACGTTTTCTATTCCTTCCTGCTTAGGTAGCTAGTTAAGAATGAGGAGACATTTCCTATATTGCCGTCCTGTTGTATTGTATCTATATTTGAAAATGTACCCTATTGTTTGGATCCCATACCAATATCTAGAAAGTACTTCCCATTTTATTATTGGATTACTCTCGAATTTTTCTCAATTCTTGGGAACCAAACAAGGCTAAGGGAATTTAATATTTTTACAGGTGGCCCTAAAGCTACATGCATTGGATGTGCAGGGTTTGCTGCGTTCTCAGTGGCAATTGAGAAGTTCTTTGATCGGCATACTTGAAATGGGTGTTGTCAATTTGAAGCCTTTTAGCTGAGTATGAGCAGCGTTGGCAGAAAAACCTGATTAGCATTTTTTTTTACTATTCCCAATTCCTTGTCTGGCTTCATAGTTATAACTGGACTATGGAGCGCCTAAGAGATCCACCCTGATCAGTATCGATGCACGATGACATTGACCAAGTTGTTTCCTTGTTCTCGAATGTGTTTTATGTTGTTCTCGACATCTGCAGCCAAAAGGGTGTCTATGTCTAGGCCACCTTTGGGAGAGATCATGGAAGCAAGGCTCCCACTGCTATTTTTCACTGTAGAGCACTGTTCATTGGAGCTGAATTTCTCTCTTCCCTACTCTCGAAGAGCCACGCCGGCGCCAATGAACAGTAATGCTACAGGGAAAATGGTGCTTGGACTGGGAGCCAGGATATCCGCCAAAGGGGCCTTTGCAATCTGTTGGCGATGCTGACTGAAGTCACTACTGAACGTCTGTTGCGCTTTCCTTCGCTGCTTCATCGTTGCTTGGACGTAGAACTCATTTTTTCAGCCTTTTGTTTTTATTTTATCCGCAGTTTCATTTTTACATGATATTTGTGATGTCATTCTATCAGGATGAATGTACAGTTCGAGAATTAAATGTTTGATTCTGTTTAACGTTGCCACATAAAAGTGCCAGCCGCAGTAATTCACATGTCTTAGGTCTGAAAAGAAAGCATCATTTCTGTCCAATAAAAGTGCCTACAATAAAACATACTCATGGTGTAATTATATATTGATACATGTTAAGACTCATGGTCATCATACAGTGCCATGTAAGATTTTTATACCACGTAGATAGATCCTACCACACACAGGAAAAAAAAAACCAATCAGGATCAGCAAATCCTAATGTTTACTAAGATGATTCAAAATTACAGGCGTCCTCAGACCTCAACAGTGGTGATATCGCTAGTCTCGGGGGTACCCTCAAAGAAGCATCCTCAGTCTGATCTCTGCGTACCTGCACTCTCAGCGCTTTTTTCTTTTCTTTATTTATTGTTTCCACCATGAGCTGACGATTTGATCATGCCGCTATGGACGCCCTAAGAGAGATCTATATATTTTCTGAAAAGGAGTTCAAAATTACATCCGTTTTTGCTCAGTACGACCTAGAGGGAACCTTCGGAACATGGAGCTAATCTTCGATAATGGCGATGAGCAAGGAAGCTTCATCGGCATCTGGCGCCTGATCATCTGCAGTAAACAGAGGAGAGACTGTAAGTTCAAACTTCAACACAACATGATGGCACAAATGGTCCATTTTTGTCAGAAGTGTAGCTTCCGTAATACTGTCAATTCGAATCATATACCTGAGGGCAGGTTGGACATTATCTGCTCAACTATGGTTCCACCATTCACATGACGCCCCTTCTCCTCGCCCTTGCTACCATCACCAGCACCAGCGTCGCCGGTGCTCATCTTGGCATCATCCTCAGCGCCGTGGTTCCCGTTGCCACTGGCGCCTGACACCGCCACGCCGATCCTGGATGCCACCGCGCTAAGGATCCCGCCACCGTTGGCTTCCTCCCCATTCTTCTCTTCACCACTATCGCCACGAGCCGCTTCACCATTGCTCGTCTTGGCGTCGTCCCCGCTGCCGCCATGGCTGTCATCGCCATTCGCACCAGACATGGCCATGCCGATCCTGGTGGCCACGGCGCTCAGAATCCCGGCTTGCTCGCCTGCCTTCACCTCCTCTGTTTCCATCGCTCCTCCTGCACGAATCAATCGGTCAACTGCAAAGATGCAGACATTTCCTGATCCAACTGGCCGCGGAGACGGAGAACAGATGGTCCTTACCTGACGCCTGCGATGGCACAGGGTTCGAGCTGTGCAGCAGCAGCTTCCGGAAGATCCCGCCGCCGCCATTACCGTCCGCCGCCTCCTTGTAATCCTCGCCACCAGGCGCTACGGCCGTATTGCCACCACCGCCGTCGTCGTCGCCGCTGCCACCGTTAGCACCGGACATTGCCGCGCCGATCCTGGACGCCATGGCGCTTAGGAACCCGCCCTCCTCACCTGGCTCGCCGTTGCCGTTGCCGTCCATCTTCCCCTCCTCGCCATCGGACGCCGTGGTCGCACTGACGACCTCGCCGCCGCTCGCATTGGTCCCGGACATGGTCGCGCCGATCTTGGACGCCATGGCGCTCAGGAACCCGCCCTCCTCGCCTGGCTTGCCGCCGCCGCCGCCAACACCACCGGCGGCCTCCACTACTACTTCTTGACGCGCTTTCTTGTGCGGCGTCGTCTCGCTCTGCTCCCTCCTCTCCTCCACGCCCACCGAATCCTCCATCTGGAACTGGAAACGAATCGAAACCGCTAGAACTGCACACAGTATCGAGTGTAGACTCTAGTTAGTGCAGCAGGCACATACGAAAACGAACCAGATCAGGTGGAGAGCAGAGGAGGAGCCGTGCCGCAGGGCGCAGGCGGCTATTTTTATAGCCGCTCGACGCGGGTGCTACACGCGTCCGGCGAGGACGGCTGCCCTTCTCGGAGCGCGTAGCCTGGCGCGCGCTGATTGCCTCCTCCTGCGGCGTTTTTTTTTTTCAATTCGTTTTGCGCCTTGGGCTCTGTTATTTTTTCCCTCCACTTTCTGCGGGGAGGCGGTGAGATGTCGGGTGGACGGTGGATCTGGACTGTGAGACGCGTAGGAGGCTATAGATTTTTTTGTTAAATACGTGACCGAACTAGATCATGCAACAACATCAAAGTGGCGCAGCGGAAGCGTGGTGGGCCCATAACCCACAGGTCCACAGGTCCCAGGATCGAAACCCTGCCTTGATAGTTAAATTTTTTGTTTCATTTTTTGCCCAATTTAGCTTCTCTTCTCGCCCTTTTGCAACCTTTGTTTCATTTTTTGCCCAATTTAGCTTCTCTTCTCGCCCTTTTGCAACCGCCTTCATTTATTTATTTATTTTAGCCCAATTTAGCTTCTCTTTTCGCCCTTTTTGTAACCGCGTGTTTTCCTGGCATCTAGATTCGTTAACTGGGGCTTCTCACCCTTTTTGCAAACTCGTGTTTTCCAGGCAGATTCGTTTTTTCGTTCCCTCTGAATTTGCGTACATTTGGACAAAGCGATCCACACAGGTCACATATTTCACAAATTCATGGAGCGGAGTAGTACGTACTCCAGCACAGAAGCGATGCGCAGTGCTGAGGACCTGATCTGCTCCGGGTCCGATCGAGGCCGGGCCAATGCAACAAACCGATTTCGCGGCGCTGATGTCGTGAACGAGAAAATCATCATGTCCAACTCGTGAAAATTTTAAACCTCGCCATCACCCCCACAACGATAAGATTATTACCGGCACCAACCCGCAGCTAAACCCCGGCCCCCCTCGCCCTAATAAGCTGTTGATTTGCCGGAGGGAAGCAGTTGCACGCGCGCCCTATTATACTGCCGCCACCGCCGTAAACAAAGAGGGCGGCACCAGTGCAGCGTTTCGTTTCTTCCCTAATCTAACCGTCTTCCTGCGTGATTGACACTAACCATGCCGTGGCCATCCTAGTTAAATGACGGGGGGGCGGGGTCACGCCTTCGCCGCGTGCCTCGATCCACCACCTCCCCCCGATCGACGCCCCCCAGCATCATGTTGTTGCCGTGGCTGCGCGCGGCAGCAGCCGGCTGCTGCTTCCTCAGCTCCTCCTCTCCGTCCTTATGTACTAGCAGCAGCAGCATCACCTTTCTGCAGCGGTGATCTCATCTCGTCTCTCTGGCCAGTGGCGCCGGCATCGTCGTCGTCAGAGCTCTCTCGAGCTCGCCAGCGCGCGGCGGTGGTTGGTCGACGTCGACGTCGAGGCGCGATGGGGAGGCCGCCGTGCTGCGACAAGGCGAACGTGAAGAAGGGGCCGTGGACGCCGGAGGAGGACGCCAAGCTGCTGGCCTACACCTCCACCCATGGCACCGGCAACTGGACCAACGTGCCCCAGAGAGCAGGTGATCGTGTTCGTGTGCCGTGTGCCGTGCACCAGGCCAGATGAGGGCCTGCTGACATCTCTGCGAGTGCGTGCGTGCCATTTTTGTTTTGTTTGGCTGATGACGACGACAAGGTGCATGGTGCGATGATGATGCAGGGCTGAAGAGGTGCGGCAAGAGCTGCAGGCTGAGGTACACCAACTACCTGCGTCCCAACCTGAAGCACGAGAACTTCACCCAGGAGGAGGAAGACCTCATCGTCACCCTCCACGCCATGCTTGGAAGCAGGTACACAGTCTTCTTTTTTTTTTTGACAACAGGTACACAGTCATTTGATCTCTTTCCACAGTTACTGCTACTTCCATGCATTTGCATCATCTTTCAGAATTCTCACTTATTAGGAACTGAATAGTGTTTAGATCCTTTGTACGTAGTTGTACTTCTCTCTTTGAAAAAAAAAAAGATCCTTTTGTAGTACTACACAGATAAAGGTGATTTGTTATCCACCGTCTCAAACTCTCAATGCAGTTTCGGAACTAATTATCCCATTAGAGAGTGTTGCTGCACTGAAGATCTGAATTATGAAAGACACGTCATATATATATATAGACATATAGTTCTTAATTTCTTATAAGGGTGAAAAAGATTTCTAAAAAAAAATTCTGACTCCATCTACTGTATATGATTCTTGGACATTGTTGTGCGGCAAAATAGTAAGCATATGTTTCACATGAAAATTACTGGTAATTGGGTGTTTGCAAAGATGGAGTCTTGAGGATCTGATTCTGAATCTTAAGGAACTAGCTTAAATTTTAAAACCAAACTAGCAATTCAGAATTTTAGCAATTGACCTCTTCATTCCAAACAAGCCCGGCCTCCTGTAAAGTAGAAACTAGAAACGGACAGCTAGTTCAGTAGTTCTTGCATCAGCGCCGTTGCTGATGGATCCAACCCTTGATGCGAATGAAAACGACATGACACCGTCCGGGAGACCGTTGGAGTTCTGAGCGATAACGAACTGTGTACGACCAGTGACATACACAATGCGTGCGCGCATGCAAAGTTGATTGGAATCGATGCCTTCAGATCATCACTCTCGCAGCCCTATACTTGCTAGGGTAAGTGTGTGTGTTAAGTGATGTTGAGATTATTGCATCTTAATTTATCGCTACTATTTGCTGCAGTTAGCCTGCAATAGAAATTGTAGTGCGATCGAAGTATCGAACCATGCTGCATTGCTGCATGCATCGTTGATGTCTTGCTGGCACGTCGTCGTGCCTCGTGCGTGTGGGTCGTGCGCTGATCTGGGGGGACGAACTGCATGCGTTTTGCAGGTGGTCTCTGATCGCGAACCAGCTGCCGGGGCGGACGGACAACGACGTGAAGAACTACTGGAACACGAAGCTGAGCAAGAAGCTGCGGCAGCGCGGGATCGACCCCATCACGCACCGCCCCATCGCCGACCTCATGCACAGCATCGGCGCGCTCGCCATCCGCCCGCCGCAGCAGCCGCCGGCGCTCTCTCCCAACGGCTCCGCCGCCGCCTACCTTCCCGCGCAGGCGCTCCCGCTCGTCCACGACGTCAAGTACCACGCGGCCGGCTTGCTGCCACCGACGCCGGCGCAGCAGCAGCGGCAGGTCGTCATCGAGCGCGTGGACGCGGACGCGCCCGCGTCACCGAAGACGGAGCCCGGCGAGCAGGAGCTCAAGTGGAGCGACTTCCTCGCCGACGACGCCGCGGCGGCGGCGGCGGCGGCGGCGGCCGCGGCCGAGGCGCAGCAGCAGGTCGTTCTTGGACAGTACCACCACGAGGCGGCCGCCGGCGCCGGCGCATGCAGCGGCTTCGCCGTGCTCGGGCACGGCGCTGGTAGCAGCAGCGCTGCGGCCGGCGGTGACGACAGTGGCATTATTGGTGTCGGCGGCGGCGGCGGCGGCGGCGACGACGGCGCGGCGGCGTTCATCGACGCCATCCTGGACTGCGACAAGGAGACGGGGGTGGACCAGCTGATCGCCGAGCTGCTGGCCGACCCGGCCTACTACGCGGGCTCCTCCTCCTCGTCGTCGGAGATGGGCTGGGGCATGGGCCTGCTGAACGCTGATTAATTAGTGGGCTGCTTAGTATTTACTCCGTACGTACTCCAATCATAGCCATCAGTTGGTCATGCTTGGTGTCACGCTCACCCACAGCACAAGGCAACTACTACATACGAAACTTCGCTATGAAAGTGAAGTCATCCAACTCCTTCTACAAGTTATCAACTGCATGACTTTTCTTCTTGTACTTGCGTGCATGCTTCCAAGCCTTACGCTGGGCTTCCTGTGCCTGTTGCATGGCATACATAGCCTCAGCCTCTTGATGACCATGATAGGCCTTTAGGACAGCCATCATCGCGCTCATCTTGGGACTGGAGCTCTTAGCACGTTCCCCACGACCGCGCACTAGAGCACAGTCGGGTTGCTGCCCCCACTCGGCCTCCTCCAGGGCAACACAGGGCATAGACGCGACTACCTGAGTTCATCACCAGAGTTCTGAACAATGTCTAGGAGCACCTCCAATGCAGCTACCTGAGCCCCTTCCCACGGATTCTGACCATCAGAAGCAAAGCTCCAACCCATCCACTATGGCCGCTCTGCAAGAGCCGGCATGATCACACGGACGTCATACCACTCTAGACCCGCACCAACCTCCATGCGATGCCAGGTGTTCTGTGGTGGTTCGGTGTACCCCACCGAGCTTAGCACTCACCAAAGTAGAGTCTAGGTACCAAACTCACGCAAGTAGGTGTGGCTCCTCTCCGACACAGGCAAATCAGCCATCTATGTATTTATGGAAGACCCAACACAAGGAAGAGGGATGTACCATAGAAAGAAATAATTTTAGACATAAGGAATGAGCATTTATATAAGGGAGAGAATTATCAGTGTGAAATATTAATATTTTTTCATGATGCATGACCATTCCGTATGTCCTCACAAATTTAAGAAAAATATTATTTATAGCGTTATAAGTGGTGACATAGAAGCGCTCTCTCATAACGAGTAACTAGTCGAGCTACACGTTCACAGTTAGTGTACCTGCAAAAAAAAATCATAGCAGCCCTATATGAAGGTCATCACCACATTCGTCAGGCCATCGGGTGACAAAAGATCCATTTACCACTACCCAAAGGAAATATAAAACCCACATGAGCACCATCATCTCCACATGGTTTTATACATGTAGATCATCTGAAGCTATATAAGCACTCTACTAGATTGCCGGTTGGATAGCCATGCACTCACAAGTCACCTTACCTGAGCATAGGTGCGATATTGCATAAAAATAATCATCTACCCCACGTATATGAGTACATTATACGTGAGGGCTGCCTCGACCATTTGACCATAGGGCAGCGGAGTGTGGTTCACACATACATACCTTGACCAACCCTAAATGCAATAATAAAACCCCCTATTTTTAGTACTTTAATAAGCCATCTAATAGTCCTTAGATGGGCATAATGAATATGACCACTGGCATTATATAGGTAAGAATTTAGATTTTACTTCACCTATATATATACTAGTATTTGTTGGTAAACACATGGTTAAAACAATGATTTTTAGCTTAATTATATCTAAATGATATTTTATGTGCTAAACCTTGCTTCGATACCAGCTATAACAGAACCGACCAAGTTCCAAAAATACAACCGCAAAAAAATTTCCACCAAAGTGACTAAACCGTTGCACTAGCATTCTTGCAACTCCGATAGTCTATGAATCATGAAGGATTTCAAACCAACAACATACAAGCTAAGATTGTATAGAGTTTAGCACATCACATCATCTAGTACATTGGTTCACGGGTTCATACATCGGAGTCATAGTTATTACAAACCAAGTTCGATAGCGGAAGCAACATAGTTCATTAACAGCTTCATATTAAATATTAGCCAGTGTCCATAGTCATATCCCCAAAAGCATGAGAAGAGAGTCATCATTCAGAAGTAGTTGTGCCCACAACCTAGTCATCATCACCAACAGGGTGAAGGCAACTCTTGCAGTAGCCATGATAAAGAGTACCACCTGGAACAATAGAAAATAAACCCTGAGTACGAGGATGTACTCTGCTAGGCTTACCCGTCATAAATCAAAATAATACGACACCAAGGAGTATGCAAGGTTTTTATATATATATATATATATATATATATATATATATATATATATATATATATATATATATATATATATATATATGTGGAGCTGGCTTGACACATACTAGCATAAAGAGCAATTATAGTTCAATCTTTCATTTTACTAGTATTCATTTTTAGTAACTTAACTATCCATCTAGATTAGCACCTGTACTAAATAATCACTTGATATTAAGCATCATAATAATAACATATCTAGTTATTAGGCTATCAACATCATCATCCTCAATTACCATCAAGTTGTTATTAGTGAGATCTATTCACCTTTTTCCGATTATGTTCCCACTATCTAGGGGACACGGCGACTTAAATCGATTCCTACTCAGCTGAGGGGTTATTCCCAACACAAACCCAAAGTAACTCGATCAAAGTTACTCATTTTCCTTGGATCACCTTTAGAACATTTCAAAAGCAGGCCCGAGCGATCTCCACATCCCCAGAGAAGTGTCCCTCGACACCAGAACGATTAGAACACCTAGGTTCTACCCTTGGTTGCCAGCATCCAAAATCTCTGAAACCCAAGATGTGATGCTACCTGTCATGCCTACTGCCTGAACTGTCTACTCGGCTTCACTGTCAGGACGACTTATTCGGCCAACTAAGTGTTGGTTTGCGTTCAACATGATACGGAGAAGTACAATTGTAAGTCCTTAATCGGCTTAGACAGGGATAACTCCACACTTGAGACCTCCATGCCTCAATGCTTCCTATCGTGTTCTTGTCCGGGCCTCCGATTAAATTAGCTTATGGTTATTCCTGAGACAGCACATATAGCCATCCGAACCAGATTAACCTATCTGCGTGAAATAGGATATTCACTGACTTGCACCGACTAAGCAGAGATAAGCATAGAAGTCATCCTACAATTAATTTGGGATCCAATTATAATTATAGTGGACAAGGAAAGGTATAATGCAGCAAGGGTGTCAATCAACTCCTAACTTAATGCATCAAACATATAAAAAGCCTATCAATTGTAATTAGTAACTCATGGAAGACTTATAAATGCTCCAAGGCTTGCCTTGAAGGAAAGTAGTAGGATGATGATCAGGGCACTCGGGGAGGGTTAAGTCGTGAGCTTCGTCTTGGGGCTGCTCGGTTCCCTCCTGAAACTACTCCTACTGGTTCAGAACTTCGAACTCCAGTAGTGTCACTCCCTCCGGCACACCTATTGCATGCATATGCACAATGAGCTCATGAATACAAATGGAATGGTAACGAACATGCTTTATGCATAGCTGAAACTTAAATAACCATCTGACCAAAAGTTGGCACAAAATAAACTAAACATGATCCTAAGCACAAGAGCTTAACACCTAATCACTTAGCACAAGAATGGTAGCAATCAAGCTTACCCTTGTCAAGTAATCTAAGATACAACTTTTCATCCTCAGTTAAATAATTAAGAGCTATACATAACAAGGATAGGATATCAGATTCGACTTCAACCAAACAATTACTTTAGTAATTTAGAAAGCAACAAAACTATATATATAAAAATAATACTATTATTTATATAACTCACTCAGGACAGCAGTGCACAAGAAATCACATAACTTGAGCTACAGACAGGCAAACAGAACACAAGAGGACATTTTGAAAAGCGTATGAAATTCTATACAATTAATTTTCAGACCCCTAAAGCAGATTATGCTGTTAACATAGCTTAAATCACAGATTAATCAACTCTATTATGGAAATTCCAGAAAAACAGTTGTTAGCTAAACCCAACTTGGAACTAATATAACTCATAAACTGGGCATCCAAAAATTAAGAAATTTTTGCACAAGATAGATCAACAAATTATCTACCACTTTGGTTTATATGACTTTACTAGAAAGCACCAAGATCATAGTCTAATAAATTAAACCTCAGAATCTGCCCAGATTGGACTATAAATACAATTTAAACTTGTAAAGGGCCCAAAACATGTTTCTGGGCTAAGCCCAAGCTACCAAACAGAAACATATGACTAAGCATGACTAATATACCTAGTGCACAGGCATGGTTGAATTATTTGGCCACTTGCCAACTTATCTCTATTATTAACTCAATATTTTGAGTTATTCAGCATTCCTAGCAAAACATATACTAACAGCACTGAATAACATTTTTCATAGCAAGTGTACGGCATACGAAAACTATTCCAGCAAGAATCACTAATTTAGCACATGCCATTAATTAACTATGCATTTTCAAAGTTAAAACAACATTTAAGTTAGCCATTTTCTCAGAACAAGGCCAATTTCATATTTTTAATAAAAACTAGACATCACACAGAGCACAACAAAATTTGAATCACTCAATTTGGACATGCCAAACTCTAGTTATGAATTTTATATGTTTGCAACAGATTTCATATTTTCTAGAAATTATTTTCAAATTAAAACGGTCGTTGACGAGAGTGGCCCACTAGCCAGCCTCACCGAGGCAGGGGTGGCTCTAGCCAGCGATTGCTCGCCGTCAACGAGGTCTCTGGCCGAGCCAAGCCCAACTTCGTACTCCACTCACTCACTCGCATCTACTAGACCTATGGATTGGGTAGGAAGAGAAGCGGAGCGGCAATGTTGGCAAGGCGGTGCAGCCACATGGCTACTAGCCAAGGCTGACCTGTAGCGGTCGATTGAACCCCCGAAAAAGCACCACTGAGGTCAACCAAAGCTTCTAGAGTCATCTGGGGTTCCGATTGGGCCTCGGAGGTGCGAGCTCCTCGGCCATGGCAGTTGCGACCGCATGGACACGGCAGTTCACGGTCGGTTACGGCGCTGGCGAGCATCTAGGGTTACAGCCATCTAGGGTTTGAGGTTCTCGGTCACCTAGTTGTGCTAGAGTAGAAGAGAGATGAGAAGGAGAGGTGTTGAGGCAGCCGATTTCTGAGCTCCAACAAGCTCTGGCCATGGCGGCTTTGAGCGCCGACGAGCTTCTTCCGCTCAATGCAGGCTTGCCGTGGCTTGGCTCGAGCGGCTAGGTGAGCAGCATTGTGGAGCGGAGTGAGGCACTTTGGTTGGGCTTGGTGGCGTGGGCTGCGGTGGCCGGACAGCTGCGAGCGAGCGGTGAGCGAGCGGCGGTGATTGTGGCATGGCTCTGAGAGCGAGCGAGCGAGCGAGAGAGAGAGAGAGAGAGAGAGAGAGAGAGAGCAGAGTGGGGCGAGAGGGAGAGGGAGGAGGTGTTGTCCACTCTAGGGGTGACAGCCGCACGGGCTGACGAGCAGGACCGGCGCCAGTGTACGGTTGCCAAGTGGTGGACGCATTCTGGCATGGCCGACTAGTGACGCCGTCACCTAGGGCCTAACGGTCATTGAACACAGGGAGACAGGGCCAGCTTTGTCGTTGATTAGCGGCTATCTACATGGTTTTGGCTAATTGTGAATTAGCAAAGTTGTAGAGCTTGGTGAGTACTCCAACTTTGATTACTATCCTTAGAACTGGTTCGGCCTAGATTAGGAGCACATTGATTCCAAACATAGGTAAATGAATTTGTTTTCACCTCTAACACAGCCAATTCTAGAGCTCCCAAAACAGCCATGTTTCTTGCAGAAAATTAGGTTTTTCAGCATGTTGTGCACATTTTCACACCTTGGGCCTTGAATAACTTTTGTTCCTTATAAAATTTACTACAACTTTGATTAAGGGTGCTCGAACATGCAAAGACTCTAACAAACATTTTTTAATCAGTCAAAGGAAGGAGGTTCTAGGGTCGAGTGAGGGTCAAAGTTGACTTAGGATTAGAATTAAGATAATCCCCCAACATCAACATTGCTCCAAAAAGTACCCTAGTGCCACTAAAGACATGAACACACTTATAACTCATAGTCACACAACAATTTACACATTAGCATGGCATAAGCACTATAATCTACACATATAAAGGCAATTTTCACATGAAATAACCACATGATGCATATGCTAATGCTCATGAATGATATACTTATGCTCATGTCCATATTAATGCAGGTGATTTATTCAAGCCAAACACCAGGAGTGTCATAGTGGAAGTGTAGGGAGGTACAGGTGTCGAGACTCACACCCTCCTGAGAGAACATATTAGCCACCTGGGCCCAGTACTATGTCTCATAGTCTCAACCACCCCAGGTTAGACATGAAGTGTTTCAGGGCTGAGTGGTAGGGTGGCATCGGCCTAGGCTTGTACACAGTTGTTATTCTGCCTAGATGCATCCGGGCATCTATGATGGCTAATCCTGTGGGCTGCAAGACCTCTGTAGAGTTATAGGTTTATCAATTGATACATATACCAACTCGTTGGCTATGGACCATTTCTATACCTCTCCTAAATAGATAAGAGTGGTGTCTTCTCTTCTCCCCTGGATGATGCTATGAGCCGGTAGTGTGCCCTGTTGTGGGTAGTATGCCATTGAGACAGGCTCGAGAGGGAGTTGGGCCTGTGGGCTGAGGCTGGAGAAGATGGATATGATGAGTAGATGTCTTGTGCCAACGCTCAAGTTTGGTGCACGATGAATGAAGACAATTCCACCTACTCAATCTATTCTGGTTGATATTCTGAATGATTTGTGCCTCGTGGTATTGTAATAAGTTTATGTAAACCTCTCTATTATGCTTTAAGTATGATATATGGATTTGGATATCAACTGGAATTTGGGTAATATTATGGATTGCATTCTATGATCTGTATTATTACACTACAAATCTATGGATTTCCCTTCATGGAAATCGAGGTCATTTTAGTTGGTATCAGAGCCATACTTTACCCTAGGACGAGGCCATTAGGATTGGATGGTAGAATAGAAAGCCAGCCCCTCTCTTTAATTATATACCGACTTTGCATCACTTTTTGTGCAATGGCTTATCTTCTATTGGACTTGCTAACACCTATTTTCCTCAAAAACTATAGATGACGAGCCTCGGATTCCCAACTATTGGACCACACTGCCCTAGGACACCGTAGAGTTGCCCGTGGATGGATTTCACTACAACGACTTTGCCTCCGTACTATACCAAGTGCTGAAAGAACTTGGAGTACCTTCTGAACACACTTATAACTCATAGTCACACAACAATTTACACATTAGCATGGCATAAGCACTATAATCTACACATATAAAGGCAATTTTCACATGAAATAACCACATGATGCATATGCTAATGCTCATGAATGATATACTTATGCTCATGTCCATATTAATGCAGGTGATTTATTCAAGCCAAACACCAGGAGTGTCATAGTGGAAGTGTAGGGAGGTACAGGTGTCGAGACTCACACCCTCCTGAGAGAACATATTAGCCACCTGGGCCCAGTACTATGTCTCATAGTCTCAACCACCCCAGGTTAGACATGAAGTGTTTCAGGGCTGAGTGGTAGGGTGGCATCGGCCTAGGCTTGTACACAGTTGTTATTCTGCCTAGATGCATCCGGGCATCTATGATGGCTAATCCTGTGGGCTGCAAGACCTCTGTAGAGTTATAGGTTTATCAATTGATACATATACCAACTCGTTGGCTATGGACCATTTCTATACCTCTCCTAAATAGATAAGAGTGGTGTCTTCTCTTCTCCCCTGGATGATGCTATGAGCCGGTAGTGTGCCCTGTTGTGGGTAGTATGCCATTGAGACAGGCTCGAGAGGGAGTTGGGCCTGTGGGCTGAGGCTGGAGAAGATGGATATGATGAGTAGATGTCTTGTGCCAACGCTCAAGTTTGGTGCACGATGAATGAAGACAATTCCACCTACTCAATCTATTCTGGTTGATATTCTGAATGATTTGTGCCTCGTGGTATTGTAATAAGTTTATGTAAACCTCTCTATTATGCTTTAAGTATGATATATGGATTTGGATATCAACTGGAATTTGGGTAATATTATGGATTGCATTCTATGATCTGTATTATTACACTACAAATCTATGGATTTCCCTTCATGGAAATCGAGGTCATTTTAGTTGGTATCAGAGCCATACTTTACCCTAGGACGAGGCCATTAGGATTGGATGGTAGAATAGAAAGCCAGCCCCTCTCTTTAATTATATACCGACTTTGCATCACTTTTTGTGCAATGGCTTATCTTCTATTGGACTTGCTAACACCTATTTTCCTCAAAAACTATAGATGACGAGCCTCGGATTCCCAACTATTGGACCACACTGCCCTAGGACACCGTAGAGTTGCCCGTGGATGGATTTCACTACAACGACTTTGCCTCCGTACTATACCAAGTGCTGAAAGAACTTGGAGTACCTTCTGAGCTAGTCAATTACTACTACCGTGGCAAGCCCCATCCTAAAGGAGGAATAGATGGCTATCATGTTGTCTATGTGGAGATCCCTGCAAGTACCACCTTACCCATAGTCCAAGCTTTCACGGAGATGGCAACCGAGGAGTTAACTAAGGAAGGAGTTCAAATAGTATCTCGCAAGGCACTTCATGTTCTGATGGCCAAGGCATACGAGCAACTCAAGGAGACCCGCTTTAGACTCTTACCACAGGCCCTAGAGCTCACCCTGGACCCCTGTCAATAGATTCTAGCCACTAGGAAGATCATCTTTTTAGAGACTGACCACTACCTTTGCACTTTAGCTATCCACCTTCTGGCTCAAGACAAGCTAATCAACAAGATGGAGCAGAAGCGGTACCATGACCAAGGAGTTCTCTTGGACCTCGAGGAGAGACTTCAGACTGAAGCACTGGTTCAGACTCAGCTAATAGAGACCATAGCCAACCTGCAGTACAAGATGCTACACCATGTGAAGGCTTACCAGACAGAGATTGCTAATCTTCGAGACAAAGTTGGAGATATGGGAATTAGGAACCATGGCCTAGACTGCAAGGCGCTAGAGCTTCAAAGGATTCTAGATGACAAGGATGTAGCTTTGGCTCAAGGATGTCATCGGACTAAGGTTACTGGAGTTGACCTACTCAAGCTCATGAGTAAGAACAAGGCATTGCAGCAAGAACTGGAAGAAGCCAAGATAAGCTCTATCTGTAACCAAGGTCACCTGATAGATCACCTTAAGCTGAACGAGTATCTAAGGGAGAAGTGTGATAAGGCTTGGAGGAAGTCAGACTATAGAAGAGTCAAGGAGATTGAGGAACTTCAGGATCACCTGTCAGTTTCAACTTGTAAGAAGCCAAGGAAAGGAGATGTTCAGTATCAGAAAGAGTCACCTCAACTTGGATGCATGCCCATCTCAAGGAATGGTCAAGACCGGAGTCACCAAGGAGTTGGCTGAAGCTTTTGCGTACACCTCCCACCTGCACATGACTAATGATGAGTTAGAGGCTGATGACAACCATATCTCTTCTATAGTACTCGATACCTTTGATGTCTAAGGCACAGGAGAGTAGATTGTTGGCACTCCTTAGCGTCGCTTAAGTTAGGTTGTCATCCCCAACATGGTGCTAAAGAGTGGGCTGTATAATCATGCACTCATGAAACATAAATAAAGGTTATCTACAAGCACACAGATAAATACTCCCGTTGTAGCATTTCACCTAGGAAAGTTCTAGGTATTGTTATTTATAATTTTACCCTAGGAAGGTAGTTGAGATATATATAGAACAAAAGCTTATAACTTACACTTGTGATAAGAGGTTCACTCAGATCATATCAAACGAGGATCGATTATGATAAATGATAGATAAAATACATAGATAGAGGTAAACCCAGAAGTGGATACTAGAGCATAGTCAATCCTGGGCATAGTTCTAATTAAGACAGTAGAAAGAATAAGGATATACTCCTACGGGGTTTTCTAATTATAGGCCATAATCTAGTTAGTTAGTGCAGTACATTTAGCAATCATGGTTAAGATTAATTTATGTTTATACGTAGGAGACATTACAAAAGTAGGCCGCAAATAGAGTATGGTAGTCTACTAGGTAACTAGGTCTTAGGCCTATATACGGGGAGAGGACTATAGAGGATTCAATGAAGCTATAATAGTCACCTTCACGATCTACCACATGGCCCAGCATATAGGGTGCATCCACAAGTAAACAATGTCTAAGCACCATGTTTACACAATGTCGACCACCCACCCTATGATCATTAGGATGAGCGCTATACGAATAAGAGCATAGGGTCGCTTACAGGTTTTCTGAACTGTAACAGAGAACCATTTAGCCTTTATAAAACCACACTTCAGCAATACAGGTTGGTCGCTTACAGGGACAGCTAAAACAAGATTTCAGTGATTAGACGCTAACCGGGGCAGCTACAACAATATTTCAGTGATTATAGACTGACAGTACATATAGAGCTTAAGAAGACATGATGTGAGCCCTTTCTAAATTATAACATCACTACATACTGCAGTTGCTTTGGTCCATACGTGACTCCAATACAATTGGAGGTAAAATCACACGAGCTTATAAAGGCTTAACAATATACTCATAGCAGTTAATCTGTACTACTATGAATATGACGAGGCATATCTTCCTAGCTATTTAAACATCTGTTGAATATGAGATTCTAGATTTACTTGGGCATCTCAGAGCTCCGAACAAACTGTATATTCAGTCTGGGCATCTCTTCTTAAGATTGCATGTCTCTTTGCATTTTTATTGTTAACCGATCGACGGATAACAACACAGGGCTGAATTGCCTTCAAACATAAGGGGAATGGCAGCAAGATTTACATAGATGAACGATGTCAAGCACGCCGTCAACGATGGCTCTACCTCAACTACCCGAGCTCCCTTGCTGCCACAGATGGTGGTCGTTCCTCTTCAACCCAAAGCGCCACAGATGGTTCTGCCTCAACTACCTGTGCTCCTAACCAGAATCTCATGATCCAATTGAGTCTATCTAATTGCTCAGACATTACTCAATTGAGTATACTCTATTTCCAAAAAGGATGAGAGGGGATAAAGCTAGCCCTACCAGTTGGAGATCGTGTGCTCAAACCTCTCTGGCAATCTGGCTCGCTGTCTTCTGTGCTTCGACTGTTGGTTTATATGCATTCCTTCACATTGTCTTATACATGTGGGACCCTTTGTGTATTGACCATGCCTACGGGTGTTACATTTCCACCCCCACAAAACGTTGCTTCTCCCCAAGCAATGGCGCGACCTGCATAACTTTGACCAGCTATCTTTCGGTTAGCCAAAAAGCATCTCTCCAATTTCTAGGGTCCCATTGTCTCACAGTCATGAGTGCAAGCTGACGCTCACATTCTATTGGTCATGGTCTCTACATCTAAGTACTCCTCAACATTTGTTAATTTTAGCAATAACCCATGTGGGTCAGGGCCATGCTGTGATTCCTGATCCCAGATCACACCTGCATGAGGTATTTCATGGAACATTTTGATAGCAGTACACTTAGAAGTGTAGAATGTCACCTCATCTGCCAGTGATGTCGCATTGCGGCGGATTCCAACCAACATCTCTTGTGCATCTCTCTTCGATGTCTCTTGATCCATGAAATCCATATGTGCACCCCTTATTGCAAGGTTCTTCCTCAAGATGCATTTCATCGAATGCCTCATGCACAGTGTTGGACTGAGATACTTGATCCACAGACCATCATGTGAGTCAGGATCTTGCAGCAACTCCTCATCCCATACCACCTCCAAAGGATGCATTTCATCGAACATTTGGCATACATCACTATCAACCAGAGTAAGCTTGCGTTCTGCTGCTGCTCAACGGACTGCAGCCGCCGCTGGAGCACCAGTCGAGCGGGACAGTCTGCACGAAGGGTTCCGTCGATGAAGAGGAGCAGGCAGACCCTTTGGCGTGGCGGTGTCTGGTAGAGTCGAAGCGTGGAGGTGTTCGGCGACGACGGTCGCAGCTCCTCGGGCGAGGGCGGCGTCTCGGGCGAGGGCGGCGGCGGCGGCGGCGTATCGGCCGAGGGCGGCGCCACGGTTGCCGCGGGAGGCGGGCTCGATGCGAGTCGGCGGTGACCGTGGAGCGTGGGTACGTCGGTCGCGGGGCGCGCAAGTGGTGGCCGCGCCTCAGGCGAGGGCGGCGGCCTCGTCTCGGCAGCGGGCGGCGGCGGGGGTCACAGCAGGAGGCGGAGCGGGGAAGGAGTAGAAGGCCTAGGTTGCAGCGTGTGACTGGATTTACTCGTTGCTGGGACTGGGAGCGAGGGTGCCGTGATTTGCGGTGATAGGCCGGCGGCGTGATTGGGAGGAGAAGAGCGAGCGACGGGCGTGCGAGAGGAGAAGAGCGGGGGCGCGGGGTGGTGTGGAGTCGATGGGTAGGGGATCGCGGAGGGAGCGTGGGAGTCGGAGGCACGCTCAATTGGTTGTGAACATGGTTTTAAATAGCGAGCTAAAGCTAAAGTGTTTAGCGTTTTATAAACTGTAATTAGCGGACTTTAGCGGCAAAATAGCGGCAGAATTGTGCATGAACGCATATAGCGGCACAATTTTTTTCAAGCTATTTCGGGCTATAGCGGCACAAATAGCGGGCTATTTAATTCCATGGTTGTGAACGATTCCACTTTCCTCTTTTTAGTAGTATAGATAGAGATAACCTTATTGTCAAGGGCCTCGGCCCCTAGGCTCTTGACTTCAGGTTGTAGCTAGAACTGGATAGGGGTCATCCACTAATTAAGATGGTTAAAACTGATCTGGCCCCTTCACACCTGGGTCATGATCATCCTTCGTGGCTGCGCTGCGGGGACGTGGCTGTAATGCCGGCCCCATATGACATCCCCCCCGATGAGTTTAAGGTGGGGTAGCGGTCCTGGAAGCTGTCTATGTCGTCCTGGATCCCATGGGAAGAGCCCAACAACTAGCTTAGCTGGACTGTCCAACGACACAAGGTGGGTGCCAGCGCCGTAAGTTGTGCTGGCCGTTTGCATCACCTTAGACCGCATACGAGATCTCTTCTTTGGTTGGAGCTGCGGGATCTATTGGCGAGCCCGACTGGTTGAACATGCAGGCTGCGATTTGCTGCAGCAACACGCTGAGCAACATGCACCAGGAGCAGCTGCCTGTAGGCGTGTTGCCAACATGTCTTCACGTGCCGCCCTTGCCTTGAGCAGCTCCAGTGTTGGAGCCCCTCAGCAAGGGCACTTAAGGCATCAGCAGCAACAGAAGCCATGGAAATGGATCGAAACCAAAGCATACCGAGATCTCATAACTGCACTAGTTAAATCATATGTTACTCATAACTGCACTATATTTCATATCTTTTGAATTCATTGTTTAAACTCACAATTCTCACTGTTGATCTTTTGCAGTCCCGGGATGAAGACGACGATACACAGGAGGTTTCGAACAAGAAGCCCAGGCATCAGCTTTGAACAAGAAACCCTGCATTGTAAACTATATGATGTCGAGGTTTCGAACAAGAAGCCCAGGCAGCAGCTTTGAACAAGAAACCCTGCATTGTAAACTATATGATGTGGTAGTCCTCAATATTTGAGTACTCTGCATTGTAAACTAAGATTTATGCGACTTTGGCATGCTTCTGGCATACTTTGATTGCCAACCTTATGGTAGTTTATATATGCTTCGATTTTCGGTGCACCATCTAACAATTTTGCGGAGTTTACATGTCTATTTTTGCAATTAGATAATTTATGGCATCAATTGAAATTTTGTGCAAAATTTTCTTAGCTATGATTGTTAAGTAATGTTTTCATATTCATCATGCTCTAAAGTGTTTCTTAATCGAAACAATGTTTTAATGACATCATTTCTTGTGTAGTGCACTTGATAGAATTTCAACTCACTAGGTTGCCCTGTATGGGCGGACTCTAATAAAAAAATCCTACTCACTAATCTTGATTTTGCCATAAAAAACTATTCTGGATTTAATTTTGCTTGCTATATAACACATCAAACGGTGGTTTTACTTTTTCTGCGAACCTCAAAAGGCAGTTTTACAAGGTGGAGGAGACTCGTACAAAACGCTAGTTTAAGAGAGGTAAATTGAATTTTTTGCTACCTGTATGAGTTCTAATTTTCTTTTAGAACCAACCAATCAGAATTTTCAATTATATTAATTATATTCGTAAAGAAGATGCCATGAATACCCTGTGCATTCTTTAGTCTAAGCTCAAAAATCAATATGTATCCAAAATGTACATTTTTTTAACGACGTACATTCCTTTTGTATCTTTCCTTTTTACTACGCACCAGAACGCCGACCTGTTCGCTTGAACTGAAAAACACTGCTGGCTGGTGGCTGAAAGTACTGCTAGCTGAATTTTTGTGAGAGAAAAATACTATTCTGGCTGAAAATAAGCTGGCTTTGCTGATAAGCCAAGCGAACAAGGATAAGAAACAATCACAACAGAGCATTGTCACGTCAGTAGGCTGTTTGGTCGGCATCCAAAGAAGGGCTATGAACCCTAGGGAAGGCAGGGCTATGAGCCCTAGGGAAGGCAGAAATTTTACATCCTGTGCCACCGGATGTAAAATTTCTGCCACAAACTCCTTGTTCGATTGAACTAGTGAGTCTGATTTATCGGTTATGGTAACAAAACAGCTTATCAACCATATAGAAAACATCAGCCACAAACTAGGTATATATGTCGGCATTTACCGATGCTCCTAAGGGTATGTTTAGATACCAAAGACTAATTGTTAGTCAGCTAAAACTTCTATCTATCTAGACAGGGGCTTGTTAGGCTACATTTCAGCCAAGCCTAGCCAAATAGTTGACCAATCCCAACTGATTTTGATACTTTTTTTTATCTCTTCTAACTAATAACTAGTAGCTCTGACTAATCTAACAAGCCCCAAGTCATGCTTATACAACAACTCCTGTCAATTAACCCACGCCACTTCTCGCAGCCGCCAAGATCGGGGAGAGGGGCACTTCTTCATCCTCGCTATGTTCTTCACAGTTCACACTAAAATCAGGGTGCCAAACAGTAAGCTTTTTCTCCCCGAAGTTGTACTAAAATCAGGGTGCCAAACATTAAGCTTTTTTTACCTGAAGTTGTAGTGGTCATGGAAGACACCAGCTTTATTTCAAAGCATGGTTGAAATAAGTTGTCCTAAATAAACAGGGCCAAAGAGGCCTAAAGGGGCAAAGTCAACTTCTCGTCCAGCCAATGAAGCAAGCCACGTGTTGTTGCTCTAATCAGAACACAGAACAACAAGCTGATGCACGGGATTCAACCCAGGAACGGTCCATCAGCCACAATGTTGGACGCGACGCACCAAAGCCACAACCCGTATCCGCACAAACTTGTCAGTACAACATCGAACGGCTTCGTGCCGAGAACAAAAAACTACCGACTCCGTAGCTGTCAAAGATCGGCTTGGCCATTGGTTCGTCGTCCTCTGATCGTGGTGTTGGCGGTGGACTGTTTATGGAGATTCGAGAGTGTGTTAGGGATAATTTTACTTTGTTTAATTATAGTAAGATCCCTAGATCATGTAATAGCTGTGCGCATGAGCTTGCGTATCGTGCCTTGAGTTGGGACCCGGGTCAGTACCTCTTCTGGGTTGATCCCCTCCCGGAATTTGTAACAGACATTTGTGCTCGCGATTTGGCTGAGTACGGGTTAATGTATCCAAGGCCGTAGTGCCGTTGGAAGTGTCAAAAAAAAAAAGATCGGCTTGGCATTCCGTACTCGCAGCGTTTATAAACGGGCTTCCCAGCTCGGCAGGGGTACCAATCGCGCCAATCAAGCCTTGCCCTGGCGGCTCTTCCGCTTCAGCAGAGACGCCTACGGCTACGGGACATCAATCTGCAGGCGCCAAACAGTGAGCAGACAGTTAGGAACAGGCGAACAGCTTGCCCTGCATGGGCATTTCAACAAATAAACAGATCCAAGGAGCGCAGTCATTTCAAGAGTCCTGCAAGCTAGTCTCGTGGTAGTATTAGTAGTGTCCCCGTCACCCCAAATATCATACTATTCTGCTTGGGGCATTGAATTGTGTGATCAGAAGTTGCTGTAGCCTTTCTATTGATGGAAAGCAAATACAGCAGTTCGCCTGCTACTGGCTTCAGAGTAGATCTCTGAAGCAGTGCTGCTTAATTTCCAAGCCTTAACGTGGGCGCTAAAACCTTTCTTTAACCGAGTGGGGGAGTGTAAAAAGATTCATACCAATGACACCATAAACGTTTGTCTAGCAGGGGGTTGAACATCTGTTTACTGTTGTAGGTGGCTGCCAAGCTCTTCAGCTTTGTCAGAAGCTTTATCAGCACCTCCACGCTGTAAAACAAAAGACAAACAAAGTACACTACATATGAACAATCAGAATTCAATAATGCAGTAACTAAATAAACATACAGTAAAAACTATGGCATGTGCATCGTGAAAGCTGGCAATCCTATAGCCCCAAACATTTTTTTTGACAAGAAACCTATAGCCCCAATTGAACACCACACACACACACACAAAGAGAGCAATTTTTTAGAAAGGGCGTCTTGATTTCAAGGTACGTAGTGGTTTCCTCATTAATTCTGTATTGAAATCATTAATTCTGTATTGAAACAGCTATATATGTAGCTGCATACGCACTCCACAGCCTACTAGGCACTAGCTTATGCCCAGAACCAAGGTGGGTCGCAATTCTAAGTAAATGTGTCACAACTCACAACCAGATTTTTCCAACTCTCCTAGTGTTTTTCTATTCAAAATTAGTACAAATTTTCTCTACTAAATGCCTCCTAGTGAGATTCCCATGTGCTAAGTGGTAGTGTTTTATTACTACTTAAAAACACTAGGAGAATTCCACTTTTTTGGTAGTGTGGTACTGTAGCTGTAGCACTTGATTAAAATATTTAGCTATCTAAACCCTTCTTTTTCTGAACTTTCTGAACAAACGCAAGGACAATAAGGAAATTCCTTATACGGAGTAACTTTTATGTTCCTTGCATCAGAAAGCAGGACAAATACAATAATTAGTAAAGCAGCTAAAGCGACTTGGGTTATTGTAAAGTTGTAGCTTAATATTTAATACCAATCTATTTCCAGCTACAAGCAGGACAACTGAGTTAATGCATACTCCCTCCGTCCCATTGAAAGTGTCACTTTAGTTTGCGTGTCGTTTTGTTCCATCATTCGTCTTATTCAAAAATTTTGTATAAATACTATTTATTTTGTTACGACTTACTTTATCATCCGAGATACTTTCATATTGATTAATTTATTTTATTATTTGTATAAATTTTTTGAATAAGACGGACGGTCAAACGAGAAGTATAAAAGTCAAAAACGACATTTTCTATGGGAAGAGGGAGTACACAATAGGCTACAAGCAGGACAACTGAGTCCGTCCTCTCCCGCCTCGCCTCCTCCTCCTCCTCCTCGGGTGGCCCCCAGCCCCGCGAGCAGCTCCTGTGCCGCGTCATCTCCGCCTACGGCGGCGCGCGCCTCCCCACCGCCGCGCGCCGCGCCTTCGCGCACCCGGCCTTCCCGGGGCCCCGCACCGCCAGGGCCCTGAACGCCCTCCTCCACGCCCTGCTCGCCTGCCGCGCGTCCCTCCGCGACCTCCTCGCCGTCTGCCGCGACGCTGATGGGATCCCGCCGGACGCGTGCACCCATAACATCCTCATGCGGGCGGCGCCCGCGTCGGGGTCCCTCGACCACGCGCGCCACCTGTCCGACGAAATGCTGCGGCGGGGCATCGCGCCCACTGTGGTCACGTTCGGGTTCGGCACCCTTGTCGCTGCGCTGTGCGGTGCTGGCCTACTGGAAGACGCGTTCGAGGTGAAGGAAATGATGGTCAGGCAATACGACGTGTCGCCAAATGCGTATGTGTATACAAGTCTGATCAAGGGGCTATGCGAGAAAGGGGATGTGGATGCCGCGGTGATGCTCAAGGAAGAGATGGCAGTGGCAGGGAAGGCAGATCTTGTGCTGGATTGTGCTGTGTATGCGACGCTTGTACGGGCGTTGTTCCGGGTAGGACGGAAAGGCGCGGTTGTTGGATTGCTGGAGGAGATGAAGGGGAGGGGGATTGTGGCTGACAGGGTGGTGTACAATGCGATGCTTGCAGGCTTTTTGCGAGTATGAGAAGGATTTTGGTGGTGCATTTGCAGTGCTTGAGAATGGGTGCAAGGCGGACGCGGTGAGCTATAATACATTGGTTGCGAGGTTGTGCAAGTTGGGCCGGTGGCGGGATGCGAGTGAATTGGTTGAGGATATGCCGAGGCGGGGGTGCCATCCGGATGTGGTGACCTACAGAATGCTCTTTGATGGGGAATGGATCGTGATCCAGTCCGAACCCCAATCCAATCCTAATTATGTAGCAATAGCTTGATCTTGATCCAACCTCTTTCTTAAATAGGATAGCCCGATCCGGCCCTGTTCGTTTAAAACTATACCCTGCTCCAATCCAATCCTAGAAAAGATCCTCGGGCCTGATCCTTGGATAGTATGAGGGCCTGATCGGTCCCTCAGGCAAGAACTCTCTCCAGAAGTGATCCGCTCGCGCCACTGACAATATCCGGCAGGCCTTGTCATAGGCCAGCTCGGCCTCTGTGCGCTCCTCCCCGCCGAAGAATGGCTAGATCAGGATGGCGCCGGCCAGGCGGAGGCGCTTGGGAGGAGTCACCGTCGCCGACATGGACGCCCACCGCTGGGCGACGTGGTGGACCATGTTGCCCCCCGAGCTGTCGCCGACGAGGAAGCAGCTAGAGAGGTCGACGGCGGGAACCGGTCCGAGTCCGAGGACGGCTGGCAGTAGCAGCGGCAGGGCGAGGGAGGTCTCGTCGAGGTAGCGGAGAGCGGCGACACCATCGTCGTAGGCTGCCGGAAAGCGATGCTCCGGGGCGTGGCGGTAGTTGAGGGACACGACGACCGCCCGGATCTCGCGGCAGAGACGACGGCAGAAGGCGTCGTAGGGGCGAGACGACGGGGAGAATTGCACGAACCCGCCGCCGTGTAGGTAGACAAGGACGGGGAACGCGGCGTCGTCGGCGTCCGCCGCCGTCGCTGCCAAGGGGCAGAACACGCGTCCACTGTGATGTCGGCGGATCGGACCTCCGTCTCCGAGGCATCCGATGACTTGGGCTTGGGCTTGGGCTTGGGCGTGGCGCCTGTCTTCATGAACAGATCGTCCAAGAAGGCAACGGGGCACCGGATACTGCCGTGGCTGCCTTCGCCGTCGCCGATGCGGAAAACCGCCTGCCGTCGCCGCCTCGGACTGGGACTGGGCGTGCCCGGGGCCGGCATCTCGGGGTTCTCCGGACTGGGACTGGAAGCTCACCGACGGCGACCGCTTCCGGTGAACCCGCCTCCATCGCATCCCCTTCCCTCAGCCTCAGGTCGCGACTCGCCGTCTCTGTTCTACGATCCTTCTCCCGATCCGGGTTGGCTCTGTTCTAGGATCCATAAGGCCGCGTTCGGTTCGTCCGGAATGAGTCCTGGAACTGATTCAGGCCAGGATCACTTGTGTATTTTATACTGGCCAGTTACCGGCAGGAAAACGAACGAGGCCTAAGTCATGAGTCGGGCCAAGTCTAGAATCCAGCCCTTCTATAATACTAGAATCCAATCCAAATCGACTTGTTCCATTACACAGCCCATAAACAAGAAAAAAGATGGCCCACGAGTTGGGGCCTCCGTTCAGCCCACGGATTCATACGATCCATTACCAGGGCTAGATGTGTGCTGCCGAGGAGTTTCTTGAAGCAAACCAGGTTTTGGATGAGATGGTTTTCAAGGGTTTTGCGCCAAGCAAGGATGGTGCACAGAAGTTTGTTCAGGGGATTGAGAAGGAAGGAGATGTGGTATTGCTAGAGTCAGTGTTGTGCCGACTAGCAAAGGTGAATGCTTTGGTGTCAAGTGGATGGGAGAAAGCTGTAAGTGGTGTGCTGAATGATCCCACAGAGTTGAGGCTGGAGAAGCAGCTTGATTCTTTAAAAATTGCTTGATTAGACACCATAGTGGATTTGATAAATTCGGTTTGAGTGGCGAAAAATTGGCAAGTGTGGTTTTGAAGGAAACCAATTTGTTCATCTGTTGTGCAAGGCTGCCTTGCAGGTAGTCTTACCCAATTCAGGTTAGTTCCTTGCAGGTAGTATTATTAAAGGCAGAGAAAGATTAATTTGGAATCTCCGTGTGCAACTTATTTGAGTGAAGTTAATTTGGCATAAGATTCAAATATAGGATGGATCCATCGCAAAAAAGAATCATGTTAGCACATAGGATGCCTCTCCAAAAAATTAAAGCTCACAACATGAAGACTGAGCGCACAATGTAACAAACTAATATATTTTGTTAAATCAACAAGAAAAATAAATCTGAAGGCATACCATCTTTCTATGGAGGCCAAAAGCATGATATAATTGCATAATGTTTCGGCAATCAGAGGCAGGCAAGGCAAACTTGAAGAAATAATGCTTGAATGCATGGGACTGTAAAAACATACATTCGTTTCAGGGTGCTGAACCTGATGTTCAGTTTTGTGCTTTAATGAACCACCAAAACAAACATGTTAAGCATAAATAGCATGTTGAGCATTTCAGCTGAATTATGTTGTCCCAATCTCACAGACAAGTAATACACATGAAACTGAAACTGAAACTGAAATTAAATTAACACATCCAGGTTCACATAGAAGTTTAACTAAAATACAGAAAAATGGAGATATCGGATCCCAGATTACATAAAAGCTATTGCTGAAAAACACAGTTTTATGGATGGAAATAGAGCTGCACTTCCATGTAAAATTTGGAGAAGGTTCCAAAGATATCAGAATGAATGGATGGTTTAATTATTAAACCAACTACTTGGTTAACGAGGAATGAAGTGGTTTTTGACAAATGTAGACCAAAAAATTTCTTGCAGGTACTCTTCTGGGGAATACACTGGCTCAGGCAATGGGCAAGTCTGCAATGCCATGATGATCAGCAGGACCAACTGCTACAAGTTGGACAATTCCTGGAAGCATTAGCATTGCAATTTTTTAGTTCCAATGGGTGGACGTCCTCTAAACATACTGGTCATATTTAGTTTAAGAACTTTGTTTCGTTTTTGGTTACCGCTGGTGTTTTGCACAAGTGCTGTGCATCCATTACTTTAACCCCGTTAATAAGACTTTGTAATAATTGACTGAGATTTTATCTTTTGATAATATCCATGCATTATCTAAAAAAATCATCCGCGCGCCCGTGATACTAGTCATGGAGATAGTCCAGACCCTTCGCTGTCGCTGCACGGCGACCAGTGCACGCTAGCGAGACGGCGGGAAAAAGCGACCCCGTTTGCAGGAATCCGCCCTTCCCAAACCACAAACACCGTCACTACTGATCGCTCAATGACATGTGGGTCACGTTCATCAAATGATCCCGTGAATCTTCCGGAGCAAGGAGCGCGGAGGCGTTCCCCCAAAAATTTCTCCGGCCTTGTTTAGTTCCTTGTGACCCAAGTTAGGGTTTTACTGTAGCATTTCGTTTGTATTTAATAATTATTGTCCAATCACTGACTAATTAGTATCAAAAGATTTGTCCTGCAAAAATAAAGAAAACTGTGCAATTAGTCTTTTATTTGATCTACGTTTAGTACTTCATGCATATAGTGCAAGTTTGATGTGATGAAGAATTTTTTTGGGAAGCGTGAATAAGAGTATGAGATTGTTTAGGCCATGTTTAGATCCCAAAACTTTACAAGATTCTCCATCACATCGAATCTTTAAACACATGCATGGAGTATTAAATGTAGGTAAAAAAAATAACTAATAGCACAGTTTGTCTGTAAATGTCGAAACGAATCTTTTGAGTCTACTTGGTCCATATTTGGACAAAGTTTGTCAAATAACAACAAAAGTGCTACAGGAACTTTACACCCAAATTCCTACCAACTAAACACCCCCTTAGTTCCCCTCCCAAATGAATTTCTCTCTAGATTTCCCGCTTCCCAAAAAAAGATTCCTCATCATATCAAAATGCGGGCACATGCATGAAGCACTAAATATAGATAAAATAAAAATTAGTTGCACAATTTGCTTTATTTTTATAAGACGAATTTTTTAAACCCAATTAACCAGTGATTGAATAATATTTACCAAATACTAGTACAAATGAAACGCTATAGAGAGCCAGGCGGAGGGAAACAAGGCGCCTCCGTCCCTTTTTTTCTCTCTCTCCCTATTTATTAATCTCCCTTTGCCCTTCATCCGTCCCCCTCCTCGCACCCGCCCACATCCTAAGCTAGGGTTTCCCACTCCCGCCCCTCTTCCCCTACGCCGCCGCCGCCGGGCCGTCCCTTTCCCCTTTCTGCATCCCCCCTTGCTCCATCCCCCTCCGCCGCTCTCCCTTCCTATACCCCTCCTCGCACCCGCCCCTCTTCCCCTACGCCGCCGCCGCCGCCCGGCCGTCCCCGCCACCATGGGATGTCCCGTCTTGTTGGATCTGCAACTGGAGACGGCGACTATCCTCAAGAACGCCCTGGAGGCGCTCAGCGACACGTTCACTAAAGCCAGCTTCGACTTCTCCGTCAAGGGCTGCGAGATCCAGGCCGCGGACGCCGACAGGGTCGCGCTCGTCGCGCTCCTCCTCCCCCCAGAGCTCTTCAAGAAGTACTACTGCTGCAAACAAGGCGTGTCCATTGCCATGAACCTCGCCGACATGGCCGAGGTTTTCCGCTGCGTCAACAATGACGACAGCATCACCATCCAGGCCGAGCTTGACTTCTCCAACATCGTCACCTTCACGTTCGAGTCGCCTGGTACGTGCGGGGCCCGCAAGTCTTCTGCGCTAGTTGTAGCTGCTCTTTGTCCTGACCCTGTGCTGATTTTGGATTGTCTGTGGAAATGAACAGGGGATGGTGATGTTTGGTCTTTTGATTTCCGTTACGAGGACGACATCGACAGCGTGCCCTACATACTCCCGAAAGACCCGGAATCCGAGTACCAGTCCATAGTCCGCATGCCCTCTGCCAAGTTTATGCGAATCTGCAAGAAGCTGAGCTGCTCCGGGGACAGGGACAACACTGGTACATAGATTTTACCTGGTGATTTATAAGGCTAACTGTTACTGTTGTGCATGGAGGATTCTTGTTCTGTACCTTAACATTTCCATCTCCTGCCCTAGGTGTCATTATCTCGGTGAAGAAGAAGGGGGATAAGGAGGGTGTCTCCTTCTTCGCTGATGGAAAAATTGGGAACTCAAAATTTTTCTGCAGCCAGACCCAAACTGTTAGCGAGGTACTTACTGGTTTGACCCTCTTAGCCCCTCAAATTGTAATGGATGTCATCCTCTGAATACCTGTATATGACTGTAACATGACATGCAGTGAACAATAATATTAGACTATTAGTGATGTGTTGACGATTCTTAATGCCCAAATGTTGTTAGCAAGTGTGCATTTTTGGCGAGTACAGCATGCATACTACATACTGCCTTAGAATTTTGCATGTTGAGTTTCTAATTCACTTTGTTTGCTAATGTTGCTCTTCTGTGTTGGGAGAATTAGTCTAGTCTGTATAACTGGATTTGTTAATTTGTCTACATATTTCATAAAGTGGAACATGACTCTTCATTTGGTTGATTACATTGGTATTGATAAATAGGATTGAATTAGGTGTTTGTTTTTTTAGTTACCATTTATTTCCTTAACTGTGTGATACAGTGCAAATTACCATCTGTTTCTGTTTATTCTATAAATTTCAACTGGTTCCATCACATGCCATCTGTTTCTGTTTATTCTATAAATTTCAATTGGTTCTATCACATGGAGTAACATCTTTAGTATCCTGTGCCATTCAAGTACTATTTTAAGAAAATACTGTAGAATGGATCCTGTTTATGTGTATGTGCACTAGTTAATGGGTCATTGTATCAATGCAGCCAAAAGAATATGTCGTTATAGACATGAAAGAAGAGGTTTCCCTGATCTTTGACCTGTGGTACATGAACTCCTTCTCCAAAATGTATACCCTGTCTGAAGAAGTGAAAATCTGTCTTTCATCTGAGGAAAAGAATCTCCCGGTGTTCATGTACAAGATTTTAGATAAGGGTTACATCAGATATTACTTGGTGCCAATGAGGGAGATGAGGTCAACAACTGATGACTAGCAGCGGAGTTGGTGCCCTTCCTCCCCTAGGGTGCACCGCACGACACATCAACTGTATAGTCATGTTGCCTACTGTCTTTCCACCATCAATTGCTTGACTGTGCAAGCAAAAAAAGATGTTATGTCCTGTTTAGGCCAGACAATTCATCAACTGTATGGTCATTTTGCCTACTGTCTTTCCGCCATCAATTGCTTGACTACGCAAGCAAAAAAGATGTTATGTCCTGTTTAGGCCAGACAATTTCAGTTTCTGCTTTGTGCTTTGAGTGGATTTCTGCTTTGTGCTCTGTGCTTTGTGCATTGGTATATACTGTGCTGTTCGATCCGGTTACAATTTATTTGTTGGGAGGGCAAAAATGTGCCTTTAGTTTCTTGTACTGCCGTAAATTAGATCAATACTAGAATAGATCAATACTAAAAAACCAGCGCGGCTTTGCCGCGCCATGTGTAGGTTTTGTTGCTCCTCTTTTCTCTATACCTTTCACCATATCTTCTTTGAAAGACGTATTGCCGATAAATAGAAGGGATAATTTTGTTGTGGTACTATTGAGGTACAGTAAAACTTTCCTTTTCTGAAATCTTAAGAACAAATGTGCATTTCTATTTTCAACAATCAAATGTTCTCTCCGGAATTCTGGAATCTGCAATAGATATTACATAATTTGTTGACAGGCTTTCAAATAATCCGAGAGGCATATATAGCTTGTATCTGTCTATTATGAATAATAAACAGGTATCAATTCATAAGCTTCTATTCTGTTCTTTGAGAGAGGTCCTTAAATCATCCGAGAGGTCTCAAGCTAACATAAACTTGGACCACTTAGCAGGCTAGAACTTTACTGGGATTTCTTGTGATCATACTTCAGCTTCTTTGATGCAATTCAGAAAGTGCAATATCAATTCTTCTTGGAATTCTATTATTACAGCATGGGAGATTTGGAAACAAAGAAACACTCAATTCTTGAGAGGAACTCAGGCCCCTCCGCATAGTGTGCCAGATCAAAAGCGGAGGGAAGGGGTCAAACACCTCATAATATTGTAGTTTTCACTTCATATCATATCCCTCTGATCATTACACTTATCAAGATATTGATATTTGTCTAGTGTAAAACATATATATGTAAGTAATACAATTCTAAAACTATTACTATATTTAAGAAAATAGAGTTTATGTCCGCATATAGTTCTCCATTTTCTCTGCTAACAATACCAACCTATCAAATTCGTAACTCCGCCATTGATACAGAAATCTTATATTTATAAGATGACATTAGAGACACTATCAATAGTATTTTTAGAAATATTTACTTCCAAATCATCATGATTAATTCTAAATAAATGGTCTGATAACATATATTTGTTTTGCGAGGCTTGAGATTTGTGAAGCATGACACTTGATTAAGATTAAAAAAATATTTGTTTTGCGAGACTTGAGATTTGTGAAGCATGACACTTGATTAAGATTAAAAAAATCGATGATGGATCATACAGTAAGATCAGAGTGTGATATGTGAGTCGATCTGAAGATGATCAGTGTCTTGCCCAGCCTGTGCGCCCCAATGACTTGGAGCAAACTGATCCATGGATCTTTGTTATGTTCGAAACAAGCTAATGATGTCTTGTTTGGCGCATCCTTGCCTGAAACAAGTATAATAGCAGTCTATTTAATTATAAGAGGATATAAGATCCACTTACATTAATTAGGCCCTATCCATTAGCCCGCTTTTGGTTTAGGATTCCTATTATAGAGATTAATTACTCATATTCAGGCATACTTGAATCATTTTCCATTATCAACGTTGAATTGTTTCTATGTAAAGGCAAACTTATGGCCTTAGCTAGGTTGCTAGCCATTCACATCATCATTCAAACAAAAAAAGACCCACAAAACATAGTTATAATATGAGAAATCACATGTGAAACCTAGGCTCTCTGTAAAACAACTATTGGCCCAAGAAAAATCATGGAAGAATAACACAGAGGATATATAGTACTATGTTCTAATAATTAGTATTGTTATAGTAGTCACATTGAAACGACAACTCTGCACATTGGGAGAGACGATTCTTGTGACAACTCTGCACATATGAATAATGGAAATGTGTCGGTGATGGTTGATTGTACCAAGAATGTAACTGGGATTACAATCATTTAAGAATGAAATTGAGATTATAGCTTTCCATCCAGTCTTCTAATGAAGAGATATGTAAGGAAAACACTGAATACGATCAGATCGCATATACTCAGACCCATAACATGCATCTTCTGATAACAGTGCGAAAAAATTGAGCCTAGAGAAACAAAAGGATAAAATACATTTTGCTATTTTAGAACATAAATAGTATGTGAAATGCTCAACGGAGTATCTATTGTATCAAATATAATTTGGTATAGGCAAAGACTGAGGCTTTCAGTTGAGTTATCTAAAAATGTGGATATTGATATGCATCCTGTCATGTGCACTCAAGTAGTAGGAACATGTCCCTGCTGTTGACTGCTTAGGGAAGCATGAGGTCGAATGCGTTTCAGAAGCTTAGGAGCTCGTGAGCCGGTGCTCGCATCCATCTTCAGGCAACATAAGATTTTTGCATGGGCCGGTATCGTCCTCCATGGAAAGTGGCTTGAGCATTGCTACGATCTGGACTCTGGAGTCTGGAGCTGAATGAGCTGGAATAAACTCAGGCTGCGCGCGACATTCCGTCGAACAGTGGGCACGCGAGGCGTGTCACACCTGTGTGCGGACAACAGGAGGCTCATGCCCGTCGGTTGTTGCTGTGTGAGGAGAGCTGTCGCTAGACACTGCAGGGGGCTGCCTACAGCTACCTCCGCTGACCATGGCCGCTACTGTGTCTCGAGAGCTGAGCAAACCAAGCATTCGGTGGGGGTGGTACGACAGTGTCGCCTCCGTGCATTCAGTGGCGGCGGCATTGGATACTGGGAAGCTCGAGGAAATAGAGGAGAAAACCTGTTCAACGAATCCCATTTTTCGCCTCCTCCTGTTTCTTTGTTGTCGTGGTTGGTCGCCGACTCGCCGTATCCCCATAGTTGACGCTCTCGTTCCTAGTCTCCGTAGGTAAAACAGGCACGTGCCTTCGCCCATCGTCCGCTCCGGAGGCGGCCACGCTCGCACCGCTGACGCCGTCGGGGTCGAGGGGCAACTGCAGCCACCGCCTGTACCGCGATGGCTGGGACCGAAGCGACCACCTTCCCGCCCACGTCGGGGTCGCCTGGACTGCTAGGGCTCCTTTGGCAGCCGCTTTCCCCGCGGGGAACTCGGCTTTTTCCCGGGGCGAGAAGCCCGCTTGGAAACTGGCCACGGGCCAGGTTCGGCGCCCTTTGGAAGCCGAGGCGGAGGGGACGACAAACCCTATCCACGTGTTTTCCCCGGGGTGCCGCCTCCCCGTCTCAAGACACCGGGCAGTCTTCCCCTTCGCCCGCCCCGTCCGCTCCCCGTCGCTCCGCCTCTGCCCATCCGCTCGCCCCTTCGCTCGTTGACGCGACTCCCGTCGCTCCGCCTCTGCCCGTACGCTCGTCGACGCGAGGAGGTGCTGCGCCGCCGCCGTCCGTCACCCCCTTCACGCGAAGGTTTCCCCTCGACGCAAGGAGGCGGTGCGCCATCGCCGGGAAGGTCTCTTCTCCATTGCCTGGACTCTCCTCGCCGTCGCCTCAACTCCCCTCCGCCGTCGCATCAACAGATCCGCCTCCGCAGGTATCTCCATCCCCATCTCCTCCACTGCTAGGATCTCTCAACATGCTAGGGTTTCGCTTGCATCAAAAGTTCTTGAAAATTGATTCTTGGGAAAGAATTCTGTGTACACCCAAACAAGACAATTGAATAGAATCAAATCCTCAGTAAGTCAATTCAAGTTGAATCTAATTTCTGGAAGCCTGCAACTGTGTGACTAATATTGGCATCACTCTATTATTTAATTCGAAAATATCCCTTTCTTTTTGAGATGTAGATAAATTGAAATTTTGTTATAAAAATATTGCATTGAAGTTACTAATCGATGTATGGTTTATCAGTGCTTGACTGTTTGTAGTATGTAATGATAGCTAATTACTGGTGAACTATTTTCTTTTCCGGTATTGACACATCAGGTCATGCAAATTTGCACTGGACAGGCATATCTGGGTTAGCACATCTTTATTTCATAGGCACAATACAAAGCATTTGTAAATTGAGGTCTGACTCAAGTTTTGATCAAAATTAGCATTGTATCACAAGAGTTGCATATGAATAGGGTTGAAAAACATCACATTGCCTAACTTTTCACCCAAGCGAAGCCTAAGTCAAAAGACCATCAGAAGCTTAAAGCATTGGGTTCGGTCATACACTACATGGCTCAAGTTCAATCCAAAAGTGCAATGGATAGCAGTCTCGATACCATGAGGTGTTGTGATGCAATCCTGCCTTGATCTTTTCAATCTCTTTTAGCTTGTTTTTCAGATTTTATCATTTTAAGCATATCGGAGTAAGAGCTATGGAAGCGAACAACTACAAGCAAAAGACATAGTATCCAAATGCAACAATGCAAGCTAAAGCATGTCATAGCATACACATACCAAATGCCAAACTAATGGTGAACCATTTTTGTCAGATTTTCATCAAGTTCAACATTGCAAAGCATACTAAGCTCATCAAGTTAAGTTGTATGATCACAAGAGCTCATAACTGCATCGACTAAGTATCATACAAAGCATGTGTGAAAAGAGCATAGCACCACTCTAAGCAGAATACAAGTGAAGCTCAGAATGCAAAGTATGATACACGATGCAATGCAAAAGCTAAGAACAAACCTAGGCTGTACATCAAGCAACTAGACTCTCTAGAACTGTACATCAGAAAACCTAGACACCTACAACTGTACATCAAGCAAACCTATGATACAGCAAAGTGAACCCACATTTAAAATGGGTAGCACACACCAAGCTCACCTCTCAACCTAGCAAAGGTTGATTGGTCCAAAGGCTTGGTGAAGATATCGGCCAACTGATTATGGGTCTCTACGTAGCGTAGGTCGATATCACCCTTCTCATAGTGGTCTCGCAGGAAGTGAAAGCGCACATCTATGTGTTTGGTCTTGGAATGGAGCACGGGGTTCTTAGCAACGCTAATGGCACTCGTGCTATCACACATCAAAGGCACTCTAGACAAGCTCAGACCAAAATCACGCAAAGTGGCAATCATCCAAAGCAACTGGGAACAGCAGCTAGCGGCAGCAACATACTCGGCCTCTATGGTAGACTGGGCAATGCTAGACTGCTTGCGAGAAGACCAACACACTAGAGAAGATCCAAGAAACTGAGCCGTCCCAGAAGTGGACTTGCGCTCAACACGACAGCCAGCAAAATCAGCATCAGAATAACCGCAAAGTGAAAGAGAAGAAGTAGCAGAGTACCACAAACCGAACTTAGGAGTGAAACGAAGGTACCTGAAAATCCGCTTAACTGCCTGACGGTGAGAAGTGCGCGGCTGTTGACACTTCTAACAACACTTTAATTACCAGGTTGTCATCCCCAGCATGTCGCCAGAAATGTGCAGAGGTATTTATGAATGTAGGGCTCTCTAGAAAATATATTTATTCTATCCGCAAGCGCACAGATAAAATACCCATTGTAGCACTTCACCAGGAAGTATATCCAGGTATCGTTCATTTATAATTTTGCTAAGGGGCAAAAAGGTAGGACATGAAATAACAAACTTTAAACTAGAGATTGCACTTGCAAAACATGATTACTAATGAGAAACTCCTTCACACAGTCACTTGCTTTGGCAGGGGGTAAGCCATAATAATGATAAAGATAATGAAATGTAAGCTCAAAGATAAATCACACAGAGATTAGAGATAGACTACTCCATAAAAGATATTAATAGGGTAACGTCTGACTAGCACGAGGATAACTTCTAAGGTTGTTCTAATCTACTAAGTCTAAATCTATGTTAGCATCTACTTCATCATATATAGCATAAAAGACTCTTCACTCATGTATAAGGAACATTACTAAGCCAAGCCAGAACAGAGTAAGCCTTGACCCGTAATACCAATTCTGCCTGTCCTACTAACGGAGGGTGGACTACAGAGGAATCAATGGAGTTGTCACCTCCACGAACTACCACACGACCCGGCCAATAGGATACATTTGCAGGTAAATAACATCTAAGCACCACGCTTACATATGATCTACCACTTAACTCCCTCGAGGACAAAGTTAAGCGCTTTGCAAACTTATACATGAACTCATTATCAATCATAACTATATCAAAGGTAGAACTAGCATAAACTAAGAACATAATAAATAGAGACATAATGATATTAGAATAAAGTCGTAGAGAAAGATACAAGATAATACCAATCTTTATGACGAAGATCCGAAGTTTAGAGCGCAATTGCTCTACTCCGCTATCTAATCAAACCTATTAGAACTAGAAGGAATTGGGAGTAGCTATTCTAATTCTCTTGTGGAGAGAGATCTCTAAAACCCTAGTTTTGATGGCTACCTCTAATTATGATTTCTCCTCTCCCTGGGGGCAGGCAGGGCCTTGCTTATATAGCCCTGGCAAGTGAACGTCGGCCGTCGGATTTAGGTCGGTTGATATGAGTGGTTTTCCTTGATCCTTAAGGTCGGTGGAGCACGATCCGCGAAGTTGAACCTCATTGGCCACAGGGGCAGGGCGGGCGCCCTAGGGCCCAGGGCGGCCGCCCTAGGGCAACCCCCTCTCGGCCTCCGCTTCGGTCCCGTGGCTTCTGGAGTCTTCTAGATGAAGGAAAAGTACCGCACACGTTGATATCTCTATGTAATCATGACATGTGGGCCTTCCTTGGTTTATTTCCTGATAACCCCCTGTAAAAACATAAACTCACCGAAACTTGTAGAATTCTGTTAGTAAACCCCCTAAGTCTATGGTGGTAATTCCTTTAAGCCCTTTTTAGTTCTTATTGACATATAAAATTTGATACTTAACAACCGTCAACAAGTTCCCCCAAGCTTACCCTTTGCTCGTCCCTGAGCAAACAGCTAAACTCAGATGGATCAGGAGTTGCTTCAATGTTCCTTCCTAACAAACACACATGCATTCAAAATAGAATTCTCCTTCAGATTTGAGTGAGTTTCCATGGGGCGTAGCACCTGCACTTGAGTCTTAAGTAATTGAAAGATAGAATAATCAAGTCAAGCACTATGTCTCATGTCCATACTTCACCTCTCTTCTGGAGTTTTTCATAAGTCAAATAAAGCTCAGAGTTCCATAGACATGACTCTCTCAAGTCTCTCAATATGTGATATTTGTGGATCTCACCAAGGTTTTAAATTTATGTGGTGCTCATACTTTAATTAAACTATGGATCTAAGGAACTCGTCATAAGATCGAATCAAGATGTGCATGTGTGGCGAAGTATATGATGATGGCAAAAATATAGTGGTAATAAAAGTTTTACCTCTCATTGCTCCTCATATTGATATTTCCCCTTCTCTTGATCTTTGCTTTCAGAGAACATGGGCTATCTTTTCTTTTTCTTCTCTCAGGTGGGTAGTAGCATACCCCTAATTCTACTGTCGGACACTTGTCCATTTTTACCTCTCTTCTCACTTTTTCTTTCTTTTCTTTTCTGAGGTTCCGAGCACTTGCTCCTTTTTATTTCCTCATATTTCTTTTTCTCGAGGTTCCGGACACTTGCCCCTTTTTATTTCCTCGTATTTCTTTTTGCATAGCCCATGCCTCTTTCTGCATCGAATATTTTGAAGAGAGAAAATAACAATATTTTGGGACAAAGAGTGATAACAATATTTTAACATTTTTAAGAGATGGTAGATGCGTGCAAGTGAGTATCTTGAATTCAACCGCATGAAAAGCTCCTAAGAATCAACATAGCTTAATCAAACACATTAGTAAAGATTATATCAAGTATGGCTGTGGTGAAAATTATGGTTTAGTCATGCTAGGAACTCATCATGTGGTATTTTTAAATTTTCAAAAACAAATCTCCAGAATTTAGTGTTGCAAGGACAAGATAAACAGTAGCTCAAACTTTCATATCATATCAATCAACTACCCAGACTTAGTTTAAGCTCATGCTCCCACAGGTATTAAAATATTACTTAATATTAAATTGGGAGAACTCTATATTGAAAGCTAGGTACTTGAAAGGTAGCAACAGAGCAACTGTTCATCATTTCCATCATGCATCATTCATTTTTTTTTACATTCAAAGCAAAGTAAATAACAGAAATTAAAGCACACTTATCTACACACTCTTTTTGTTTTGTTTTTCATGATTAAAGACAATGCAATAAATAAAGCATAGAAATATTTTTGGGTTTTCTAAGTTTTTAGATTTTTTTTAAATACTAAGGACCGAAAATAAAGACTGAAAATAAACAAGGAAAAATAAAAACTAACCTTGATAAATTGAAGGAGGCACTCCCCCAAGCTGGCTGATGCTGCACTATGTTATTAAATATTAAAGAATTGCATTAGTCCAGTTATGTTCTCACCCATGGCCGTATTTTCTTCGCGCATTTGCTGCATGGCCGCAGCTTGATCTTCATTCCATTTCTGCTGCGCTTCTAACATCTGAGTGTGGCGGTCTTGAGTCTCTCGAATGGCAAGGAGGTTGTTGTCGGTGCGAGTGTAGAAGGCGTGGGTCTCATGGTAATAATCTCCAGTGAATGCATAGGTGGCGTCGGATGGTTGACCTGCATCAAAATGTTGGGTACCGGACCCTGATGCCCCATACGGGTCAGTGGAATACCTTCCCGCCTGGTATGGTCTGTTTGCCCATTGATGGTCCTGTCCTTCCGGCCATGTCTCCTGTGTCGGCTCCCTCTGTTGTCTTGTGTATGCAGCCCACGGATCCCTGATAATCCGCGGGTTGTAATCGGTGTAGTGCATATGTGCCGGCTCCTCCGGAATTGGGTCAGCCCCGCGCCAAACAGGTTCTTGCTCGGTGGCCATCCTTTCGGATGCCACACGCTGTGGTGCTCGTTGGTTCACGGGCTCAGCTGCAATATCAATCAAATAGCTTTGCACGGAATAAAGCCCAAGTCCCGGGTTAGGTAACCGGATCTTGCCATTATCATAAAGCATATACATTATACCATGTTCCCTTTTTAACATTCTACCTTTCCTAAATGAATCATAGTCATAATAAATTCTATTGTCCTCAATAAAGTTCAGTGATGTGTTCTCTAATAAATTCATACTTGAGGCTAAACGAGTAATCAAAGATGTGCATCCAATAGAACCTTGTAAGTTTGGTAAACTCAGCCAGTGCGAAACTAAAAGAGTAACAGGTGAAACAAGAGTTTTATTTACAGCAGCATAAAGTAGTTGCAAATCCCCTATTCTAACTTTTCTCATATCATCCCTAGTGAAAAGAACAAAGCCCATCCATTTATGAAACATGCGAAGTGTGGGATGCTCCATGTCACTAGTGCGGGGTTGCTGCGGATGCACAGGCTGTGATCCGGGTCTTCGAAGTGATGAGTGATTGTCAACGGATTTGATGCGCTTGTTCCTTGGCTTGTGTTGTACAGGTGTCGAGCTGGAAGGCGGTGATCGAAGGCTAGGTGAAGGTCAAGTGCTGGAGTGTCGTGCCGATGGACCGGAGCGGTGAAGGGCGGACTCGGACTTGGACTGAGGGACTGGATGCTAGAGGATCGGCTGCATAGGCTGACAGCCTGGGACATCGACAAGCGAGGACTTGCGGGGCACGGTGTGGCTCGGGCCGAGGACCCGGGGACACGTGTCGGTGGCGGGGTGCACAGGAGGTGCATCCCTCTACAGCTGCGGTTTGGTGGTAGAGCCCTAGAAAAACCACTGGCAGGCCGGTTTTCCGAGTTTGGGCCTCAAAACTCGGGGTGACGGACGGTTTCCAGGTTTGGGCCTCAAAACCTGGGCTGCTGATGGTTTCCGGGTTGAGCCACAAAACCTGGGTTGGTGGACGGTTTCCTGGTTTGGGCCTCAAAACCAGCGGTGGAGTTCACGAGGTGGACGTCCGGAGGATCGAGGCACGTGGCGGCGATCGGGAGGCTTGCGTCGAGGCGAAGCTACCGGTCGAGCGGGCGTGGCCGTCGGATGGAGATCGGGATCGAGCTGTTCCAGAATAGTCTTAGGGCTTAGCTGGTTCGCTCTGTATAGCAGTAGGGGTAGAGTGGGAAATAAGATTAGTATAAGTAGTGAGGGACTCCCACCCCTCTCATTATCTCAGCCATTTTACAGTTTTTCACTTAGGGTTTTCCTGCTTTCCCTTCCTCTGCTGTAGCTACTGAGATCCGCAGTTGCATCTGCACTGTGTACTGAAACGTGATCAGGAAGCGGTGACCGTAATCACCGCTGTTTCCTCTGGAGATCGAATTTGTGCCTTGTGTTTGATTCGTTCTTCGCGTTCTTTTGCAGCCCCCTCGCTTTCTTTCGATCGTTCTTCGCTTGTAGTCGATCGTTTTGCGAGCCGCTTGTCTTGATCTCTTCGTGACTAAGAGTAGAGCGTTTCCACCGAAGGAATTCTGCTAAGTCCTCTTAGGCATGGAGATCGGGCAAGTTCTTTGGGCGTGCTGAGTTCTTAGCGCTTTTGCACCTATCTTGATCAATTTCGAAGGATTGAGTTGGTGGAGTGTCATGATCTCCTAGAGTTACCTCACCAACTTCCTAAGGAACCTCTGTATCAAGTTTGAGCAGCTGAGAACTTGTTTTGGAGGAGATCTGGTCGAGTTTGTGTTCGAGGCGATTTTCTTCGCGTTCTGTTCTTGAGCACCGGACTCCGAGTCGGGTTCACCGGACGCGTCCGGTGTACGTTTGCAGCGTCCGGTGTGTGCTTCGCTCAGCGCGTGTCAGAAACGTTGAGTTTGCACCGGACTCCCCAGTGCGTCCGGTGAGGACTCAGCGGACGAGTCCGCAAGTTTTGGGTGCTCTCTGTGTTGCACCGGACTCGCGCAGACCCGCGTCCGGTGTGAGTTTCCTCACCGTCCGGTGCCTTCTGTCTGGTCTGACCGGACTCGGTTTTCTTCCACCGGAGCGTCCGGTGAGGTGTGGTTTTAGCGTCCGGTGTTGCACGAGTCTCGGTGTGCACTCACCGGACCCTGAGCAGCGTCCGGTGCTGGTGGAACGGACGCGTCCTGTGTGAACAGGACCTCTCTGGAACGACCGGACGCACAGTCAGCGGACGCATCCGGTGCGACCAGTCCCAGCGTCCGGTGTGCCCAGAGTCAGGGTTTCTTCGCCGGTCTGTTGCGTAGTTCTTCCGTCCTTCTAGTTGCCTCGCTGTGATCCATAGTGGTCATCCACCCTTCCTCTTAGGGTCGTGGGCATCTAGTTTTGGTGTTGAGACTTTTGGGTGTGATTTTGGGACAGTGGTTTGAAAAATTCGAAAGAATTTTCAGGCTCCCATTCACCCCCCCCTCTGGTCGCCTGTCTAGTCAGTTTTCGGTCCTTCAATTGGTATCGGAGCGGGTTAAGGATCTTACACCTTAGCCGGTTCCAGATCCACGGAAGGCGACATGGATCGAGGTTTAGGAAAACCCCCGTATTTCGATGGGACGAACTACGCGTACTGGAAGATACGTATGTCCGCCTATCTTCAGGGGATGAGCTCTCAGGTCTGGGATATTTGCAATGATCAGACCTACGTTGTCCTGGCTGCCCGTGTGACCCCTCAGCAGGTCGAGAAGCATGAGGCCAATAGTCGGGCGCGTAACGCTCTTTACTCGAGTCTGAGTATGACTGAGTTTGATCGTGTTTCTCACCTCACCACGGCTCGGGAGATTTGGGAGACCCTCAGTCGATTCCATGAGGGCACCACTCAAGTCAAAACCCGTCTCTTTGAGTCGCACAAGCGTGAGTATGAGAACTTTCGACATCAACCTGGCGAGAGCATTGAAAGTCTATTTGCTCGCTTTCAGGTGATTGTCAACAAGATGCGTGCTAACAAGGAACTATTGCCGTACGACGATCACGAGAGAGCACTCAAATTGCTCCACACTCTTGATCGGTCGGTTTGGGACTCTAAGGTTCAGGCGATCATCGAATCCCCGAACTATGATACCCTCACGTGCGATGTTCTTTTTAGCAAGCTCAAGGCAAGTGAGGTTGATGCTTTAGCGAATGCTTCTTGTGGTAATCCGTCTGGCCCGTCGATGGCGCTTGTGTCCAGCTCCGCTATCCCTAATGGTGGTTTTGCTCTTTCCACACTTCTTTCCATTACAGAGGAGCAGTTGGAGTTCATTGGAGACGACGAGTTGGCTTTGCTTGCCAACCGGTTCTCACGGTTTCACAACAACCGTATGAACCGTCGTCATGGAGGCAAGAAGGAAGGATGCTTTGAGTGCGGCGATCCCAACCACTACGTCGCTAACTGCCCCAAGCGCAAGGCCTATGGAAAGAACGACTACGGCAACAAGTACGACTCCGCCAAGCACAAGGAGAAGCACTCTTCCAAGTACAAGAAGAAGAGTGGCTTCAACAAGGACTACATAAAGCGGAAGTACTTGGAGAAGGCCAAGGCCCAGGAGCGCGCCTTCCTCGCCTCGTTGAGCGACCTCGACAACGACTCCGACGACACCTCCAAGTCGAGTGATGATGATGGAGACAAGAGGAAGAAGGTGGAGGACAAGTTGAACGGACTTTGCTTCTTCACCGACACCGACACCGACGGCTTCTGTACCATGGCGCTCGGCGATGAGATCAAGAGCGGGACGAAGGAGCTTCCCCGTGACGACGACAACACCTTGCAGGTATCGCAATCCATCGATGACCTTGCAGCTGAGGTAGAGACGCTTAGTGCCGCGCTTGTGAGTCAGGATAGGATTTTGAAGCTAGCAGCTAGAGAGCGCAAGGAGTACAAGCAGAGGTGGGAAAGTGCGACGAAGGAGTTGGAGTTTGCGAAGTCCTCTGTTGTTGTGAGTGAGGAGATAGAGTGTGAGATGTGCGGAGTGCACATGGCTTCTCTTGCCAGCTTGCAGGAGAAGTATGCTGTTTTGGTGTCTGAGACCGACGAGCTTAGGTCTAGACCCGCTTTGCTTGGTGCGTGCAAGTCTTGTGCAGGCTTGCAATCCGAGTTGGCAGAGAAGAATGCCAAGCTTGAGTCCTTTGCTAAGGCTAGCTCGGATAGCACTTCTAGGTGTGCTTTGTGTGAAGGCTTGGAGATAGAGATTGCTAGTGTGAAGCATGACAAGATGCAAACCGAGGAGGAAAACACATACCTTCGGACCATCTTGTCATGGGTTTCTTGTGGAGAGCCCCAGCTAGGTATGATGATAGCTCAGTTCAAGAGGGCTGCTGGAGGTCCGGGTGTAGGCTTTGCTCTAGGAACGGGTAACGATGCTCACTTTGGTAAGATTGGAGAGTCGAGTGGTCTCAAGCCGAGTGAGAAACCAAACTCCACCACTACTCCCAAACTACTCAAGAACCCATCCAAAGAGCTTCTCAAGCCTACCACCAAAGATGGAGTGTATGAGGAACCTCCTAGAGCTCCACCTAAGAAACAAGTGTGGTCTCCTAAGCCTAACCACTTGAGAAACAAACTTGACACAATGCCACCTATCCTAGAGGAGACGACACCACAAAAGGCCCAAGTGATCCATACCAAACATCGTGAGTACCAACAACCCCCAAAGAGAGCGGTGAGGTACCATTGTGAGCATTGTGGTAGGGATGGTCACTTGAGGGAGTTTTGCTTTCGGCGCAAGAGAGAGGAGCGTCGTGCTAGGGAAGTGAACAATCCGGACATGTATCATCTTCACCATGATATACATGTGCCGAATGTTCAGAGGCGCTTTGCTAGGCCTAGAGGTCCAATGCCTCAAGGTCCTAGGACGCGTGGAGGTTTTGCCCGCCGGGATCCTAGCTTTGTAGACTATGGACCCCGAGGCGGAGGCTTTGGTTCTGAGCGTGCTCCCCCACCGCGTTTTGGCTATCGCGGTGAGCGCTCTCCTCCCAGCGGACCACGGTTTCCTTCTCGTGGTGATCGCTTTCCCCGTAGGCGTGCTAGGAATGGTTTTGCTGCTGACCGTTCTTTTGAGCAGGCGGGACAACACTGGTATTCTTCACGTTTTACTCACCCCAGTGTTGGACCGTATGCTCACCCTATGTCTTTTTATTGATGTAGGTTGGAGGACTGGAGAACATTTGGTTGGTGGATTCCGGATGCTCAAGACACATGACCGAAAACTCCAAGTGGTTCTCCAGCCTCACTCCAGTCACCGAAAAGGAGTTCATCACCTTCGGTGACAATAGCAAAGGTAAGGTTGTGTCTCGTGGCTCGGTGCGAGTCAATGAGCATTTTGTCTTGAGAGACGTTGCCTTGGTTTCCAATTTGCATTTCAATTTGCTTTCGGTTTCGCAGCTTTTAGAGGACGGCTATGAGGTTCGTTTCAAACCGAACCTTAGTCGTATTTTGGACCCTTTGGGTGATCTTGTGTGTTTGATCTCACCTTTTGGGAAGGTTTTTCGTGCGAATTTCTCGAATTCTTTTGGCACTTCTCGTTGTCTTGTGGCCGGATCCTCCTCGGAGCTTTGGAAGTGGCATAGGAGACTTGGTCATTTGAGTTTTGACTTGCTTGCAAGGCTTAGCTCACTTGGCTTAATCCAAGGATTGCCCAAGTTACACATGGAGAAGGATCTTGTTTGCCATCCATGTAGACATGGGAAAATGGTTGCCGCTCCCCACCATCCGGTGAATCAAGTTATGACCAAGCATCCCGGAGAGCTTTTGCATATGGACTTGGTTGGTCCGGCTCGGGTTAGCTCGGTTGGGGGGAAGTGGTATGTGCTTGTAGTCGTTGATGACTATTCGAGATATTCGTGGGTGTTCTTTCTGAAGGAGAAGTCAGAAACCTTCTCCTTTGCTCGAGATTTGATTTTGTGACTCCAGAATGAGTTTCCTAAGAACTCTATGAGAGCTTTGCGAAGCGATAATGGTACCGAGTTCAAAAACTCTAAGTTCGCTCGCTTTTGTGCTTCTTTGGGCTTAGAGCATTAGTTTTCTTCCGCTTACACACCTCAACAAAATGGTGTGGTTGAGAGGAAGAATCGGACCCTTGTTGAGATGGCTAGGACGATGCTCGATGAGCATAGGACTCCTAGGAAGTATTGGGCCGAAGCTTTGAACACTGCTTGCTATATCTCCAATCGCATTTTTCTCCGTGCTTTCATGAAGAAGACTTCTTATGAGTTGCGTTTTGGGAGATTGCCCAAGGTAAGCTACTTTCGTGTGTTTGGATGCCACTGTTTCATCTTGAAGAAGGGTAAGCTTGACAAGTTTGAGTCTCGTGCTTCTGATGGTATCTTTCTTGGTTATGCTAATCATTCTCGTGCATACCGTGTGCTTAACCTTGACACTAACCAAGTCATGGAGACCTCAGATGTTACTTTCGATGAGACCATGCATAGTCCCTCTTCTAGTTTTGAGCGTGCAGGTGATGATGAGCTTGGAAGTCCAATCTTTGAGGATGAGGAAGACGGCGTTGAGCACATTGATCTAGAGCTTCCTCCACATGCTGTACCGGTTGGACCTGCTTCTACTACGACGACACACGGCCCTGATCCCTCTTCTTCTACTACATGGGGGCCGGTTGATCCACTGCACCAAGGTTTGCCTGAGGGAGTACCAGCTACTGCTGAGGGGGAGGCTACTTCTTCTCGAGAGGCGCCACGACACATTCAGCGCCAACACCCCCCTGAGCAGATGATCGGCGACATCAACGAACGCATCACCCGGTCAAGGTCTAACGAGATTTCTCACTTTGCTCATTCTGCTTTTGTTGCTGATTTTGAACCCACTGATGTTGGACATGCTTTATCTGACCCAGATTGGGTTAATGCCATGCATGAGGAGTTAGAGAATTTTGAGAGAAATCGGGTTTGGGTTCTTGTTCCAGCTCCACCTGACTGCCAACCTATTGGGACTAAATGGGTTTTCAAAAACAAACAAGGAGAAGATGGGCATGTTGTGCGGAACAAAGCCCGCCTTGTAGCCCAAGGGTATAGTCAGAAGGAGGGGATAAATTATGAGGAGACTTTTGCTCCTATAGCTCGTTTGGAGGCGATTAGGATTCTCTTGGCTTTTGCAGCTTCAAAAGGCTTTAAACTCTACCAAATGGATGTCAAGAGCGCCTTCCTAAACGGTTACATAGAGGAGGAGGTCTATGTGAAACAACCCCCCGGTTTTGAAAATCCTAAGTTTCCAAACCATGTTTTCAAACTTCACAAAGCTTTATATGGTTTGAAACAAGCCCCTAGAGCCTGGTATGAGCGTCTAAAAACGTTTTTGCTTGCAAAAGGTTTTAAAATGGGGTGTGTGGATAAAACTCTGTTTCTCCTCAAGCAAGGCAATGACTCACTTCTTGTTCAGATTTACGTGGATGATATCATCTTTGGTGGTTCTTCTCATGCTTTGGTTGCCCAGTTTTCAGATCTTATGAGCAGGGAATTTGAGATGAGCATGATGGGTGAGTTGACATTCTTCCTCGGGTTGCAAATCAAGCAATCCCGAGACGGGACGTTCGTGCATCAGAGCAAGTACACCAAGGACATTTTGAAGAAGTTTGATATGGGCGAGGCCAAGCCTCTTTCGACGCCCATGTCGACCACTATTGCTCTTGATGAAGACAAGGAAGGAGATGCTGTTGATCAGAGAGAGTACCGGAGTATGATTGGCTCGCTTCTGTACTTGACGGCGACGCGCCCGGACATCCAGTTCGCGGTATGTCTCTGTGCGCGCTTTCAGTCCTCGCCGCGCACCTCTCATCGTCAGGCAGTTAAGCGGCTTTTCAAGTACCTTCGTTTCACTCCTGAGTTCGGATTGTGGTACTCTGCTGCTTCTTCTCTTTCGCTTTGCGGTTATTCTGATGCTGATTTTGCTGGCTGTCGTGTTGAGCGCAAGTCCACTTCTGGGACGGCTCAGTTTCTTGGATCTTCTCTAGTATGTTGGTCTTCTCGTAAACAGTCTAGCGTTGCCCAGTCTACCACAGAGGCCGAGTATGTTGCTGCCGCTAGCTGTTGTTCGCAGTTGCTTTGGATGATTGCCACTTTGCGTGATTTTGGTCTTAGCTTGTCTAGAGTGCCTTTGATGTGTGATAGCACGAGTGCCATTAGCGTTGCTAAGAACCCTGTGCTTCATTCCAAGACCAAACACATAGATGTGCGCTTTCATTTCCTGCGAGACCACTATGAGAAGGGTGATATCGACCTACGCTACGTAGAAACCCATAACCAGTTGGCCGATATCTTTACCAAGCCTTTGGACCAATCAACCTTTGCTAGGTTGAGAGGTGAGCTTGGTGTGTGCTACCCATTTTAGATGTGGGTTCACATTGTTGTATCATATGTTTGCCTGATGTACAGTTGTAGGCGTCTAGGTTTTCTGATGTACAGTTTTAGAGAGTCTAGTTGCTTAATGTACAGTCTAGGTTTGCTCTTAGCTTTTGCATTGCATCTTGTATCATACTTTGCATTTTGAGCTTCACTTGTATCCTGTTTAGAATGGTGCTATGCTCTTTTCACACATGCCTTGTATGATATCTAATCGATGCAGTTATGAGCTCTTGTGATCATACAACTTCACTTGATGAGCTTAGTATGCTTTGCAATGTTGAACTTAATCAAAATCTGAAAAATATGGTTCACCATTAGTTTGACACTTGGTATGTGTTTGCTCTGACATGCTTTAGCTTGCATTGCTGCAATTGAATACTATGTCTCTTGCTTGTAGTTATTCGCTTCCATGTTTATTACTCCGATATGCTTAAAATAATAAAATCTGAAAAACAAGCGAAAAGAGATAGAAAAGATCGAGGCGGGATTGCATCACAACACCTCATGGTATCGAGACTGCCTTCCATTGCACTTTGGATTGAACTTGAGCCATGTAGTGTATGACCGAACCCAATGCTTTAAGCTTCCGATGGTCTTTTGACTTAGGCTTCGCTTGGTGTTGATGGTCCTTAAACACCTATTTTCCATCAACAAATTACCCTAAAAACCACCAAAAAGGCATGAAAAGTAGTCAAATAGGTTTCAAACTAACCAAATTCCACATGTCCATAGAAATTTATTTGAATGCAGGAATTTGACGAAATTTGCAAAGTTGGACCACCAGGGGCCTGACCCACCCACCAGGGCCCAAATGGGCCAAGGTGGGGTGGCGCCCGCCACACCCTAGGTGGCGCCCGCCACCTAGGGTTTGCCCCCTCAGCGCCCATGCCACGTCACTGATCCAAGTGACTCCCCTGAAGACAAACTCTGGCCGTGGGATGCTAGGTCAAGTCGATCGGAGGGCTCAGAAGACGTGTGACGCGGATCGTGCCGAGGAAGGGAATTGGGCCGGCTAGGGTTGGCCCAACCAGCTTGGGAACCGCCTTTGGGACCCCCCTGGATGCCGTCCAAGCAAAGGCGGTGCAATCCAAGGGCTGGGGGTGGCGCCCGCCACCCCCCTTGCCGGCGCCCGCCAGCCAGGGTTGCCCAAACCCTGGCGCCCCCCCTCTTACAAGACACCCCCCTCACTCCTGGCTATAAATACCCCCCTGGTGTGCCACTCCACTTCAGACAAGGCCAAGAGAAGGCAAAGCAAAAGGCGAAGCGAAGCGCTGAAGCTAGAGAGCTTAGGAGCTTAGCCAAGCTTAGGCAAGTAGTAGCTGGGTGAGCAAGGCAACCTTGTCTCATTGCCCTCGCGGGAGCTCTGCTCTAGGGTTAGCTCAAGAGTAGCGGCGTGCGAGTGATCGGGTCTGGAGCTAAGGAAGAGTCTTCCTCATCTCCAGTCTGGTATTGCTCTCTTGTATCTCAAGTGTTGAATTTATTATATATATCATTTCAAGTAGTACTTTACTCTACTTTCAGTATTTGAGTATTAACTTTACTCTACTTCTAGTATTGAGTGGTATACTTGATTATCCAGTTGAGATCACTAGCTATCTACATTTCAATCCGGCTTAACAATAGTAAATAATCAAAGAACGTTAAGTGGCTTGATCTTTGTCATTAAGTTATCTAGTTGGTTTAGTGTTTGCTATATTAAGTCAAGTAATTGCTCTAGTGTCTGCAAGGTTGTCTCTACCTGTAGCTGAGGTAGAGATAGATAGAATATAATTAAGCGTGGTGCTTAGTTATAATCTGTTCACTAGATACGGCTGGGCCCCCGGATAGCTGTGGTAGCAAGCAGGTGGTGACAGCCCTGTGCGCCTTTGTATTCCACCACGTAGTTGGTCCAGTTTAACAGTAAGGCTCGTTGTGCTAGCGGTCAACCTAAGGCAGTGGTAACGGCTAGTACGCCTCTTTGCTTGATAAGATAGAATTAAACACTACATTTAACTTGATCACTTATTGGCATTTGCCTATCTTGCTTTGTAGTTACCCAGAGTAAGTGTTTCTTATACTTATTGTCTATTTATTATAGTTACCTTATCTTATCCTTAGTATCTTACCTTATACTTTCACCCACATATCGACCCACCTTACCTTAGCCATTTCATTTATCCTACCACCCATATATTCTTTCTAGCCTTCATCTTCTCTCATCCCCTTCATCTCTACTTCTCCTTTTCTTATTCCTTGACCCTCATCTCAACCACTACACCACCGCCTTCCTTTGGGATCAAATAAATCGACACCTGGTACTCCCAGGGAAGTGCTACTCCGATAGTTCTGTGCGCTTGCAGAATCTCCTCCTGGTAGATTGCATTCTCGCTAGTTAGCTCCTACTAGTGTCGGGACTGACAACCCCATAAGGCATTAGTAGACAGCTGCTTTAGCTTTCCACCTATTGGCATAGTGCATAGAAGTGCCACAAGCATTCCTGGGCCGTTGTCGGGATAGTAGCCTAGCTCTATCCCTAGGTGAAGTTAAGAACTACCAACAAGCATTTCTGGCGCCGTTGCCGGGGAAGGCAATCGGTGTTTCTGGTTGAGTCCGTGTCAAAGTTATCTTCGCTTAAGCTCCCGCTTAGCGAATCCCAACTCACTCCTCTCTCTTTCGTTCTTAACTCTTCTCTTTCCTTCAACTTCTTTCTTCCTTATCCCGTTCCAACTCTACTATGGCCGACAAGACCATTCGTGAGTTTTCTGCTCCTTCTGCCGCTAATGTAGCGACAGGACCCGTGATTGAAGGCAACTTCAACTTTGAGCTGAAGCCTGCCTTGATCACGATGGTGCAAGCTAGCCCGTTCTGTGGCAAGGCTCATGAAGATGCCAACGCGCATCTCCAACAATTTTTGGAGATATGTGGCACCTTCACAATCAAGGATGTGTCTCAAGAAGCCATCCGTCTTCGTCTTTTCCCCTTCTCATTGTTGGGAAAAGCGAAACAATGGTTCTATACCAACCGTAACGTTGTAGACTCATGGGACAAATGTTCCAATGCGTTTCTCGCTAAATTCTTCCCGATGAGCAAGACGAATGCTCTTCGCAACAAAATTTCTAGCTTTACGCAACAGGCTGAGGAGTCTATCCCCGAAGCCTGGGAAAGGTTGCAAGAGTATGTCGCTGCCTGTCCGCACCATGGCATGGAAGACTGGCTCTTGATCCAGAACTTCTATCATGGCTTAACCCCTCTATCAAGGAGCCACCTGGATGCCGCTGCTGGCGGTGCATTCTTCTCTCTGAGTGTTGCAGACGCTAAGGCCCTGATAGAGAAGATGGTGTCAAACCAAGGATGGAGCGATGAATGACTACAGCCTCGCAAACGAGGAATGCACTCCTTAAAGGAAGCTGACATGATCGTGGCCAAGATGGACCTACTAGCCAAGAAACTAGACAGCTGTGGAAGAATGAACCAACAAGAGACGGTCCGATCACTGGAATCCTACATGACCTGTGAGGTCTGTGGAGAAACTGGACATTCTGGGGATCATTGCCCTGAACTTCATGAAGACGTGAACTTCATCAACAACAACAACAACAACGGTTTCCGACAACAAAATCAGGGATGGAACCAGCCTACAAATTCTCAAGGTAGCAATTCATTCCAACGCTCTAATTCTCAAAATTCGGATAATTTCTCGTTCTTAAAGAATTTAGTCTACTCACAAGGTAGAACCACTGATTTCTTGAACAAGAGATTAATGTCGAATGATAAAACTCTTGAGAACATAAATGCTAAGCTTGAGGATTTCTCATCTGCTGTTAAGAACCAACTAAGTTTTAATAAGATGCTTGAGACTCAATTAGCTCAATTGGCTGCAAGTATACCATCGTTTGAATCTGGTAAAATTCCCGCTAAACCTGATATGGAAACTGCAAACATGGTTGAGGTGAAGTACTTTAATTATTACGAAGATCAAACCATGAATGCTAAAAAGGGTGATCCTGGTAGTCCTGTGATTAGATGCTCTATTTATGGTAAATTCTTTGACAATGCCATGTGTGATCTAGGATCGAGTGTGAATATAATGTCTAAAGATGTATATGAAACTTCTTTCTTTTCACCCATGTCATCCACGTCTGCCTATGTTGTGCTAGCCGATCAATCAACTTGTCATATAGAAGGAATAATAACAGACTTACCTGTTAAGATTAAGGGCTACTATGTTCCCGCTGATTTCATGATACTAGACATGGGAAATAGGGAAGACGTGCCTTTAATTCTAGGTAGACCCTTCTTGAACACTGTGGATGCTTGCATATTTGTGGGTAGTGGTAGAATGCAAATGACCTTTGGAAACAAGAGAGAAATGTTCTTCTTCTCTCGAGGACCAGTATATGCCACTAACATGCAGGAAGAAAAATCCGTTCGTACCAAGAAGAGGTGGTCACGAAACACCAGGCGGAACAAGAAGAAAGAACAACCATCTCCCAAACAGCGTGAGCTATCCGAAGGAGATGTGCTGAATGAGGAAGTGAATGAAGAACATAAAGAAGAAGAAGCACTTAATAGAGAAGAACCACCCAAGGATGAAGTGCAATGGATCTAAGGTAAGGATTTATCTTTTTAAAAAAATTTCCTTTTTATACCATGCACGCAAATAAAAATATATATATATATATATGAAAAAAATATAATAATAACAATAAATATAAAAAAATGATAATAATAATAATAGTAATAAAATAAAAAAAAGGAGAGTAATAATAAATAAATAAATATCTATCTATATAAATATAAGAAAAGAAATAAAACAAGAGAGCTCCGGCTGAGAAGAAGAAGATCATCCACCAAGCAAGAAGCTAGCTTGGGGGAGACCCCCGCTCCAAACAAGGTATGTCTCAAAGACTACACTTCAATTTTTCAAATTCTATATCTTTGTTTTAAATGCTACATACTTGCCTAAGAATGAGCTTCATGAATAAATCTGATAAAATTTGCTGAAATAAAGTTGAAACCTGAATAAATTCAAATTTGACATGCAATTGCTATTGCTCTAGTTTGAATAGCTAGTGTTATCCAATTATGACTTTCGTGGGTTGCACATGCTTTGAACTGAAATAATGCTTAGTGAATAAAGTAGTAAGAAATGGAGTAATTCTTTACACTTGCTAAGGTGGAATTTAGGTAAATTCTGGAGAATTTCTTTTGAAAACTTGAAAACCTTGCTAAAAGTTTCTCCTCGATTTTTATCCTGTCCTACCACTAGCCAAACATATTTATATTCAAAGACCACAAAGAGCTTTGCAAGTGTTGAGTTTTGTTAGGCTTCATCGATCTTGGTAGAGAAGCATATCATACCCTTTGATCAAGGTTCACACACACTCCATAATTGCTTATCTTCTACTCCGGGAGTCTGCAACCACAAATAATTGCTTATTCTCTACACTGGAGAAGTGCAAAACCCTTCAAACATCCCTTTGCTAGCCCTGTGCTAAAATTCCTACATTAGGAATTAGCATGTTTCTCCCCCCCTCACTCATTTCTAAAATCCTCTCCAATAATTGATCTGGGAGATCTAGAGCTGAATATATATATATATATATATATATATATATATATATATATATCAAGGAAATAAAAAGGGGCAAGTGCCCGACAACCTCGAAAAGAAAAGAAAAAGCAAAAGAGGACTAAAGTCCTAGACAATGTGAGGACACATTATGTCTACTCACATTGTAGCAAAAAAAAAAGAGAGAGCTCTAGATCCCAGATCCCAAATAAGAAGGATTAAGAAATGTCCCTCTATCCACATACTCTAGCCACACATGCACACCTTGATCAGTTGTTATGATTTGTTGCCCCTTATGATCTGAATGTCTAGCTTAACAATAAATACTATGTAATACGCTCAAGTTTTAGCCTACCTATAACTCCACATATCATCCGTTAGAAATAGGAAGGCTACTTTGGCCTTGGTGAGCATTCAAACACTATTGAGTGATTGAGTGAATCCTGGAGAAACTAAGCAAGCTTTATTTTTGAAAACCCTGAAACCTCCGGAATAAAGCCCTAATTAAACCAAAAGCAAGATAAAAGTTTCCTATCTACTCCTTTATTTCACTCTTGCATGATTAAAGTGATAAGCTATAAGCCCCACATTGTTATGACCATGATAAACACTAAGTTATTTCGAATTATGCAATATGCTTTTGTATGTAACTTAAATTTGCTACCTTTCCATGCTCAATGCTTGAACCGCGTTGTTGCTCGAGGACGAGCAACAGGTTAGGTTGGGGGAGCTTGTTGATGGTCCTTAAACACCTATTTTCCATCAACAAATTACCCTAAAAACCACCAAAAAGGCATGAAAAGTAGTCAAATAGGTTTCAAACTAACCAAATTCCACATGTCCATAGAAATTTATTTGAATGCAGGAATTTGACGAAATTTGCAAAGTTGGACCACTAGGGGCCTGGCCCACCCACCAGGGCCCAAATGGGCCAAGGTGGGGTGGCGCCCGCCACACCCTAGGTGGCGCCCGCCACCTAGGGTTTGCCCCCTCAGCGCCCATGTCACGTCACTGATCCAAGTGACTCCCCTGAAGACAAACTCTGGCCGTGGGATGCTAGGTCAAGTCGATCGGAGGGCTCAGAAGACGTGTGACGCGGATCGTGCCGAGGAAGGGAATTGGGCCGGCTAGGGTTGGCCCAACCAGCTTGGGAACCGCCTTTGGGACCCCTCTGGATGCCGTCCAAGCAAAGGCGGTGCAATCCAAGGGCTGGGGGTGGCGCCCGCCACCCCCCTTGCTGGTGCCCGCCAGCCAGGGTTGCCCAAACCCTGGCGCCCCCCCTCTTACAAGACACCCCCCTCACTCCTGGCTATAAATACCCCCCTGGTGCGCCACTCCACTTCAGACAAGGCCAAGAGAAGGCAAAGCAAAAGGCGAAGCGAAGCGCTGAAGCTAGAGAGCTTAGGAGCTTAGCCAAGCTTAGGCAAGTAGTAGCTGGGTGAGCAAGGCAACCTTGTCTCATTGCCCTCGCGGGAGCTCTGCTCTAGGGTTAGCTCAAGAGTAGCGGCGTGCGAGTGATCGGGTCTGGAGCTAAGGAAGAGTCTTCCTCATCTCCAGTCTGGTATTGCTCTCTTGTATCTCAAGTGTTGAATTTATTATATATATCATTTCAAGTAGTACTTTACTCTACTTTCAGTATTTGAGTATTAACTTTACTCTACTTCTAGTATTGAGTGGTATACTTGATTATCCAGTTGAGATCACTAGCTATCTACATTTCAATCCGGCTTAACAATAGTAAATAATCAAAGAACGTTAAGTGGCTTGATCTTTGTCATTAAGTTATCTAGTTGGTTTAGTGTTTGCTATATTAAGTCAAGTAATTGCTCTAGTGTCTGCAAGGTTGTCTCTACCTGTAGCTGAGGTAGAGATAGATAGAATATAATTAAGCGTGGTGCTTAGTTATAATCTGTTCACTAGATACGGCTGGGCCCCCGGATAGCTGTGGTAGCAAGCAGGTGGTGACAGCCCTGTGCGCCTTTGTATTCCACCACGTAGTTGGTCCAGTTTAACAGTAAGGCTCGTTGTGCTAGCGGTCAACCTAAGGCAGTGGTAACGGCTAGTACGCCTCTTTGCTTGATAAGATAGAATTAAACACTACATTTAACTTGATCACTTATTGGCATTTGCCTATCTTGCTTTGTAGTTACCCAGAGTAAGTGTTTCTTATACTTATTGTCTATTTATTATAGTTACCTTATCTTATCCTTAGTATCTTACCTTATACTTTCACCCACATATCGACCCACCTTACCTTAGCCATTTCATTTATCCTACCACCCATATATTCTTTCTAGCCTTCATCTTCTCTCATCCCCTTCATCTCTACTTCTCCTTTTCTTATTCCTTGACCCTCATCTCAACCACTACACCACCGCCTTCCTTTGGGATCAAATAAATCGACACCTGGTACTCCCAGGGAAGTGCTACTCCGATAGTTCTGTGCGCTTGCAGAATCTCCTCCTGGTAGATTGCATTCTCGCTAGTTAGCTCCTACTAGTGTCGGGACTGACAACCCCATAAGGCATTAGTAGACAGCTGATTTAGCTTTCCACCTATTGGCATAGTGCATAGAAGTGCCACAAGCATTCCTGGGCCGTTGCCGGGATAGTAGCCTAGCTCTATCCCTAGGTGAAGTTAAGAACTACCAACACTTGGGTGAAAAGTTAGGCAATGTGATGTTTTCAACCCCTCGCACTCATTTATTCATATGCAACTCTTGTGATACAATGCTAAATTTGATCAAAACTGTGAGTTGGATATGGTTTGATGGGTGACACATGCTTTGAGGTAGATATTCGGTGTGGTGATGTTAGTTTTTGCATGCCATGTTTATTTACATATCACTTGTTCAGGCTATGGTGACCCTGATCTTTTACCGATAACGGTTCAATTTGTATCGAACTTAAAACTTACTTTGCAACTCTTGTAAGATGTATGATCATGATGAGCTTATGCTAGCATTTGAGTTTCTTTTCTTAGTTTGCTTGTGCAAAGAGAGCATTTTACCATTCCAGATAGTATACTCTTGAAGCTCCTGCATTTTGCATTTAGTGCTTTTCAGGCTCCCATGTTCATTCTTGATGGTGCATTATCAACAAGGGGGAGAAATGGTCACAAATCATCTTTCGTGCATCATCATAGGGGGAGAATCTTGTTGCAAGGGGGAGTCACTTGGAGAAAGGGGGAGAAATTTAAAATTTGCTGCTTGTGCACCTTCCCAGGGGGAGTTATCTTTGATTGGTTTCTTGGAGCAGTCTTTTGCTTGCTTGACCTTGGCTCTTTGCCCGTAAGGGTGTTTTCAGTTGGTTTGGAGCGGTTCTTTGGTTTCGATCTTGAGCCGGTTTCGAGCGGTTTTCTTGGAGCTAGTTGTGTTGAGCCTTTGCCTCTTTCTGGAGGGACTAGCTATGTTGTCTGGCTCTTGGCTTTGTGTTCTCGATTGTGCTTCGAGTCTTGTGCTTTGCTCCGATCCTTGCTTATGCGTAAGCTTTGCTCCGATACTTCTTGTGCTAGCGGTGTTGAGCCCGTTCTGCCTCTTCTTGAGGGCTAGCTTTACTTTGCTTGGTTGCGTCGAGCCATTGCCCATGTCTTTGGGAACCAAGTTGTCTTGCTCTTCCACTTGACCTTCTTCGGCTTTGCTTCGCTTCTTGGCCACTTGGATGAGTTCCTTCTTCTTCTCTTTCTCTTATTTTCTTTTTGCTTATGATTTGTGTGTTGTTGTTGACAATGCACTCATCAAGAGGGAGATTGCGGATGCACAGGCTGTGATCCGGGTCTTCGAAGTGATGAGTGATTGTCAACGGATTTGATGCGCTTGTTCCTTGGCTTGTGTTGTACAGGTGTCGAGCTGGAAGGCGGTGATCGAAGGCTAGGTGAAGGTCAAGTGCTGGAGTGCCGTGTCGATGGACCGGAGCGGTGAAGGGCGGACTCGAACTTGGACTGAGGGACTGGATGCTAGAGGATCGGCTGCATAGGCTGACAGCCTGGGACATCGACGAGCGAGGACTTGCGGGGCACGGTGTGGCTCGGGCCGAGGACCCGGGGACATGTGTCGGTGGCGGGGTGCACAGGAGGTGCATCCCTCTACAGCTGCGGTTTGGTGGTAGAGCCCTAGAAAAACCACTGGCAGGCCGATTTTCCGAGTTTGGGCCTCAAAACTCGGGGTGACGGACGGTTTCCAGGTTTGAGCCTCAAAACCTGGGCTGCTGATGGTTTCTGGGTTGAGCCACAAAACCTGGGTTGGTGGACGGTTTCCTGGTTTGGGCCTCAAAACCAGCGACGGAGTTCACGAGGTGGACGTCCGGAGGATCGAGGCACGTGGCGGCGATCGGGAGGCTTGCGTCGAGGCGAAGCTACCGGTCGAGCGGGCGTGACCGTCAGATGGAGATCGGGATCGAGCTGTTCCAGAATAGTCTTAGGGCTTAGCTGGTTCGCTCTGTATAGCAGTAGGGGTAGAGTGGGAAATAAGATTAGTATAAGTAGTGAGGGACTCCCACCCCTCTCATTATCTCAGCCATTTTACAGTTTTTCACTTAGGGTTTTCCTGCTTTCCCTTCCTCTGCTGTAGCTACTGAGATCCGCAGTTGCATCTGCACTGTGTACTGAAACGTGATCAGGAAGCGGTGACCATAATCACCGTTGTTTCCTCTGGAGATCGAATTTGTGCCTTGTGTTTGATTCGTTCTTCGCGTTCTTTTGCAGCCCCCTCGCTTTCTTTCGATCGTTCTTCGCTTGTAGTCGATCGTTTTGCGAGCCGCTTGTCTTGATCTCTTCGTGACTAAGAGTAGAGCGTTTCCACCGAAGGAATTCTGCTAAGTCCTCTTAGGCATGGAGATCGGGCAAGTTCTTTGGGCGTGCTGAGTTCTTAGCGCTTTTGCACCTATCTTGATCAATTCCGAAGGATTGAGTTGGTGGAGTGTCATGATCTCCTAGAGTTACCTCACCAACTTCCTAAGGAACCTCTGTATCAAGTTTGAGCAGCTGAGAACTTGTTTTGGAGGAGATCTGGTCGAGTTTGTGTTCGAGGCGATTTTCTTCGCGTTCTGTTCTTGAGCACCGGACTCCGAGTCGGGTTCACCGGACGCGTCCGGTGTACGTTTGCAGCGTCCGGTGTGTGCTTCGCTCAGCGCGTGTCAGAAACGTTGAGTTTGCACCGGACTCCCCAGTGCGTCCGGTGAGGACTCAGCGGACGAGTCCGCAAGTTTTGGGTGCTCTCTGTGTTGCACCGGACTCGCGCAGACCCGCGTCCGGTGTGAGTTTCCTCACCGTCCGGTGCCTTCTGTCTGGTCTGACCGGACTCGGTTTTCTTCCACCGGAGCGTCCGGTGAGGTGTGGTTTTAGCGTCCGGTGTTGCACGAGTCTCGGTGTGCACTCACCGGACCCTGAGCAGCGTCCGGTGCTGGTGGAACGGACGCGTCCTGTGTGAACAGGACCTCTCTGGAACGACCGGACGCACAGTCAGCAGACGCATCCGGTGCGACCAGTCCCAGCGTCCGGTGTGCCCAGAGTCAGGGTTTCTTCGTCGGTCTGTTGCGTAGTTCTTCCGTCCTTCTAGTTGCCTCGCTGTGATCCATAGTGGTCATCCACCCTTCCTCTTAGGGTCGTGGGCATCTAGTTTTGGTGTTGAGACTTTTGGGTGTGATTTTGGGACAGTGGTTTGAAAAATTCAAAAGAATTTTCAGGCTCCCATTCACCCCCCCTTTGGTCGCCTGTCTAGTCGGTTTTCGGTCCTTCAGTTGCAAAAAGACTTGATCTCTAGATATTTCTTGCCAAAACTGATGTTTATCAAAGTCAGGGAGATCATTGTCCAAATCTAAAAACGTTCTTGGAGCGAAACCGAGGTGGTTGCTTAATTCCCTCCAAGAAAGAACATAGTTTTGCTTGAAAAATCTAAACGTTATCCCTCCCTCGCATGGTTGCAAGGTGCAAAGAAATTCGATAGTAAGAAGGCGGGATCCTAGTTCCGTTACGTCCCAAAAATTTTCCCATCCAATCATTCGGAAAATAAGATCAAGCTCGGTGTCCATACCTGTTTCTTGTAGTAGAGCTGGGTCGATGGTCGGGGTGTGGATGAAGTCTCGATTCTTCAGCTTCTGGAGAATTTCCTTCTCCTTCGTCATCCTCAGCCCAAGGTCACTCGTCTTCAGGAGGACCTTCCTTGCGGAGCTTGATGATGATAGGGTTGTGGAGGGGCGCTCGGGTCAAGTCCAGTACTTACCTTCAATTAGTGTGCTGCTTTGATTCAGTTACTATGAACTTCGTTATCAGGCAGTGGCAGTCAGCTGACAGCTGGTCAAACCTACCGAGCTGATTCATTCATATGCTTGCACTGACTCTGAGTGTGTTTTCAGATTATTATTACTTGTACGGATAATTAACATCATTTGTGCTTTTTTTATTCCTTTCCCTAGAGGAAACAGTGTATTGTGTGGTGCATTACAACGTTTAAAATTACTTCCTCTGTCCGTAAATTTTGCAATGCTAGAGTTTAAAATTTTCCTACAAAATTTGCACACAAAGGTACTGTTATGATAGCTAGTCATATCATTGGGACCCACACACCACCCTGCTGGCCATAAACTAAGCGTGGTACAAGTTTTTTATTGTTATTTGTATCCTCGGGCAGTATACGTGGCCGCAAGAACCGTCTAGGAGCTCTTTTCTTTATTGTTATATTTGTATCTTCTAGAACTAGCACAAGGAATCAGATGCTGTTTGTAAATTGTGTGCCAGTACTTCTAGTAATGATTTCAAATCAGAACCGTCAGTGCATCAGAAACTTTTATAAGGGTAGAAAAGTCATTTTACACACACCTTAATTTGTTCCTTAAGTCCTACAATTGCAAAATTTACGGGACGGAGGGAGTAGGTAGTACCGAGGGGTAAGTGCCGTCTCTTAGGAGCCTAGTGTTGTCTTCTTCCTCCCCAACCTTCCCTAACCATCCCTTCCCGTCGCTGCCCCCCTGCCCCCCTCCCCGACGCTCTCGCCGATGGTATGGGCAGGAGAGCCGGCCCCCTCCCCCTTCTCCTCCTCCTTTCCCTTCTCCCTCTCCTTCCCCTGCTTCTTGTTCTTAGCTTCTTCCTTTTAATAATAGCACCATGTTTCACATCCGAGGAAGAGTGCCGACTTCCACAGCTTCGCCCGTCCCGGTGGCTGCGGCGCCGCCTGAGCCTGACGCCCGGGCCAGCAGCAGCTCGTGGGTCTTCGTGACCTCGCTTCCGCATCGGCCACCGCGCCTCCGCAGCCTGAGGAAGCGTGCGGTCGCAAGTCGCACATGGAGATTCTATGCCTCCTCGTCCTCGGCGCGTCAGCGGCGATGTTGGGGCGCTTCCACGCGCCCTCCCCGGCGCGGGGCACCGGGCGGACCATGTACCTGGCGCCGACCTGACGAGCGCACACGGCGTCGCTCGCGGACTTCGACGGCGTGGGCGACGGCAGCACCTCCAACACCGCGGTGGACCACCTGTCGCAAGTACTCCGACGAGGAAGCCGCTGGCGCCATGCTGGACGTGCCCGCCGGGAAGTGGCTCACGGGGCCATTCAACCTCACCAGTCGGCGCCGCACTTCGGTCGCCTCCGCTTCGGCTCCGAGACGCAGACCTCCCCTTCTGCCTCCGTCATCAGAAGCCTGCGGTTCTTCCCGATCTGCTGGTCTGTCCTCGATTTTGGCCAGAGCTGGTTCGGCAGCCTTTGATTTGTGGCCATCATCGCAAGATCTGCTACAGCGACCATCCATCAGACCCTCTTCTCAGAAACCCGGTAACCCGAGAAGCGTACAATCTATGTCAGACCTCCAAGTACAACCTCTGATTCGAGATCTCTTCAAAGGTGTTCAACCGAGTCCGGTGTTGCTTCCCCAGGTCTATGGCTCGACTCTCAACCTTCGCAGCTATTGCTCAATGAAGGCTCTTGATGGTCCGTATTGCCGATAACCGGTGTAAAGTTCATCGTGTTTCTTTTGGGACACGTCAAGGACACATCAACACCTATGGAAGTATCGAGTTTAGAGATCTTTTTTAAAATTCCTTGTATCGTTTCTGCTTCTCGGCTACTCTTTCTAGAGGTAGTCTTGGCGCTCATGGAGATCTATGGTGTTTTCCATGCAATTGGGTATCTATTTCCTAATATTATGTACTCAGTTTATTAATCTTAATATAAAGAGCTTCTTGTCAAAAAAAAACCGTTTAAAATCAAAAATTAAAAATGAAGCTACCGCTGTCGTATGGGCAGGTCTGCAGGTCTGCATCTCAAAATATCACGGGTCCCTGTAACCATCATCTACGGCTTGCGTCGCATGGGCCGCCAGCCCGCCACGGTGCCACCACACGACTGTCGACTGTCGTCCGTTCCCACACGACGGAACGGATCGATGCTTTGCCATTGGCCACTCAAAGTCACCACCGACGGTGACTCGATCAGTGTGTAAAGAAAACGAAAGCTGCAAGGGGAAGTGGGGAAAACCTCTCGCTAGCACGCAAACGCACGGCTCACGAGCAGTCGTCGAGCACCCCCATGGCTGGTCCCCGGCGCCTCCTCCTCCTGCCGCCGCTCGTCGTGCTCCTCGCCGCCGTCGCTGCCGCCGCGCTCCTCCTGCCGCAGAGCGGGTCCGCGGAGGAGGGGAAGGCGGTCTCCCTGGAGCTCTACTACGAGTCGCTGTGCCCGTACTGCTCGCGGTTCATCGTGAACCGCCTCGCGGGGATCTTCGAGGACGGGCTCATCGACGCCGTCCGCCTCCGCCTCGTCCCCTACGGCAACGCGCGCGTCGGTTCCAACAGCGAGATCTCGTGCCAGGTACGCGTACGCACGCACGCAGCGCTACTGAAATTTATCGTCATGACAGCGATCGATTCTCCAATCATCTCGGAACCGTTGATGAATCGCTCAATTACTCTCCTCTAGCCTTTCACCGGTTTGCTTAGTTTTGCTTATGCTACAATTAAAGATTAATTTAATTTAATTTGGGAATGAGACGTAGGCTGATGTATAACGATACCTGCGCATGGTTGGGGTCGTGCAAGCGTGGCATGTTACCGCCCACACGGCCACACCATCGTTGCTCACGGTCGCGGTCGCGGTCGCGGCATACTTGTGCGGAGATCAGTGCCTAAACTCCCCACTACCTTCAAACTTGTCGATAAACAAGATAGTGTCGCCTTCATTTGATCTCACTCAACGATATCCTATAACTGGAAACGGTTCATAAGCAAGTGAACTCGTTAAAATGAGTAGGAGGGTAGCAGAAAGGATCTGCAAAAGCCACCCACTGATAGCAGTTGGATTTACAATCCCTTACAACAACTCGTATAATATCACGTAGTATCTTTGCTGATGTGAACGAAAGATAAAGATGAGAAACAAAGAGATCGTTATTTCACGATACAAATACCTCATTAAATAAAAAACATCTTATGCACTAAAATTTAGGACATAATTATTATATAATACTCCCTCTCTCTACGAAAGAATCAATTTTTAAAGTTGTCTTAAGTAAAAATTTTCAAACTTTGATCGAATTTGTAGAAAAAACTATCAAGATTGATAGTACCAAATTTACTCCCTCTATATCAAAAAAACCTGACGTTTAGGACATGATTGTGGTAACCAAAGAGTGATTAATTAGGAGGTATTCTTCCACTTTTGCTCTTACGAAATAGGACCGCGAGTGTCTGCTACATAAGAATGTCTTCCAGCCTGATTAGTCAGACCGGCGGCGCTTGAGGCGTCTCAATCGCGCAGATCCCTCGGCCCGACTTCTCTTTTTTTTTTTTTTTTTTTTTGCGTTTCACGAGTAGAGGGCCATGTGCGGTTAATATGGGGTCGTCCTTGACGATCAGGCACGTACTCCCTCCGTATCGCTTTTAGGTGTCGTTTTGGATAAGGTTTGAGTCAAACATTGGGAATATAAATCATGAATAACTTTTAAATTATTGAGTTTAGAGATGTAAAAATCATATAAATAAATTTGTCTTGAAAAGTAGTTTCATAAAAGTATACATATACCACTTTACAACAAATATTTTTAAAGAAATAAGTGGTCAAAGTTATACTTTGGAGACCGTGTCGCTGTCCTAAACGACATCTAAAAACGATACGGAGGGAGTATGCGGCGGCCGCTTAGGGCCTGTTTGGATGGAAGCCTGGACTATTTGCCTGGTAAAAAGTGTTGACGGGAAGTTACGTGAAAATTCGATAGAATTTGCCTGGCCAGGCAAGTTAGAAGGGAATGCGTTTGGTTGGAAGCCTGTGCCTGGAAAGAATAATAAGAGATATAATACCATATTTAAAGCATACACAGTTACTGTTATACTGTACAAGCAGTAAATAAATAAAACCATCCACATATTTTATAAATTAAAAACATATTTAAAAGTACAAATAAATTTAATAAAATTTGTACTCCCCCGTTCCTAAATTATCATTGTTAGTGTGCGTGCCGCAAGTTTGACTCAATTTATAATAAATACGTATAATATTTATATCTTTAAATAAATTTGTTAAATAACTAGATCAAAAAACTTTCTAATGATATTAATTATATACAATAAATACTAATATTTTTAATATATTTTAATCCAAGATATTTATTGAAAAACAAAAATGACAGTTATTTAGAGACGAAGGGAGTACCTATTTCAAAAATATCACAAGGAAAGAACGTACAAAAAAATTAAAAATATATTCAAAGTTACAAATAAATTTAAATATTGTAGTTATTTTTAAAATATTACAAGGAAAGAACGTACGAGAAAGAAAGATAATTATAATTACATTTTACACACTGTTGGGGCGACACCCAGACCGCAGGCGCCTCCGACCCGCGTTTTGCCAAAAGATGATGATGCTTTCGTGCGAAAGGAAGCATTCGCGCGGAAGCACCCGTTTCGGCTCGCGGACCAAGGGGAGGCGGAGCTTTCGTGCGAAAGGAAGCATTCGTGCGGAAGCAAGCATTCGCCTCCGGTCCGCGCAGCTGGAGTAGGGAGGCGGAGCTTTCGTGCGAAATGAAGCATTCGCGCGGAAGCAAGCATTCGCCTCCGGTCCGCGCAGCTGGAGTAGGGAGGCGGAGCTTTCGTGCGAAATGAAGCATTCGCGCGGAAGCAGGCATTCGCCTCCGGTCCGCACAGCTGGAGTAGGGAGACGGAGCTTTCGTGCGAAAGGAAGCATTCGCGCGGAAGCACGCGTTTCGGCTCGCGGACCAAGGGGAGGCGGAGCTTTCGTGCGAAAGGAAGCATTCGCGCGGAAGCACGCGTTTCGGCTCTCGGACCAGGGGAAGATGGAGCTTTCGTGCGAAAGGGAGCATTCGCGCGAAAGGAGCCCAGTGTTTCCGAGGAGTTTTCGTCTTTCATGACTTTGGTTTTTCTTAGGTTTGCGCAGATCGATGGAAGCCTGGGTCAAAGGGGGCGGGCCCACCGACCGGGAAAGGGAGCCGGGGACGCTGGGCCCACCAGATGGCGAAGTTACGACGATGCCCCTCGCGCCGGAAAAGGCGGCGTGCGACCATGGAGTAGTTGAGCAGGGGCATCATTGTAATTGTAGCAGAGTGGATGGAAGGGTATTCTTGTACTTTCAAATTGATCCGGATTAATATAAAAAGCTCCCAACCTCCCACGGGGGGGGGGGAGAGAACACTGTTCACTTCATCCGTTTTCCCGTTTCGTCGTCCGATTTCTGCTTTCGCTTTGGGCTTTCGTTCGTGCGACAACCCGCTGTTTCGGGATCTCGATCCCTGAAACAACATTGGCGCCCACCGTGGTTGTCGCCCGAGCTTACCATGCCACCAAGGAAAGCGCCGAAAGCGGTCGACAATCTGGAGGCTATCGCTGCGAGGAAGGATGCTTTCGGCACCATCGCGGCTTCAGTCCCAGCTAGCCAGGTTCCACCAAACACAGTTGTAGAGCCGCCACCTTTCGGCAGCGCCCTGTCGATAGAAGCGCAGCCGCCGCCGGGAGCGTCAACGAGCCAGAATATACAACCCCAGGGTCGGCGTACTTTCGGCAGAGAGGGAACGCCGGAAGGGCTTGTCGATGACGAATTCGACGAAGAGGATGATGATGCTGACGAAATCACAAGGCACGCCCAAGCAATCAAGACGTTGGCACAGCAGCAAGACGAAATCGAGAGGCTATTGTCGCAAAGAGACCAGCTGCAGCAGCAGTTGGCGGCGAAAGCAAGAGAAGACGAGACTCGCAACGCCATTCGGCGAGCCGAGGCGCACAGGAGGCAACTCGAGAAGGAAATTCAGGAACTGCGAAGAGCCGGGGCGGACCCCAACCTGGCAGCACAAGAAGACGTATTCATACCAAGGCGAGAGCAACCACCGGCTTTCGGTAACGCCATCGACGAAACCTCTCCACTCTCGAGGGAGTTGCAGGCTCATCCGTGGCCACTCAATTACAAGCCTCGCATTCCGACTTTCGACGGTAAAGCGAACCCGCGCAAGTTCTTGGCAAGCTATGAGACAGCTGTCTTTTCGGCAGGCGGGGACAATCAGGCTCTAGCAAAATCTCTCATCTTGGCGGTCGAAGACGTGGCCCACGATTGGTACACCACTCTCAAGCCGCTGTCCATCTATTCATGGGCACAGCTGAAAGCCGAGCTGCTGGCCACTTTCCAAGGATTCCGACCGGATGTCAAGACCACGCGGGACCTCATGAATTGCACCCAGCAAGACGACGAGCCACTTTCGGAGTACCTCAAACGTTTCATCCAGCTGAAAGCTCAAGCTCCGAATGTGCCGGAAGCCGCGGTGATAGCAGCAGCCATCGAAGGCTTGGGGACTGGTCAATGCGCCGCTCATCTGTCCAGGGAGCCGCCGAAAGATGTCAAGGAACTGTTTGACGTGATGAATGCGTACGCGAGGTCGGACGATGACTTTCGGCGACGCAAGGCCGCCCGCCAGATGCAGAGGCAGGCGACGAAAGCAAGTCGCCCGCCGCCTGTGCCGAATCAAAGGATTGTTAGGCCATTTCGTTCAATCAACAATTTGCAAGAAGAACCGGTGCAATCGGCAGCAGGCACAGAAAGGCCCGACACGCCCGACTTTCATCCCCAAAGAGGATTCGATCAGCCGTTCCGCGGAGGGCGCGGCGGAAGGACAGGACGCGGCGGCCGAGACGGTAGAGGCCGTGGAAGAGGACCCAGGCCACCATATTGCGTCATTTGTGACGGCAATTTCGGCCATACCACTCGGGATTGCAAATACAGCAAAATGGCGAAAGAACTGAAAGACAAGGACCAAGCGTCAGCCTCCGCCGAAAGCTCCAAGCATGTTTTCCACAATTCGCAAGACCCGTCAGCTGTGGCGGCAGCATGCAGCAATTACGCGAGCACACCTACGCATCCTCTGCAGTACATGCATCCCCAAAACTTGCATTGGTACAATCCGGCGTATCAGGGCTATCACCTCCCGGTCTTTGCGCCGCATTCGGTGGCGGTTTCGTCACCTATGCATTATCAGCGTCAGCCAACGCCGCCACCGGCGCTTCCGGTTCAGACCCAACCCCAGGGGCAGCAAGCACAGCCGGGTTTCCAGCAGGCGCAGGAGGTGGAAAACGAAACTAGCGCAATCAACAACATCCTTCCGTCAAGAGGGCACATTTTCGCCATCACGGGCGGATCTAACCTAGAGCACGAAAGCAAGAGAGCTAGAAGGGACTACCACCGAAGAGTCCAGACAGTATCACCAAGGCTTCCACTAAACAGGCCAGCTTGGTCGCTAGCGCCGATATGCTTCGACGAGTCCGACTTCAAAGTCCGCGACTACCCGCATTGCGACGCTTTCGTCGCAACAGCCAACGTGGCCGGCTTCACTTTGCACAACATTCTGATTGACACCGGAAGCTCAGCAGACATCCTTTTCTTAAAAGCTTTCGAGGCAATGGGATTCGACAGACGCAGTTTGGACCCCGCCGGTAATTCACTGTACGGGTTCGGAGGAAGAAAGATCGACGCTATCGGCAAAAAGCAGATCCCTGTATCCTTCGCCGAAGGGGAAAGAGTCCGCACCGAGACACTAACATTCGACATAATAAACATGGATTACCCGTACACTGCCATTTTCGGCAGAGGTTTCACCAACAGATTCAACGTTGTCATCAAGCAAAGCTACCTATGCATGAAGATGCCATCCCCTTTCGGCATCATCACCGTACATGGAGATCAGCAAGCGTCCAGAAGGATTGAGGGGAAACCAACCCCAGGCTATAGCCTCATCAATGAGGTGGCAAACAAAGACGAAATGCAAACGACCACCGAAGAGCACGCTATTGTCGGCAAGTCGGAATACAAGGTTGGGGCAGCCGAAGAAACGATACGAATCCCGCTCGCGGCCTCCAGGCCCGAAAGAGCCGTGCATATTGGGTCAAGCATGCCGGGGGAAGAAAGGAACGCTTTGGCATCTTTCCTTGCGAGCAATGACGACATTTTCGCTTGGTCAGCAAGCGACTTGCAAGGTGTTAGCAGAGATCTCGCCCAGCACAGTTTGAACATCGCAAGCGGCGCTAAGCCCAGAAAGCAAAAACTGAGAAAAATGTCAAACGAAAGGGCAGACGCGGCGAAAGCCGAAGTACAAAGATTACTCGACGCGGGAGTAATCCGACCGGTCCAGTATCCCGAATGGCTGGCGAATGTCGTCTTGGTGAAAAAGAAAAATGGAAAATGGCGAATGTGCGTCGATTTCACCGACCTCAACAAATGCTGCCCGAAAGATCCGTATCCCTTGCCTCGTATCGACAAGCTTGTCGACATTGCATCTGGTTGTGAAATAATGAGCTTGCTAGATTGTTTTTCAGGCTATCACCAGATTTGGCTTCATCCCGACGATGAAGAGAAAACCAGTTTCATCACCCCTACAGGCACATACTGCTACCGGCGAATGCCGGAAGGGCTGCGGAATGCAGGCCCTACATTCTCGCGAATGACCGACAAAGTGTTCGAAAGCCAGAAGCAAAAGAAAAACTTGTTGGCGTACGTTGACGACATAGTGGTCAAGAGCGATAGACAGGAAGATCATCAGGCAGATTTGCTCGAGACTTTCGGCAATCTCCGGAAGAGCGGTTTAAAGCTAAACCCCGACAAGTGTATTTTCGGCATCAGGAAAGGCAAGCTCCTCGGTTGCCTGGTATCGGCAAGAGGAATTGAAGCTAATCCCGACAAGATAGCGGCAATTATCAACATGCAACCGCCCTCAAACCGAAAGCAAGTGCAAAAGTTGACAGGAAGACTGGCTTCTCTGAACAGATTCATCGCAAGGTCCGCCGAAAGAGGGCTGCCCTTCTTCCGAACTCTGCGCAGCTCCGACCCTTTCGATTGGGGGGAAGAGCAGCACCAAGCTTTTCAGCAGCTAAAGGAGTATTTGACCAAGCTAACCACTCTGTCCAAGCCGTCGCCGGAAGCAACGCTCTTATTGTATCTCGCAGCGTCTCACGCCACTGTAAGCGCGGTACTGGTGGAAGAAAAGGAGCACGAAAACAAGATGACGCAGTTCCCGATCTATTTTGTTTCCGAGGCCCTTTCGGGCGCAAAGCTGAACTACTCGGAGCTAGAGAAAATAGCCTATACAGTTCTAATGGCCTCCCGAAAGCTGAAACATTACTTTCAGTCTCACCACATCATAGTCCTATCGGCTCAGCCGTTAGAAGCCCTGTTTCGCAACAATGAAGCTATCGGCCAAATTGGCAAATGGGCAGCAGAGCTAAACGAATATGTGATAGATTTCCAACATCGATCCGCAATCAAGTCGCAGGCATTGGCGGACTTCATAGCAGATTGGACCCCTGCTGCCTTCGACACCACACTCGAATTCGAAGAGCCCGTCTGGACTGTGAATTGCGACGGCGCATGGGGCATGACTGGAGCCGGAATCTCAGCAATCCTTACACCTCCAAGAGGACCAAAGGTCAGATTTGCCGCAAGGTTGCAGTTTCTCACAACCAACAACACTGCCGAATACGAGGCCGTGCTCCTAGGTTTACGAAAGCTTCGAGCAATCGGAGCGAGAAGATGCATAGTCAAATCGGATTCCCAAGTGGTTGTCGGTCATGCCGAAAAGGACTTCACTGCAAGAGAGCCAGAGCTAGCCAAGTATCTGGCGGCAATCAGAAGAATGGAGAAATATTTCACTGGTTTCACCCTGCGACACATTCCAAGGGCCGAAAACGCAGAGGCAGACGAGCTGGCCAAAGCCGCAGCACAAAATCTACCGCTGCCATCAGATGTATTCTATCAGATCCTTTCGGCAAAAACCGTAAAAGAGGAGGAAGAGCATCCAGACTCGATACATGCTATCGTCAGTGATGACTGGAGGTCACAGATATTCGCCTATTTAGCTGGAACTTACGAGCCACAGTCTAGGAAGGATGCCGAAAGAATGGCCAGCAGGGCGAAAGGTTACGCAATCATCGGAGAGCAATTGTTCAAAAATGGAATAACAGCCCCTCTTCTGAAATGCATAAGCCAGCGCGAAGGCATTCAACTCCTCGAAGAAATGCATGCCGGAATGTGCGGAGCGCATAGAGGGCCTCACGAGATAGCGCACAGAGCAATGAGACAAGGATTCTACTGGCCTTCCGCCGCATCAGATGCCAAAGAGCTGGTCAAACGTTGTAAGGGTTGCCAGATGTTCGCCAAAAATCAGAAAGCGCCAGCAAACGAGACCACGCCGATAGTGCCGACTTGGCCTTTGCAAAGGTGGGGCATCGACATAGTTGGCCCGCTACCAGCAGCCCCGGGCAACCTGCGATTTGCAGCGGTAGCTCTTGAGTATTTCACCAAATGGGTGGAAGCGAAGGCCCTTGCCAGCATAACTTCCACCTCTTTAACTAAGTTCGTCTGGCAGAGGATAGTCTGTCGCTTCGGTGTTCCGTCATTCATCGCCTGCGACAACGGGAAGCAGTTCGATTGCGCCGAATTCAGGAATTTTTGTGATGAGCTCAGCATCAAGCTCAATTTCGCTTCTGTAAATTACCCGCAAGCAAACGGGGCTGTCGAAAGAGCGAATGGCTTAATCTTCTCGGCAATTTCGAAAACATTGTACGACTCACCGAAAGGCAAGTGGGCCAACACCCTAACAACAGCCGTATGGGGACACAACATCTCACGGTCCAGAGCTACCGGCTTCACCCCATTCAGGCTACTTTACGGCGAGGAAGCAGTAACCCCGGAAGAAGTAAAGCTGGGTTCCTTCCGAACCGAAATGACCCCAACCACTGAAGAGCAAAGACACGTCGAGCTCGACACCGTCGAAGAAGTAAGACTGCAGGCTGCAGACAACCTCGAAAAGTACCACGCCGAAACGAAGCATCACAGGGACAGAACGATAATCCGAAAAAACATTAAGCCTGGCGACATGGTCACCATTCGGCATCCAGATAAGCAAGGCAAGCTGCAATCGCAGTGGCAAGGCCCCTTCGTCGTGGCAAGCATGGCAGCGCCCGGCGTATTCCGGTTGATGAATGACAAGGGCGAAGCATCAGCTCACACATGGAACGCGAGCAATCTGCGTCGTTTCTACCCGTAATTCATCTCTTTTTCGACTGTCGTATAATTTCTCCCTCTTTCACCATTTTTGTAATCAAATGTCGGCTGTGCTCTTTTTCCTCGCCGGGGAAGCCCTTCATCGGGGTGCGAGGTTTTTTAACGAGGCAGCCGAATGTAACCGCTACATTACTAAAGTAGCCGTAATTCCCCAAAAATGTCATACGAATCGGTTGAAGGCGAAATCAACCAAGCATAAGGTTGAGACATTCGTCAACACAATGTGATAACAAGAGAATGTCGAGGAGGTAGGGCGAAATAGACCCCTTCCATCCAACGACAATCTCGAAAGCCTGCGGGCTATATGAAAACCGACCCACCGACAAAATGCGAGGGCGGAACGAAAGCCTGCGGGCTATATGAAAACCGACCCTCCGACAAAATGCGAGGGCGGAACGAAAGCCTGCGGGCTATATGAAAACCGACCCTCCGACAAAATGCGAGGGCGGAACGAAAGCCTGCGGGCTATATGAAAACCGACCCACCGACAAAATGCGAGGGCGGAACGAAAGCCTGCGGGCTATATGAAAACCGACCCTCCGACAAAATGCGAGGGCGGAACGAAAGCCTGCGGGCTATATGAAAACCGACCCTCCGACAAAATGCGAGGGCGGAACGAAAGCCTGCGGGCTATATGAAAACCGACCCTCCAACAAAATGCGAGGGCGGAACGAAAGCCTGCGGGCTATGTGAAATCCGACCTTCCGACAAAACGAGGACGGAACGAAAGCCTGCGGGCTATATGAAAACCGACCCTCCGACAAAATGCGAGGGCGGAATGAAAGCCTGCGGGCTATGTGAAATCTGACCCTCCGACAAAACGAGAGGGCGGAACGAAAGCCTGCGGGCTATACGAAAACACCGACCCTCCGACAAAACGAGAGGGCGGAACGAACGCCTACAAGGCCACGAACAAACCGACCCTCCGACAAAACGAGGGCTGAACGAAAACTTGCGGGCTATGCAAAGCCAGCCCCCCATCACCGAAAGGGGAGAATGGTAGCGGAGGCCAAGCCCATCAACCCTAGTAGGGCAAAACAAACGACAGCTGGCAAGCATTTACAGCCGCTAAAACGTAAACGTTGTATTAACCTTTCACCTACCAAGTGATTACAAGTACAGCCAGGTAAGTAAATGCGACTGTCCCATACAATGGGCAAGGCAGTATAAATAGGCAACAAAGTGCAAGCCTCCCACCCATCCTAAACTACCGAGGCTCTCCAAAATGTTAGTTCCAGGCAGTCAGCTCATTATCGAAAATGCGAGTAGGAAGCATCAGGAGCTACGCTTTCGCTTTTATGATCGTGTCGTCGGCATCGCGTCCGACTATCGTCACCAATCCGGTAACTGTAGGCGGTAGTGCCATCGAGTGGCTCTCCCATCTCAAACCAAAGATAGGAGATGAACCAAGCCGTGCATGTGGCTGGACAGCAATACGAGCAATATCATAATCATAGTCGATTGTATGTTCCTCAAGTTGCGTTCATAAAGACATTTTCGTCAACCGAATTATCAAGCGCTTTCGCGCGAATGCTAACGCCCCTCGCCTAAGAGAGTGGGGGCGGGCGTTTCTTTGCTATCGGCCGAGGGGCTCGCACCGAAAGCTCCCTCGCGCGAATGCTGCCGCCCCTCGCCTAAGAGAGTGGGGGCGGGCGTTTCTTTGCTATCGGCCGAGGGGCTCGCACCGAAAGCTCCCTCGCGCGAATGCTGCCGCCCCTCGCCTAAGAGAGTGGGGGCGGGCGTTTCTTTGCTATCGGCCGAGGGGCTCGCACCGAAAGCTCCCTCGCGCGAATGCTGCCGCCCCTCGCCTAAGAGAGTGGGGGCGGGCGTTTCTTTGCTATCGGCCGAGGGGCTCGCACCGAAAGCTCCCTCGCGCGAATGCTGCCGCCCCTCGCCTAAGAGAGTGGGGGCGGGCGTTTCTTTGCTATCGGCCGAGGGGCTCGCACCGAAAGCTCCCTCGCGCGAATGCTGCCGCCCCTCGCCTAAGAGAGTGGGGGCGGGCGTTTCTTTGCTATCGGCCGAGGGGCTCGCACCGAAAGCTCCCTCGCGCGAATGCTGCCGCCCCTCGCCTAAGAGAGTGGGGGCGGGCGTTTCTTTGCTATCGGCCGAGGGGCTCGCACCGAAAGCTCCCTCGCGCGAATGCTGCCGCCCCTCGCCTAAGAGAGTGGGGGCGGGCGTTTCTTTGCTATCGGCCGAGGGGCTCGCACCGAAAGCTCCCTCGCGCGAATGCTGCCGCCCCTCGCCTAAGAGCGTGGGGGCGGGCGTTTCTTTGCTATCCGCCGAGGGGATCGCACCGAAAGCTCCCTCTCGCAAATGCTACCGCCCCTCGCCTAAAAGAGTGGGGGCAGGCGTTTCCTTGCTATCGGCCGAGGGGCTCGCACCGAAAGCTCCCTCGCACGAATGCTACCACCCCTCGCCTAAGAGAGTGGGGGCGGGCGTTTCCTTGTTATCGGCCGAGGGGCTCGCACCGAAAGCCACCTCGCGCGAATGCTACCGCCCCTCGTCTAAGAGAGTGGGGGCGGGCGCGTCTTTGCAACCCACCGACGGGCCCGCACCGAAAATAACTATCGCGCGAACTAGTAAAGCGAGAACAACTAAATCATTCGGCAAAAGAACTTAATCCGCCAAACGAAATAATAAAAAATTGCACATTCGCAAATAACGATTAACACCGAAAGGTAGAGCACACTGCGACACTCGTCATTACACCGGGTTTAATATAAAGGTTGTACACTGCAATTCTAATTCAGGGCCGCGAACTATTTTCACGGCCAAGTAAAATGCTATAACGCCTTTCGTCCGGCGAAGGCACGACTTCTTCGGGTTCCAACTTAACGAACTCGGCACCCTCGAAGCCTGGTGGCGCGCGCGAAGCCTCGCGCCTCATTCGCCTCGACTCAAGTTCGCGTGGGTCGAAAGCATCATAAAAAGCGCGTAGCCGATCTTCTGTGTGTCTAAGTTTCTTAGCACGTTTTCTCATGTAAGCCGAAAGCGATGCAGTCGGAAACCTAGATCGGAAACTCCTCCACAGGTCACCACCAACACAGATATCGCCGGCTTTAATCATTAACGGGCAGATGTCGAGAACGTCCGGCGTTCCCGCATCCGCACCCTGTTCAATATACAACATCCGAATTTAAGTTCCAAAATGTTACAAGAGGTCCGCAACAAGTTGCCAACACATTGAAAGCAGGCCCCAAGAAGGTCACTCGTCTACCGCTGCGTCTTGGGGGGCGTTCGCGTCGCGGGCAGCAGCAGCGGCCGAGCTTTCGGGCGCCCCGTCATTCGGCTCAGGAGGACTTCCCTCGTCTTCCGGCTCGTTTTCACGCGCCTGTTTTGCGGAGATATACTCCGAAAACAGCTGTCGGATCCGCGCTTTCTCCTCAGGAGTCTGCATAAAAAAGCGATAGCCCAGAAAAATAACTACTAAGGCCACAAGGCACCGCACAAAAAGCGATAGCCAGCAGGGAAGTCAAGCGATAACTCAAGCAGAAGGAAGAAAATACCTTTCCGCGCCCCACGGCGGACTGCATCAGCGACATGTCGTTCCCACCCGCAAGCCAGAATTCTTCAAAGAATCTTTTGCCCAGAGCTTTCGCCGCCTCCGGGGTTCGCCAGTAATAATCCACCTCTTTGACCGGAAGGTCAACGATGTGGGAGCATCCGGCGTCGACCAGGCTGTGGCCGATCGCCTTGATACCGGTGACGGCGGCGTAGTCTCGGCCCAGAGCCATATGATTTTCAAGTGAATCCATTTCGGAGCAAAGCCAGCGGACAAGACCGTCAGCAGTTTGCTCCGAAGGACCATCCGTTTCGACACCAATGCTGCGAAGGCTTTCGCGGAGGCGAAAGACAGCTTCTTCGGCAAACGTCTTCAGGGAGTCGTCCTTCTCGGCCTGGGCATTTCGCAGCTGCGAAAGCTCACGCTTGAGGTCTTCTGCTTCCCGTCTCAGCTTTTCAGCCTCCTTTTGGCTTGCTTTCCGCGAGGCGCGCTCGTCCTCGGCCTTCTTCGCCTGAACCTCCAGGTCGGTTGTAAGCTTCTTCGCCAAAATGTCGAGGTCCTCCTTCTCACGCTCGATCTTGCGAACATAAAGGTCGTTCTGATTGTGTCGGCTGCGGGCGAGAATGGCAGCCTGCGAATGGCATTAAATCAAACGTCGAAAGTCAGTACACTCCAAAAGACCCATACACCAGTTGCGGAAAAGCGAACAACAATCACGCGACAAATAGCAATCTGAGCAACTCACGCTAGCTAAGTGAAACGACAGCGCGTCATCAAGCTTTACGCTGTCAACCTTGAGCAGGTCCCTTTCGACCTCCGGCGCAGCGAAAGCCTTGTGCGAAAACTCCACAAGTTTGCTGGCGTCGTCGCTTGCGCCGGGGAGGATTCCCGCGCGGCGGAAGTCTATCCGACACGCAAGCTGAGCTTCGGAAGCTGCACCCAAAGAACGTGCAATCCGATAAGATTCTTCTCTTGCTTCGTCAGTCTCGCCCGACGAGCTCAACCCAGTGTAAAAACAAGGATTCCTGTAGTCCGACGGCACTCCATCGATAATCAATCGCCCGTAGCCAAGAAGCTGACCTTCAACCATCTCCTGCGATAGACGAATGTGTCTCGGCGAAAGGTGTAGCTTACCTTTATCCACAGCAGGAGCCGTCACTCCTTCGGATCCGCCTCTCCTCTCGCGTGGGGCAGCCCCTCCGGTGAAAACGCGAGCAGTAGTTTCGGCGGGTTTCCGAGCCGCGGCTTCAGCACGAGGCGTTTTCGCTCTCTTCACCGGCCGATCGGTATCCGCGAGGGCCTTTCGCGAACCAGGTTTTGCAAAGGTCGGAAGGTCAGCCACCGACACCTCGTCGTCGAAAGCCGATGTCGAAAGGCGCGCCTGCGGTTTCGGCGGCGCCATCTCAGCAGCGAAGCTGGTGATCTGCAAAAGCAAGACAGCACAACAGCAAAACAAAGACAAGTCAAGAAAAAAAAAAAAAAAACCCGTCTTTACCACAGAAATAATAGTAAAGAATTCCATAAAAGGAAAAACGAAAACAACGGCCAAAGCAAACAGAATTACAAAAAGGCAGAAACTAACCACCCTCGAATGATCGAAAGGATCAACGTCAGGGGCCGGCTCCAATGCCCCCCCTCGACTTGCAAGCAAAGGTTTGGCAATCAACCGCCCAATGCGGATGTCCCCAGCTTCAGCAACCTTTCGCCGGGAGATCACACCACTCCGACCGCCACGGCGAGCCATCTTTTTTCCTTCACCTTTAAAGCTTTCGGCCTCATCTTTGCTTTCGTCAACCAACGGTCTTTCGGCATATTCAACGCCCATCGCATCGAAAGCTCGGTTTAAACGCCGATTACGGCCGAGATTGCCGAGTTGAAACTCGCTCTCCTTGCGTAAGTACGGACCACAAATCTTTCTGGTCTCCTTTTCGATATGTCTGACATATTCGCCGTCATCATGGTAATCCGCGGGTCTTTCCAGCAGCAACGTGGGCCCCCAATACCCTTCTCTTTCAACGAAACCTTCGAAAGATGTGGCACTGCAGAGCGGATTCATCCCGATGGCAATCCACTCTTCCACCAAATCCCGGCTGATTTGAAAACGTGCAGTAAGCGCGAATGCATCCCCACAGCGAATAGCATGTGGGTCACTCAGCACAACTGGCGGAAGATGCTTTCCTGGGCACCTCTCCAAAACAGACACAAGTGGAGATCCCTTCTTTTCTCCCCTATCTAACTCAATAGCGGCGGTTTCGTCCGAGCAAACGCGATAGTAGAACCAGAAGCGATTCCAGTCCGGCCACTTGTTCCGATATGTAAGCGAAATTAAAACAGCCCCTCGTGTTTTCCGCGGAACGAAATTGATGCAGCCAATCTCGCTGGGCAATCTGCTCCCTAGAAGCGGGTCGTTAACTTTCGTCGGACGACGGTGAATGTCATAAAATCGCACGAAGACATCCGCCCGCGGGGTGCAGCCCAACATCTTCATAGCATGCGCGAAAATACTCAGTCTGGCGATTGCATTCGGCGTCAGCTGATGAAGTTGTATCTCAAACCCCAACAAAACATCCGAGACGAATTCTTCGAGGGGAAAATCAAGGCCAGCTACAAAGTAGTCGCGAAAGACAACGGCCTCGTTCGGCCGAGGAATAGGAACCTCCTCATCTCCAGGGACACGGCAATTCGCAAGATGATCTCTCCTTAAAGGCCCTTCTTCAGCCATTGTTTGCAAGCGTGCAGCCGTCATTCGCGATACGCCAAGGTAAAAAGAACAATCCGTCGGGACCGAAATCAAACCGGAGTCCCCATCATTCGACACGCTCCCGCTATGCTCTGGAACTCGTGGAGCAACCCCCGATCCGATGGACACTTCCACGCTAGGCTCGCGATGGGACGACCCGGTGGCATCGGAACTTTCGCTAGTAGAGCTCGAGGTCGACGTCGAGCTGGAAGACGCCATCTAGCATTGGCGCGAAAGATAAAATAAACACACAAGGCAAGCGAAAGAGGAAAAACAACAGAAAAAACGCGAAAATAGATACGAAAATAAGCGAAATTAAGCAACCTCAAACAACCAAATTCGCAAGACTTAAGTCTAAAGGGAACAAAGACAAGGGGAGTGACGCGTACCGCAAACTGTCGCCAGACGAATGATGAAAGTCAAACAAGTAGCTATCGCCAACACGAGCGAATGGCGTCAACCGAAAAGCGAAATTGCTTCGCGAATGAGGCGGCGGGTGAAGGGAGGCGTTCAGTGAACAAGCCTCCCCCAGCCGAAGCCCCGGCTTTTATATGCGCAAAAACTGGGCACGGTTTCCGAGGGGGACGAAGAGGCGCCCGGGCACAAGATTCGAAGCGTCGCAGAGGTTTTACATCATGACACACAGTTTTCGAGGAACACGAAAAGGCGTCTGCAACGTGACTTAAGCAAAAACATAAATAACAATAATACTAAAAAAAATATATACACACCACTGTATCAAAAAAAAAAAAAAAAAAAAACCAGCTTCGGGACGAAGCGAAAGTTTTTTTTTCTTGGGCGGGCGTAGGCGCCTAGCGAAAGGACACGGTCGAACTTCACAAGCTGCAGATTCAACCGTGAGGGGCTATTGTTGGGGCGACACCCAGACCGCAGGCGCCTCCGACCCGCGTTTTGCCAAAAGATGATGATGCTTTCGTGCGAAAGGAAGCATTCGCGCGGAAGCACCCGTTTCGGCTCGCGGACCAAGGGGAGGCGGAGCTTTCGTGCGAAAGGAAGCATTCGTGCGGAAGCAAGCATTCGCCTCCGGTCCGCGCAGCTGGAGTAGGGAGGCGGAGCTTTCGTGCGAAATGAAGCATTCGCGCGGAAGCAAGCATTCGCCTCCGGTCCGCGCAGCTGGAGTAGGGAGGCGGAGCTTTCGTGCGAAATGAAGCATTCGCGCGGAAGCAGGCATTCGCCTCCGGTCCGCACAGCTGGAGTAGGGAGACGGAGCTTTCGTGCGAAAGGAAGCATTCGCGCGGAAGCACGCGTTTCGGCTCGCGGACCAAGGGGAGGCGGAGCTTTCGTGCGAAAGGAAGCATTCGCGCGGAAGCACGCGTTTCGGCTCTCGGACCAGGGGAAGATGGAGCTTTCGTGCGAAAGGGAGCATTCGCGCGAAAGGAGCCCAGTGTTTCCGAGGAGTTTTCGTCTTTCATGACTTTGGTTTTTCTTAGGTTTGCGCAGATCGATGGAAGCCTGGGTCAAAGGGGGCGGGCCCACCGACCGGGAAAGGGAGCCGGGGACGCTGGGCCCACCAGATGGCGAAGTTACGACGATGCCCCTCGCGCCGGAAAAGGCGGCGTGCGACCATGGAGTAGTTGAGCAGGGGCATCATTGTAATTGTAGCAGAGTGGATGGAAGGGTATTCTTGTACTTTCAAATTGATCCGGATTAATATAAAAAGCTCCCAACCTCCCACGGGAGGGGAGAGAACACTGTTCACTTCATCCGTTTTCCCGTTTCGTCGTCCGATTTCTGCTTTCGCTTTGGGCTTTCGTTCGTGCGACAACCCGCTGTTTCGGGATCTCGATCCCTGAAACAACACACACGATGCTAATTTTAGCTAGACATGATTAAGAGAAGGGATAGAATAGAAAATATAAAATATATTGAATAGTTGCATGACTCTTTACATCAGTGAATGAATAAACTAATAAAAAATATACCTCAGGCAACAAAGCAGCCAGGCGTTCAACCCAGGCGCTCAAATTTCATTGCCTGGGCGGCGCGCACCTGCCTGGTACAGGCAGCATCACAGGTCATCAACCAAACGCGTCACAGGCGAGATCCAGGCAAGGTTGTCACCGGGCAAATTTGGTCCAGGGCTTGAACCAAACAAGCCCTTAATGCGCAGCCGTCCTTGGCGACCGGGCGCGCATGCGGCGGCCTTCCCCAACGGGGCCATGCGCGGCCTTCCCCAGCGGAGGTAGGGGCAAACTCATCCGCGCGAGGCTATGCGATGGGAGAGCGTCATGTTTTATGAAAACGGGATTACCCTTCAGAACATCCAGTTTTTTAATATAAAGAGAGTATATCATTAGATACTCCCTCCGTGTAGGAAATAGAAGACCTTTTGGACAAAGTTTGAGTCAAACATTGGAAATATAAATCATGAATAACTTTAAATTATTGAGTTTAGAGATGTAAACATCATATAAATAAGTTTGTCTTGAAAAGTACTATCATAAAAATATACATATACTGTTTTATACTCCCTCTGTTCCAAATTATAAGTCATTCCAAGAATCTTGGAGAGTCAAAGTTTTTCAACTTTGACCAAAGTTATAGAGAAAAACACAAAGATTTATGACATCAAATATGCATATTATGAAAATATAACTAATGGAGAATCTAATGATACTTAGTTAGTATCATAAATGTTGTTATCTTGTTATATAATTTTGATCAAAGTTGAAAAACTTTGACTCTCCAAGATTCTTGGAATGACTTATAATTTGAAACGGAGGGAGTAATAAATATTTTTAAATAAATAAGTGGTCAAAGTTATACTTTGGAGACCGTGTCACTGTCCCAAAGGACTTCTATCTTCATAATCTTTAAATATATTTTCATAATGTGTTTATTTTATATCATAAATGTTATAATTTTTTTCTATAAAGTTAATTTAAATTTTAAAAAATTGATTGATATGGATTTTAGGAATTGATTCTTTTCTGGAAAGAGACAGTATTGAGTTAAACAGTGTGCTCGCACGGCCGCAGTCGACTGGCTGTTTACGCTTTGCACAAGCGAGGGCCTCACGGTCGGCGCTCCTGAGGCCAACTCTAATCTGGTCCGAGATCCCGTCCGGATTCACGAGCTCGGTCGCTCGGTCCCACGGTCGCCGCTCTTGAGGCACGAGCCGCGTCCCACGTGGGCCACGTGGGACCCTCTCATTGCTCTTGCGGCGCACGCTAAGACCAACCGCAGTGCTATATGCTACGTGGTCCGCTAAAGATTTTTAACGTAAAAAACTGCTGCAGTGCCATACTTTAGAGGCTCCTGTATGCATGTGATTCCGCCAAAGCAAGCGTGCACAGCAGGATTTAGCGGAGAGGCATGCAGTACTTGCGTAGAGGGAGAGGAGAGAGGATGGTGTGGGGCCTGCCCAATATCATTTAAAAAAAATATTATATCTCACAAACTGAAAACTCAAATTAAATTCCGATTGCACCATTGAATTCGTTACAATTAATTCTTCAAAATTAGATCTCTCATGAATATATTTAAATAAAGTGACAAGTGGACCCACAGCAGATAGAGGATGATATAGGGTGTGTTTGGTTGGCTGCACCATTCCTCAGTCAGGCTCCACAGATGCGAGAACAGACGTTTGTTTGCTTCGCGTATCTGTCTGGCCAGGCTCTGCTCGTGCAAGATTCCTCCCGCAGTCTGGCTCTGGAGGAACGCAGAAATCGGCCGTTTCTGTCGGGCCAGGCTCGCGTGGTGCAGGTAATTCGTCATCTAATGACGTTATTAATATATTATTAGCATATATTAAATGATATTAATATATTTCGAAGTGTATTAAGGAGAATTAAGGTAAACTAAGTGTTATACGATAATAGTTGTCCATAATAAATGTCATGATGATGATTATTTATATATTTTTATCTTATGCAACTCGTTCTGATACGAGCAACCAAACAGCTTCTCAGTTCAACCTGTCTCGTGCATACAGACAACCAAACACCACGTTCTTGTATGTATTGGGCCTGGCTACCCAGAACCAAACAGGCCCATAGAGGATGGATGGATGCGGAAGAAATAAGTATAGAGGAGAGAATCTTAATGACCAGGCAGTATAGAGGATGAAAAAAAGAGAAACGTGAATGCGGGTAGTCTAATTGCCCCCCGCATCACCACAGCCATCTATCACCGCCCCACCGCACAAGCGCGGAGACAGGAGACCTTGGCATTCCGTCCGATCCCACCCAACCCAATGGCCACCCGCCTCGCCGTCGCCGTCGCCGCGCTCCTCCTGCTCGCCTCAGCCTCCTCCGCCGGCGCGGCCGGCGAGCAGGGGGCCGGGAAGGTGGGCGTGGCGCTCTACTACGAGTCGCTGTGCCCCTACTCGGCGCCCTTCGTGGTGAACCACCTCGCCAAGGTCTTCGTGGACGGCCTCCTCGAGGTCGTGGACCTCACGCTCGTCCCCTACGGCAACGCCCGGATCCGCCCCGGCGGAGCGATCTCCTGCCAGGTAGGGCCAGGACGCCGCTCGATCCGCCGCTCCTCGCGTCTCCTTGCGCGACTTCGTCCGGAGACCGGAATTGCGGTCCTTGACTGCGCATCCTGGGTGTCACTGCTTTGCTGGAGTAGAGTACTCCCTCCGTCCAACAAAACATGCAATTCTCGCTTATCGAGGAGTCAAACATTTTGAACTTTGACCGAAATTATATAAAAAAGTACTAACATTCTTGATATAAAAAATATACCATTAGATTAGTAATAGAATATATTTTCAAAATAATTTTATTTCATGATATAAATACTAATAGTTTTTATTATAATCTTGGTCAAACTTAAATTATTTTGACTGGTACGGTTCCTATAATTGCATGTTTTTATAGACGGAGAGAGTACTAGTTAATCTGAGACAGGACTGGGGATTTTGTTAATTACTCTTATCTTAGTAGTCTTGCAGTAGCAGTAATTGCTGATGCTAACACATTAACACTGCTGACCTGACGACTTGTTGCAGCATGGTCCGTACGAGTGCCTTCTCAACACCGTGGAAGCTTGCGCCATCGACGCCTGGCCGGATTTGGTAATTCTTCTCACCTCTTAAACCCTGCTCGTAGAGTCGTAGTCGTAGGTCTTTGACATGGAAGAATTGAGTCCAATAAACTCCGGACAGAACGGTAAAACGTGCAACAAGCCGATCGACAATCGGTTGATCAAAATGAATCTTCCGTCGTCGACAAATTAGTTGTTGTACTTTGTTATCAAAGCTTCGGCTCAAATCGACAGCATTTCTGCAGTATTCTAGTACTACTTTTGTAGTAGGAGCAATTCTCAAGGCTTCCGTGTATGCCTCTGTCGTTGTTGTTGTTGGGTACAGGATGTGCATTTCAGCTTCATCTACTGCGTGGAGGACCTGGTGGTGAAGCGGCAGTACACGGAGTGGGAGTCCTGCTTCCAGAAGCTGGGCCTCGACCCCAAGCCCGTGACACAATGCTACAACAGCGAACATGGCCACAAGGTTCGTCCGATCAATCCTCCTTCGGCTAGGTTGCACTACAGTACTTCTTTGTGCTGCTATACCACTTATATCCCTCTCATTCTCTTGCAATTGCAATTCAAAGCCTGTCCTAAACACTGTGTTAATTTGCATAATGTTCACTGATTTGTTCCAGCTTGAGCTCAAGTACGCGAACCAGACCGACGCCCTCGAGCCGCCGCACCGGTACGTCCCTTGGGTGGTCGTCGACGGGCAGCCCCTGCTAGAGGCAAGTTCCACCTGAACTCCATCTTCATCCATGGCTCACCTTCGCCTTGCCCAACTGTTTGGTCAAGCTCATTCCATCGGTGGTGATGGCTGATGAACATGTTTTCGTCGTTTCAGGATTACGAGAATTTCGAGGCTTACATCTGCAAGGCCTACAAGGGCACTCCACCGAAGGCCTGCGAGGGGCTGGGACGTCTGCAGATGGCGCTCGAGACAGCGGAGGCGCGCAACGGCGTCAGCTACAACTCCGGCGCCAGCAAGCTTGCAACTGCTGAAGATGGGGGTAGGGAGCGTAGTAAGGTGTGGCTGGGAGAATACTAATAGGGTGTTTGGTTTGTGGAACCAACTCATGCTTCATGAGGTGATGCATCATGAGTCCATCCCATGAATTTTGGTGGAACCAACTCATTTCTCATGCATATACTAATTATTGACTTATGAGGAATGAGGTGGTGATGCATCAACTCATTCCATTCCACCAACCAAATAGAAAAAATGAGGAGTGAGAAGATGATGGACCACCTCATTCCTTGAACCAAACACACCATAATTGATTAGCGATGCTTTTGGGTCATGTGAAGTGTAAACATGAGAACATTACATAGGGCCGTTCCATCTCCGCATCTCGCTGTCCAGGTCCCCAGGATACGGATTTGTACACAATTTAGGCCTTGTTCAGTTCGCGAAAAATGTGGCGAAATGTTACTGTAGCACTTTCGTTGTTATTTGACAAACTTTGTCCAAACATGACCTAACTAGACTCAAAAGATTCGTCTCGACATGAGCAGACCAAAAGTATAATTAGTTATTTTTTTACCTACATTTAATGCTCCATGTATGCGTTTAAAATAAGTACTGCGCAAAATATTTTGATATATTTCGCGAACTGTATGTGGCCTTATGGGGCCTGCAGATCGTACAGTAATACAGTAGCTAATAAAGTAATAATAGTTCCATTTCTGATCCTCTCCAAAAATATACTGTACAGTGCTTCTGAATTTCTGATCTTTTTGAGCAGCGTTCGCTATTTGCTGCGGACGAACCTGCTATTTTGGCTCGTGACCTGTTTAGTTTCCCAACTTTCTCCATTTTTTTTCTAGATTCCCCGCTTTAGCTGCATGCATGGAGCATTAAATATAGGTAAAAAATAACTAATTGTACTTTTAATATGTATATGTCGAGACGAATCCTTTAAACCTAGTTAGTCTATATTTAAACAAAATTTGTCAAATAACAATAAAAGTGCTATAGTGCTTTTTCCAAAAACTTCCCCAACTAAACACAGCATCATTGAATGGTCAACATCTATCAAAGAGCTTGTTCGTTTGTACTCCTTCTAGTTTGGTAAAAGAAGTCGTTTTTGACAAGGTTTAGGTTAAACATTGGGAATATAAATCATGAATAGCTTTTAAATTATTGAGTTTAAAGATGTAAAAATCATATAAATAAATTCGTCTTGAAAAGTACTTTCATAAAAGTATACACATACCATTTTCCAATAAATATTTTTAAAGAAACAAGTGGTCAAAGTTACATTTTGGAGACTGTGTCGTTGTCTGAAATGACTTCTTTTACCATATTGGAGTAGTACTTATCAGCACTCATATAGTATAGTATTTTTCTCACATAATAAAAACAGCATCCGTCGCCGCCGCAGCTGGCAAGTATTTTGCTCACGGAATCAAAAGTCCTCTGATCTCCATCCCCCAAAAAAGGGGTCAACTATCGTAAGTTTAACTAAATTTATTTTAGAAAATAAGTTTTATAAAGCCCAATTAGCACTATTAAATTTATTATAGAATATACTTTTATCCTCCACTTATTTTTGTGTCAGTGTTAATAGTTTTATGTATAAATCTAGTCAGTGACGGATGCATGAATAATTTTCAGGTATGGCAAGATTTATATAATTTAATGAATTATATAAGAATGCACTGAAATGTATAAAATATTATATAAGGCTATTATAGATTTATTTATTATATTGAGGAAAAGAATGAGACATTCTGCTGGATAGATTAGCCCACCATCATCATTAAGCCCATCAATCCAGCCATCGGTGTTCACGGTGTACATCAAGGCAACACATAACATGTATATATACTACATATATTCAGTATTTTATATGGATTTTAGGTGTGACGTCCGCCAAGCCTTGCCAGATACCTGGCTCCGCCCCTGAATCTAGTTACTTACTTAAGATATTTGACATAGGACAGTTCTAAAATATCTAGTTTTTTAGACACAGAACCACTAAACCCCTCGGGGCCTGTTTGATTCTTGAAATTGAAATTATTTTAAAAAAACATAATTTACATAGATGGTTGTATGTAGATTATATTTGTATATTATAGTTGACTCTACGAGAGATACTCATATGTTGCATTCCTACCGTAAAGGAGTGAGTTGAAGAGCCTCCCGCTATCTCAAATTATAAGTCATTCTAAAAATTTTAGAGAGTCAAAGTTTTTTTAACTTTAACCAAATTTATACATTAAAACAGTAACATTTATGATACCAGCTAGATATAATTAAATTCTTTATTAGTTATATTTTCATAGTATATCTATAGGATGTCAAAAATCTTTATGTATCTCTATAATTTTAGTTAAACTTAAAAACTTTAACTCCAAAATTTTTAGAATGACTTATAATTCGGGATGGAGGAAGTAGAAATATTGCAGTGGTTTGTAGAATCCGTCTTCCTCTCCTACTCTACGAATTTGAGAGACTTATATGTGAATTTTGAAAAGTGGTAGAATTATTCCAATTCCTCTAAAATAAAGGGATCTAAACAGCCCCTCAGTGTAAACGTACATCAATCCTCAGTGTGTATTAACTCACCAGTTCACCACCTTACACCAAAGCCGTCAGCTAAAATAGAGCTTGTTTATAGCCAGTTCTCTAGAGGAAGCCAAACCTAAGAATAAACTAGCATAAAAGCACAATCCCCCGGATAACCTCTGAGTTTTGACTGCTAGAAGACGTAAATAATCAATACTTTGATCTGATGTCAAAAATGGATGCTAGCCCTCAAGGCGCCACCAGCCGTATTCTGGTACTCCCGTCTGGACTACTGGTACATCCAACAAAAAATTACAATGATAGTTGATCTGCACCACTGGAATTCTAAGCTAGAAATTAAAACACCAATTGCTCCTCTCATACATCGTGCAGCTCAATCCCAGGAAGTTACAGACAATGCAACCCAAAGATCATTAGATGTCCCAGATATATACATCCTATGTGTCTGGATCTGCTCATCGTTGGTAGATAATGGGGTTGTGCTTGAATAATGACCGTTACTTATTCTCTCATTGACTGAGAAAATGATTTCCCTTTGCATCGGTTCATGGCCATTCAGAAGATTTCCCATGCTCAAAACTTTCCTCCAAGACTGATTAGCAGTAGGGGGAGGAAACAGGTTCGATACAGCATCTCTCTCATACATCCCAACCTTTTCCTTTGTTGTGAACTCCTAATATGGAATATTAAAAGAATATCAGGAATAGCCCAAGAAAATTTATCAGCAAAAGAAAATGAGTAATACCAGTCCTAGAAAAAGAAGATTTGGAGTAAACTAAAAACACAGAATGAAAAGCACATCGTGGGGAATAAAAAGATCACTAGTCCACCCCCAAATGGCCACATGGTCTGGCTGAAAAATGGTAAGAAAAACAGTGACGGAGAAGCAGCTTGCAGCTTACTATTATACAAACCAGAAGTTCTGACATGGCTATAATACGAAATGACTACCACCAACTTGTAGAGAAAAACTTAGGCGGTAGAATAATATCTCATATTATGGAAACCCTTGAGTTTCCAGTGTCCAATAACTGTCGGATAAATTTCAAGAACCGCACCGTCCATGATTTTAGGCATAAGCAATGCACGAGCAAATCAAATCAGACACGGACATTTTAGTTCCATTAACTTTGTTCCTGTAAAAGATTACTTGCATAACAACCGAGGGTAAAGAACATAGGAATTACCTTTTCATAGCAAATGCTTTCCAGGCTAGTTCCCATTTTTGGAAGATAGTAGTTGAAGTAGTCGTAAAAAATTGCTTGAGCTAGTCGTGGAGCATCAATAAGCTTCCGATGGATGGAAGCAGCAAGAATCAGTAACTTCTCGATGTGCTCGAAAACTTGACAAAGCCGTTTCAGGTCTCCAGCCAAATCACTGACATCAGAATTCCCTGTTAAAACAATGGCTTAAGTATTCATGCCAGTGACCGGTGCTCAACATCCTCTAAGTTCTCTCTTAGTTATTAAGTGGAGCAAGCACCACTCCCGCTTGCAATAATCCAGCACCAAGTTAGGTGGCATCTTCAGACTTAACCATTCGTTTAGAGTTTGTTAGCAGGATTGATTAGTTGATTTGTTTGTTAGCTTGTGAGAAATGATAGAAGATTGGTTGGCTTGTTGCCTATGTAAACCCATCTGATGTATCCTCGAAAGCAAAGCAATGAGAAAATCTCCACCTACCTCTACCCAAAATAGGGCACCGATGCTAAAAACCTCACCTCATTGCCAATCACAACTACCACCTGCGTGTCTGGGTCTCGTTCCCCCACACCACAACAGTTGTCCCTAAAGGATGGCCGGCTTACAGCTAATAATCAAGGCTGTGCTTTAAAGCTGTACCCTCGATGAACAATATTCTTAACGGCGTTACACATTTTTGGATATTCGTTGCATCGTCAAACAAATAGAAAGGATAAGCGAACACAAAGGTTATCTTTAGACGAGAAGGTCTCCTGTGAATATCAATCCATAAATACAACAACAACAATAACAACAACAAAGTCTTTTAGTCCCAAGCAAGTTGGGGTAGGCTAGAGTTGAAACCCAACATGAGACCCCAGTCACGGTTCAAGCACGTCAATCCATAAAACTTCATTCAAAAAATGTAAGTCTACAGTTTACACAGCTGTATGGAGAGTATAGAGGTACCTTGAAGAGATTTCAGTGTTGACGCCATGGTGGCATATAGCTGATCCATTTTTGTCTTCATTTCCTTGAAGCCACCATACATGGTCTTATTCAGGATATCAGCTGACGATTTGAAAGCAGTGCACACCATTTGCTCAAGGAGCTGCTGTGGCCTCAAAGTTTCAAGGTAATGAAGCACCTGCGTATCACATATATAAAATGCTCAATAAGTAACATGCTAGTATTTTATCGATAGTAAGAACTAAGAAGCTATCTAATATAGGCCATGGTTCTACTTTTAAAGTGATCATCCAACACCGTACAGTTCAAAACCCCCATCTTCCAGCAAAAGAAAATGTGTGCTGCTTAAGTTGTAGTTTGTTTATATGAAAAATTATATGGCACCCAAGGGTTCGCGCGTACTGGACATCATGACTGCATCCATGAAATCTCAAGAATCGTTTTCATGGCAAACGAGTTGACAGCACTATCGATGACCTTCCTTATCTCATGGATATAGACAACACAGCCAAGCGAATGCTTAGTTGATGGCGGTGGTGGAGCAACAGGGATAGGAGATGGGGAGAGCGGTTGCCAGTGGCTGGCGGTGATGGAGGTTGGTGGTTGCGGAGCAGCAGGATTGTAAGGGCGCCACAGGCGGGCGGTGGGGGGCTGGTGTTGGGGAGGGATGGGTCAGGGCAACTTTGCCAGAGTGTTCTGCGGAGGGCGAGGTGGAGGCAGAGGCAGTAGGTGAGTGGGGAAGTCCTCACTGGACATGGGCTGCTGTGGAGATCGCCAGCAGTGAGGCAGCTGGGATGCAGAGGAGGAAGGGCTGGAGGAGGTAAAAGGATCAGTTTCCATTAGAGTTGGAGATGACAGCAGGTGCCCAGATGTCATTGTTTGCACTTCATCAAGAGCACGTCTTCCATGGATGGTCCAGATGTAGAAAGATGGCTAGGATGCAGAGCTAGAAGGATCCGTTTCCACCAGATCTGTTTGTCATTGTTTGCCCTTCAAGTTCGCATCCATGGAGGGTCCAGATGTCAAAGACATGGGAACACCTGCGCACAGAATCTGCTTTCTTTGTTTATTTTAATAATTGAAAACTTTCAGTTCACACTTCGTTAGTAATTGCATTGATCATTTGTAATTGAATAGTACTCCATCCGTTCCAAACCGTAAGGCATTTTGGCTTTTCTGCACTATGTATTCAGAAAAGCCAAAACGACTTACAATTTGGAATGGAAGGAGTAACTTTCTAGCACAAAATGCCGCCAGCCATCCTATAAGTAATGAGATAATGAAATTACCAGCACATGGGTAGTACCTTTTCTCCTTCCCGAACAGGGTCAAGCAAAGACTTCTGTTCAGAAACAGGCAATGGCGGAGCATCATTCCAGATTTTGCGCCACACATTCCCATGTTCGGACATACGCTGAGAAAGCTTTCCTGTGGGAGGCCAGCCTGCATTACCATCTGTTTTGTCCTCACTCACCCAGTCACCAGGTGAATGCCACCGAATAAAATCTTCAAAGACAGCATCTGGGTTTGCAGCTTTAAAAGCGGACATATCTAAGCAAGGAACAGAGCTTTCTAATTAGTAGCAAATGAAGAAGTTCCACAATATAAGTAACAAAGAGGAAAAGTAGAATAACTTCTTCAAAAGCTCTAGTCATTGCTCATAATCTAGAGGAAGTAAAAGAAAACTCCTGAAGATAGACTCTACAAACATTAACACATTATGTAATGAGTGAAATGTCATGCTGTTCCCACAAAATCTTACCGGAACATAATATATCCCTTTCCAGCTGTCCAGATAAACCCTGCAGGAACAGAGGAATGCTATGTAATTTCTTGTAAACTTGATCTTGTTTAGGTAGGCTGTCTGATAGGTCCAGCATGCAATAGAGTCAGTAGTACATATAATCCTCCAATTAACAGACATACTCTAGTTCTTTGTATAAACCTATGAATCAGAAAGGGATTTGACCCTTCATGCATACAACAGCAAGTTTAAAAACTTACAATGGCATTGCCAAAAGCTTCGGCTGCATGGAGCCTTTCTTCATGCATATCTTCGGTCATCAAAGGTGCATCCTAAGGAACTGATGGAAACATAAGGGGGTGCATGTGGATCACAATATTAAACCTGAAGAGGGCAAACAGAACCTGAGTATACGGAGCATGCATTTCCTGAAACGTATTCAGGAGCATCATTTTAGGCACAACACCAGCTGATCCTTTCCTAGACTTGTTCACGGCCTGCTCTTAATTATGAGTTAGCAACTTAACATTATATTGTTTTGAATTCCAAATAGACATATTGAACGAGAGTATTATACCGTACTATTTGAAGCCTCATCTTTGTAGCCAGCACCTTTCTCACGGTTCAGTGATTTCTTTCTCTCAATGCATATCGTGAGCTTCAAGGAGGGAAAAAAAAAACAAAAGACACAATCTATTCAATACGCTAGCTAGACAGGTCACCCCTAAGGCCCTAAAAGCTTAAGGACCGGGTGAATTATTTTTTAGAATCTTTGCCAAAACCTAATACTCAGTACATAAGATAACTAACCGATAGCTTCTACTCCTAGTGACAATTTATGAAATGCAAAAAAAATGGTGAAAAAATAGTTGAATCAATTCTACAAGCAGCAGCTTGCAGAAGCAAATGAGAATCCATGAGACTATACACCTTGCTTTTGTTTTTCTCGAAAACGCATAAGAACTGTATATCATTACATTAAGAAGGAAAGGGGTGAGGACCCTTAAAAGAACTCATACACCCACACCAATCAGAAACACTCCCTCCGTCCATGAAAGCTTGCAATTCTAGACTTTAAGCCTTGTCCATGAAAGAATGCAATTATAGGTGTTCAGGCTAGCATAGGAGTAGTACTACGTAGTCAGGTTTCCTTGGAATCTGAGAGTGGAGAGAGAAATTGAGACTCGAACTAACCAGAGCAAATAACAGAGACTTGGGATTAATGATGTAGGGGTACATGCGTCTTTTATCAATTTGCCTATTTTTTCTTCGAATCCGAGAGTAGCAAGCTTTGGCAGACAGAGGGAGTACAAAGAACCAATGTACGCCCTTTACACTAGAAAAATCAACCATGACCTAAACTTAAGAGCAGGTACACTAATAGGCTTATAGCCAAGCTAATGCTGATATGGATGATAGAAGAGAGGAGAGAGAGGGGAGCTTGGCTCCCATGCAAGCACCAAGCTGTGCACGGAAGCATAGGCACTGGTGGGTCCAAATAGTAATGGTTATGAGGAGGAATATGAGAGAGAAATTTTTTTGAAGACTAATAGAAAACAACTATTGTATAACTTGACTCTTATAGCTTGGCTTATAGCCAAGCACTTAGCTCTACTATTGATCTTGCTCTAACTCTCACTCGGCACAAGTGCCAAGAGGAAATTAATGTGTTGCCCCTAGCCAGCCCCAATAGTGCAGACTGTATAGGTTGCTAAAATAACAGAATCAATAATAGTTATTGCATGGAAGCGGAGCAGAGCTGAGAGCATGCATTGGCTGAGCCAAGTGAAGACATAGACATGCTAGAGTACTTCTATATGTGTATTCCTTTTTATATGTATATATATTCATGGAAACACAGTGTTAAACTAGTATACCATGAAATTTAATCATGGTACACCAAGCAACAATATAACTGACTAATAACACTTTCTCTCTGACTGTTATAATCTTGTACGAGGAAATGTGGCTCTAGAGATGAAAAAGGTATTGGTGTACCATTTGTAACTTTTGGTGGATAAGACAAGAAGAGAGATCAATGCTTGAAGTGCTTTCCATCCTAGGTAATCTTTCTGATTCCTCCCAGCACCAACGAATTTCCCGCACAAAATCAATCCACAGTACAGCAATTGCTGCCAAAAATGAGTCTTTTATCAATAAAGGTCTCCCAAAAATCACAAATTAAAAAGAGAAGTCAGCACATGATACAGACCACGGATATTGCAGTTGCCAAACCATAGTGCATGCAAACAGAACTGGCCAAAAAGTGAATCTGCAGGTGCACCTCTCATAGCACGACTATACTTGTTTTCTGCTTCCATATAGTTACCAGTCTCTGATAAAAAGAAGCATATGAGTTTTTTAGATCTACAAATGAATTTGAAGCAAAGGGTGCAGAAATGAAATGGAATGGGATAGCATGATACATCTATCTGTTTCTCACTAAGTAATGTCATTTCATTATTGTTAGTTGAATTTGAGTTTACAAATTCAGCAAAGCTGGTCACTATCTACAACCTCAAAACCTAGCATTGATATCATTTTTATGCTCAGAAACTCATGAAGCTTGCACACAAGTTGAGGGCATAAAAAGGGAAACTGGTATGTAAGTCACAGGCCTAGAACTAGGTAACTATCAGATCAAGCAAGACAAAAGCAAGCATATTGAATGCTGAAGTAAGCCTCTCGATGCTGCCAATCTATGAAAGCACCAAAGAGAGCAGCATGACACTAAAATTCCTTTACTGCAAAGGCTAGCAAATCATTCTAAGGCTCAGATTAACTGATGTCTAATTACACAGATTTTGAAGAGTCTTTGCAAAGTGCTATATTTAAATAGCATGCAAGAAGTACCATATGAACCGGCCCAATTACTTATATACTCCCTCCATCCATTTATCAGAGTCATTTTAGGGTCATGCGCAGTGACCAAGGAGGGGCAGCCCATGCAGATAGTTGAATTAATTCGACCAGTAAGAGAAGCTGCATGCAAACAGTTGAATTAATTGGACCAGTGAGAGTAGCCGCATGTGCCTAGAATGAAGCGAAAGTTGTGGTCCTCGGCTTAGACGACTCCGATTCTTGGAGAATTTTTTTTCGGTAACATGACTCTGATAAATGGAGGGAGTAGTTACATACTCTCAGTCTAACGCAAGCACAATATTTTGGATACTTCAGGCTGTCAGCAATGAGTTTCATAAGAGATTGGTTCCATTGTACTCAGTAATGTTTTGATTCAGTAACTAAGTTCCTTCAAGGAAAAAAGGAGGATAAATAAATACCATCACTGAAAAGATCTTTCATAACACGATCAATAACTGATGGCGGAGGCACGGTAGCAGTAGATTTCGAATTATCCTGGCCTGAAGTATCTGCTACCTAGCATGGAAAATTAAAATTAGAAACAAATTGATAGAAGATAACTGGGATCGCTTGGAAGGTACTGTGACTTGTATCAAGTTCTTAACCTGCAACAAAGTCTTCTAGAAATTGTGCCTCCACTGATGATTCATATGCATTTACTAGAAGATGTAGCTGGGATGCAAACCCAACAAATTTTCCAATAGAATCATCTACCCTACAACGTAAAGTTTAACATAAATTTAAAAAAGGTCCAGCATATGGCAAAACAACATATTATTTGTGTATGAGACACCTACTAATGGTGAGTGTTGATGCAAAGGACAGATATAATGCATATATTTTACGAAATAGAAATTACTTGCAGAAGGTTAACAAGGGATTTAAAAATAAAAAAGGTTACATGTATTGAGATACTACTGGGTGAAGGAACCAGCTATCAGCATCAAAGGACGAAGCATTTTCCACTTCAGCCATCTCAAGGGTCTCTTCAAATGTCCTCTCTCCCCAGATGGCAGTCAGCTCAAAACCTAGGATAGTCAAGTGGATTATGTTCCTAAATATACATCAGTTTGAAATATCATATAGGAAAAAAAATGAAAACATGGGGTGCAGCGAATCAAATATACAACATGCAAATATCACTGTAGATTGGGGCAGCACCTTTCCAAATATATCCTCCAAAAAACTCATCAGAAACATGGACCTAGTTATAATAGCTAATTTTCTACATGGTAATCTACCTTGTATCATGAGCATATATCATCTCCTTGAGTCCTTGTCCATGTTAGGGCTGTTCTTATATTATGAAGACTGAAGTCACAGACAAGAAATGTTCACCTCATTATTTCCTTTTTACAAGAGGGGATTTTCTTCTAGATGGAGAATAGTTTTAGTGTCAAAAGTGCAAAATTCTATCTCAATGACTATGTTACACTTTTCCAAATATATCCTCCAAAAACTCATTGGAAACATGGACCTAGTTATAATAGCTAATTTTCTACATGGTAATCTACCCTGTATCATGCACGTACACCATCTCCCTGAGTCCTTGTCCATGTTAGGGTTGTTCTTATATTATGAAGACTGAAATCACACAAGAAGAAATGTTCACCTCATTATTTCCTTTTTACAATGGAAGGGGAGATTTTTTTTTTCTATTCGAGGACAGTTTAACAGTTTTAGTGTCAAAAGGGTAAAATTCTATTCGGCAACAGCAATCTAAATACGTAAAAGATGGGATAAACTCAAACTGAAAAGTGTAACTACCATTAAAATAGGTAACAGATATTGTAAGTTCTAATGATAGATCAACATTGGATGGTATATATCAAAGCAGATTGACCTTATGTTACTCGATGGTGAAAGGACATGGTTGCAAAGTGGAATGATTCAGAAGAAAGTTTCTTAAAGTGTTGGTAAGTTTTTTTCGGGAAATACAGCAGATGAAACCCCTACTGCGGTAGTGTTGGTAGCTTATTGACGTTGATCTGTGCCCCTTAGATTCAATCCCACAGTTAGCATTGGTTCTTCCCATTATAGTCCACATTTTCCTTGTAAAAGTTATAAAACTTTAGTTACCTTTAACAGGATCCTCAGCAGAGTACCACTCTGCCCAAGGGCAATCATCGTCCCATAGTTTTCTAGGGTGGTTTGCAACTTCATTTTCAGTCAATGGCTCAGTAGCTTCGGAATCTAAAGTTTCGTTATCATGATCATATTCTGGAGTCCTGTAGCTAAGCTTCATTGAAAAGTGAACCTTTACCCTAGCGGGAAAATCTGTCGAGGATAGGACCTTCAAAGTCAAAAACAGAAAGACAATGGTTAAAACGTGTACAGATTCAGAACAGTTATGACATGCTGAATAGGGACGGGTCAATGAGGAGCAGAATCACTGAACAAGAGTATGTGATATATTCAAAAGCTCAAATGCTATATGTTGTGCTGAATAATGGTAGGCCAGTGCTATCTTTTCCTCCTCTAAAGAAAAAGTAATCTTGGCCTTTTTGGCAACTATTTAGTTTTGTAAAATACTATAAGGTTTTATGGAAGAATGAAGACATCAGCAAACGATAGAAGCTTTCAGAGATACTCACAAATTTTGACAGAAATAGCTCATGTAACCCTTCCAGATGCATGAGTCTTATTGGCACCTGACTACCAATTCGATCAGCTTCAAATCTTCGAGTAAAGACAGTTCCCAAATTTTGAATCCCTATATAGGCTTTCCGTGAAGGGTCATGAACTGGTACAAACGCTGGCCAATTGCTAAATGCAAAATCATTAGGTAAAATGGCAGTGATAATGCTTATCAGAGAATCGGTAATATTTAAAACTTACTAACCTGCCACAATTAGAAAGAGCAATTGCTACAGAACTCAAAAGCTTAGTTGATTCCGGATCATCGAGAATCACACCACTGGCACTCAGTGGAGCAATTATCTATGAGCACATAAAAACGCTATGAGTAGTGAGTTTAATAATGCAAACTAGCTTATGCACAATTATTAGGTTTTAGTGCTGAGTGCTGCACTGCATATTAGAGCTTGGCAAATTTTTTGGAAAGCTACATAAAAATTTGTTGCACCGTAATTCAGGTTGGCAAACATACAATTGCTTTATACTGAAATAGTACTCTGTACAGGCAAAAACAAAACAAATAATATTTGAAGTAATAAATGCACCAGCATAAAAACCACGTAACAGGTCCTCTGTATAACTGGACTAAATGCGACAGAGAAAAGCATACCAAAAACTCATCAACTCCAAATGAGAGCTGCATGCTATGTGTATCGTCGTCCCAATATGAGTTTTGACCTACAGATAAATATTAGTAACTGTGAGAATTGATAAAAAAAGAACAATAAGCAAAAGCTATATGGAGAAGAATAACATGACAAGCTTGTTGAAAGTATTATAGTTCACCCTTTGCAGATTTCATGAAATGATACTCCATAGAATAGACTCTTTTCCCATGCTTCAGTTCACGCTTGACCATATATAAGTTTTCAAAGGGAGGAACACCCTCTGCACCTTTTTGCTACAACAATATATGTTAGCTAACAGATCAATCAATTATCACACAAGGATGAATATCAGGTCCCCCATACAGAGCTCTACCATTAAGATCTTCGCACCATCTGCAAGCCATTGACGGCAAATAGCTTCTATCTCAGAGATAAACCTGGATGTTCAAGAAACTGTTAACAATCCTTTGCGCATAAGTAAACTTGACCAAACATGAGGATAAGGAACTTGGATAGCATCATTGCAGATTTGCAGTACCTTTCCCATGACGAAGCAATAGTGAAATCATCGAACCGCTCAAGCTGTGGACAGAAATGAAATGAAATATGATAAATGAATAGATAACTTTCATCTCAACAGAATTTTGACTTCTTAAATGCATGGAGCTGCACACAGTCAGCCCTAATAAAGCAACAGTGTAGAAAAAACTAGCACTAACTACAAGATGTCAAGTTACATGCTCCCAATCTAAACAGTGCAGCAGATGTTACTCAAAGAGGCACAGAAGCTGCAGATACCGAGAGGCACACGTTATGCATTTGAGCATCAATTATCATAAAGTATTATTACATATGATCTCAAAAGGAAAACTTCCACGTTTTTCTGCCTTTTATAGAAATCGCAGCAGGGAAAGTGCAAATGCACGCTCCTTAAGAAGCAAAACACCCTAAATAGCACAAGAGCCTTAAAAAAAATAGCACAACACAGGCTACATCAACTGACCAACACACTCGTGAATCGTGAACTGCTGGCCAATGCACTGCTAGCAGGCTTTGGCGAGCAACCCACCGTTCGAATTCTCCAGAAGTAGACTAGAAACTTCAGCAATTCAAACTGCGAGCCTAGCAACTACAACGCAATACGGCAACATCAATCCCCATCACGCAAAGCCAGTACCAGACCAAACGCGGTTGGTCCAAAAATATGGAACCCGAACTACGAGCACGGGCGCGAAGGAAGCAAAAGCGCGAGTACCTCCTCTTCGGCCTCCTCTTCGTCCTCCTCCGACTCTTCGTCCTCTCCGATCCGACGGTGCTTGGCGTACCTGGAGGAGGATGTGGAGGCCATGGCGGCACGCCCCGCTGGCTCAGCGGGGGCGAAGCTCGAGTGGCGCGCTGCAGTCGCGTGGAAGCTGTGAGACGCGTTCCCGTTAGATCGGCAAGGGGGGAGAAGCCGGGACGGAAGGGAAAGGGAGACGGATGAGCGTGATGCGATGCTGCCTCGTCGACCGACGAACCGAGTTCGCAGTTCGTGCTTCTGGTGATGATGGTCGCCCGACGGTTACTACAGCCGCGGGCCCACGAATGGGGGAACTATAATACCATATGGGCCTAGACGAGACGCACCGAGTCTAGGTGAAATGCAAGACGAGTCCATGTCGGCCCAGTGCACGGAGCATGGTCTTGGGCCTCTTTGGGCACGACTCGGGAGAGGCGGGCATGACCATGGGGAAAGAATGATGAGGTCCAGGCCTGTTTAGCTATAATCAAGAAATTGCTTCCCCTTTTCTCTTCTTTTTTTTTCATAAAAGTTGGGAAGTTGTCAACGAGGCTCAAATCAAAACAAATGTAATTATACATTTATCTCAAGCCAGAAAATTTTAATTTGACCCAAGTTATATGTAAATATTTATAATATTTTGACAACTAAGTAGAAAATGACTTAAATTCATGATGCACATTAAGTGAACCATAACTACACTCACGTAATTATAATTTCATTTCTGCTTCACTTAAAAGAGTTAGTCCAGATATGATAGTGTAGACTCTATAACCCTTAATATGTTGATCTAGCCACCCATACTAGCTAAGGTATCACTAAACTCCTACAACCTAATATCAACACATGCATGAGTCATCATAAGAAAATTCAAATTGAATTGGATGTGACATGGACCACACCGCAAAAAAAGACCAACGCAATTGGCACTTACCACTTTGCACGTTAGTATAGTTTTGGGGATGAGATAGTATGCATTTCTTTCAGAGGAGCTGTGAAAATGGTTCCTCAAATTTAGAATAAGACTAGAAAACTCTGGCGCGGCTTTGCCGCGCCTTCCTTGAGTTCGCCAGTGGGGTGTTTGAGACTGCTCTGCTCCACGTTTTTTTAGCTTTGCTCCATGTTTTTTAGCCAAATGGTTTCAGCTCCATATACGCAGTTCGAGAAAAAAAAATGGAGTTGTGAGAGCACCTAAAGATGTACTCCACAAACTCCAGCTTTTTGTGGAGCTGCTCCATGATGGAGTTTGCGGAGCAGAGTTCGTGGAGCAGTCCTAAACACCCCCTAGATTTCATTTGATCATCAAGCAACTGATGGGCGTTGTGGAGCTGCTATTCTGCCACAGTGCCACTGCAACCTCTGACATCTCAATGACAAACCTCGAATCGAAATAGTATAACTGTGGGGAGATAGAATGGAATCAAATAAATAGCTTTGGCACAGAATTAACTTGTCACTGCACTTGCAACCAGCGGAGTGCCGGAGTTTACATGTACCTTTAGATTAAAAAGTCAGTAGTAAAGACAGTACAACTAACCCTGATATCAAGATCATCCATGCTCTCAATTATGAACTATCTAAGGATTTTCAATTATCCATAATAACATTGTTCATCGGAAAATGTAGGCAACAGAAGAAGATAATTTGATGTCTCGAAGTTGCCATTACCAATGCTATTTCACTCCTGTAAGAACTTTCATATTTCTTCGTAGCATTGTAGTATCTGTCAAGCTACAAGTGTACACCAACACTAAGTTATCTATAAAGTAAAAATTAGACAAAAAGTCAAGATGTAGCAATCTGAAATGTCAGGTTTGTTCTAAGAAGGGAAGCTCTTGAATGTCACTGTTTGTTAACATGAATAAGTACTGTACATATAGGCCTTCAAAAGGAAATCATATTCTTTAATGTCTGCGAATTTTTATTAGTTAATGGTTTGGAGTTGTGGATCTAAGAATAGTCTTGTCCATTCAAATCTCCATGCCCTTGATCTTGATTTCTAGTGTTTCAGGCGAAGGAGTACAATCTGAGACTCCAGATGACTTCCATTAGAGCACACAAAAGGCAGTTGTACTCATCATCAGGAGGAGAGCATGGTGCAGTTGCACTTGGCGACGCTTCCAACTCCTCTTGACGATGCGCACCCACCATATCTCTTCCTGCTAGAGCATGAACTGAAGCAATGGCGCCATTGGGCCTGGCTGCTACAACCAAGTAGTAAAGCGGCAAATATAAGAATGGTGCAAATCTGCAATTGTAACAACCCCAAGAATTGCTATGGAGTTCATCCTATCACTTCATTAAGTGTTTGCACAAGCACTTGTAATAAGAAGACAAAAATAACATTAATGCTGAACATGAGCAATATTTAAGTAGACGTCAGTTTATTTCCAATCGATGACAAATTAAAAATCAGATATTTGGAGAAGTTACCTGGTGAAACATTTGTTGCAGTATTAGTCTCCAGCTTCTATTACAGTGAAGGATTATCCGGCACAACTACCAGAGACGCACAGGGGTTGATTGTTTGCTGCCATGACTCAGCGCAGCATTTCGTCGAATAGGTCACGGGCACGGGAGCTGTGTTGTGCCGTACGCTGCTGGCACGCTCGCAGTCGCAGCCGTCTGGTGTTGTGGACTGTTGCAGATTTGCAGTTGGACCTCCTGCCATCTTGTACCTGCTGGCTGAGCCCACTCTATCGCGCCGCCCTTTGGCACCCTTTCTCGGTGCTGCCATCCTGTGGCATCTGGGCTTGTGCGGCGCCCCTCGTGGCGAGTAGCGGCGCCGCCGCCGCCTCGACGGGGACGCGGGCGTTGAATGGCGGCGCCGCTTCGGCGGGGGCGGGGGTGGCACCGCTGCTGTCGAGGCTGGGTGCGCAGCCGGCCTGAGCGCCGCCACCGCCACTCGTTGCCATGAAACCGCCGCCGCCGCCTCCACGCTGATCGACGCGCTGCAACGACCATGCCGATCGGTTCACTGTCGCTGTATTTGACGTGCCCGCGCTGGGAGACTGGTGTCGCGAGGCGGGCGCCGGCCGTGAACTGGTGCAGCTGTGCGGCACCAGCACTGCGGCTTCGAGGTACGTGGAAGACAGGAACGAGCTGTGGACACCACATGATGGAGGAGGACAGCGCCGGCGCAGGCGGCGGCGTGCTATCTCTCGCGAAAAGTCGTGAGAGCACGATCTCGAATATTCGAGAACAACGGCTTGATCATCGCAGTATAGAATCCAATGGTCGAGGTTTTCTGGTGACGTGGCCCAATACCATGCTAGAGCTTGAACTCTGGTTTCGAAAGGAAGAGATACATAGAGCTAGTCACGTTCATGTTTATTCTTTTGTTTCTATTTTCTTTGTAAATTGTTTTCTTAATGAATTGTACGTTACAAATAGATAACAGACACTACTATCTCTTAAGCACATTTGGAAACCGGTAGATCTTGAAGTTGCACTACTGGAGAAAGAGGCTTTAACCCCGGTGGAAAAGGGGCTTTAGCCCCGGTTTTGTAACCGGGGCTAGCATTCCGCGACTAAAGGTCCCAGCCTTTAGTCCCGGGTGCTTTTCACCGGGGCTAAAGCCTTTCACGAGATAAAAAATAAATGTGTATTTGTGAGATTCGAACTCAGCACCTCTCGCCTCAGACACGCTTACCAATTGAGCTACACAACCCACATGATGTAGTTCTGTACGTTTTCCTTTTGAATCCACTCGGGAAACACCTTTAGTCCCGGTTGGTAACACCAACCGAGACTAAAGGTGAATCTTTAGCCCCGGTTGGTGTTACCAACCCGGACTAAAGGTCTTTAGCCCCGGGAACAATTTTTGGCCGAGACTATAGCTCAATTGATAGATCGTCCAAAGGCCTGTCTCTAGTAGCGTTGATGAAATCACCACAGCAACCTTGGTATCGATGAAATAGCACCAATAATAATTTGAAGAAAAATAGGAGCATATCTATCAATCTGATGACTTAAAACTAAGTGGACACGCAACCTAACTAATTAAATTACGTTAGTTTGCTCACAATTTATTGTTCTCACATACTCTAAATGTAATCATGTGTCGTTTCTGATATATTGCCCGGTTGTAAAGAAAATGTATACTTGCTTGACTACTTGATTGTATCTTTTTACACATAAAGTTTGTTTCCTTCAAGGATTCTACTCTGTAGATTTTTTCCGTATCAAGGGGCAACGTCCTATTCTCGACTTTTACCTACAGCAAACAAAGTTTCATGTATAGACATAAATGTCTTTTTGATGTACAAAACTCATTGTTAGTCAGTTAATGTTTAGTCCTAATCTATCTAAACAAGAGTTACTACTAAATGGTTTTGTTTTTTTAGCCCGTCTTTAAATATTTGTTAGCTAACTATCTAATTAACCTAAGCTAATTTGTTCCAAGAATATTAGTAAATCAAAACATTTCAAGTTTAATTATAATTATAAGAAGAAATATAAATATTTATGACATCAAATAATTTTAATATTAAATATATTATTCAACGAAGAATCTAGTGACATTTAGTTAATATCGTAAATGTTATTATTTTATCATATAAATTTGGTTAAATTTGAGATGCTGAGAAGATAGCACCAATCCTACCGTCGTTTACCAACTTATATCATTCACACACACACTGCTGCGCACGTCGGCAGGACCAGCGGTGTGGCGCCGCGCGCGCCGCAGTACTGCAGCAGTGCACCGCACCGGCAGTCCGGCCTCCGGCGTCGATCGATCGGCGCGACGGGCACATGGCATGAGATGTTGAGATCTTTGCCAACCACCGCGTCCGTAAGCACGTGGCCCTCGCAGCGCAGGACCTGTACGGACGCGGCCCCATTGGTCCGCGGAAAAAGAGCGGAAAGCCAAGTGGTGGTGCCGCTCTGCCGGCTGCCGCCGATGGCAGTGGCAGGGCAGGCAGGACAGGCGCCGTGGCGGGCAAAGGCCACGGCAAACCGAATCCATATCTAGCTAATGCGGCTTGGTTAAGCTAAAGCCGCCGCCATTAGATTCGGTGGTGGAGCTGGAGCCGTTAAGCTAAAGCGTCGATTGCCGTTTAGTGGTTAAGCTAAAGCGCGACGCGAATCGATTGCCGTTTGCTTTGCCCGTGACGGGACGGGGGGCGGCAACGGGACAGCCACGCGTCGCGGGAGCTGGCCGGGGGCCCGTTCGGCCTCTGCGGAGCCTCATCAGCTGGGTCGGACGGAACGGGACGGGCGGCGCCCGGCGCGCCGCCACCACCAACCTCGTGCTCGTGCCGCTCCCGGGCGGCCCTGCAGTCTGAACCAGGGTTTTTCTTACCGATCGGTAACGGTCGGTATGGCCGGTTACCGGTCAAACCGGACCAGGCCGGTTTCGGTTCGGTCCGGTTTGGTTTTTTTAAATTTTAAATTTTAAATTTTAAAAATAAATTCTGAAAAAAATCTTAAAAATAGTTCATGATTTATAGAAGCTAATGGTGTAAAATTTTTTCAAATTTGAGTTCGTTTAGTATTTATTTAGACGTTTAGAAGTTTGAAGAAAAAGAAAAAGAAAAAATACATAGACGACGGCCCATTAAATCATGAAGGTCGAAAAACATACTAAACACACTCAAATTTGAAAATTTTTGACATCGTTGGATTCTATAAATCATGAAGTATTTTTAGGAATTTTTAGCATTTTTTTAAAAAAAATAAATTTGAATTTTGAAAAAACCTCTCAAACCGGTCGGTAACCGACCCAAACCGACCGGTTTACCGATTCGAAACCGAACAACTGAGGCGTTTGAATTCAAACTTCAAACCGGCCGGTACCGGGCGGTTACCGACAAACCGGTCCGGTAAACCGCTACCGGTGGCCGGCGGTTTTGATCAACCGGTCGGTAAGAAAAACCCTGGTCTGAACAGCCCTGCTTGGCCCTCACATGGGGCGTCTCCCGAAGGCCACATGCAGCACGGCTGCACGGAGCACCGGCCTCGCGGGGGTGGGCAGTGGGCTACGGACTACGGTGCCGGCCTCCTCGCTAAACAACTGGACGTTGCGAGCACCGAGCAGTTATGGAACGGACGTCAGGCACGCCGGCGCCGCTCCATCCATCGAGGACCGTATTCTATTCGCAATCGCAGCACAGTAGTAAGAGCGTGTCAGACCGACGCGATCAGAGTACTCCGTAGACCTTAAACTATTTTTTTTCATATCTGCTGATTGCCTCCTCGGACTCGATCGGAATAATGCGCGTCAGACCGATCGTATACTAGAATCACACTGCTGCTAGGTCATCACTAGCTAGGACACACACGGTACGTTCTGCGACCGGTGTAAGGTATCCAGGGATGTGATCATCTATGGCACGAGATCCGGCCATCCAGGACGGCGCTTATTGCTTGTACTGTTGCGGCATAAAGAACCACCGCCCTTCATCAGCGTCCAGCCGGCCGGACGGAATCCAGGTTTAATTACGCCAATGAATTCGGCGTCCCGGTGCGGTACGGGCAACTGGCGTCCGGCCAGGCGAGTCTCGCGTTGTTTAGTTTCGCCAACTTTCGCCAAATATTTCTAGATTCCCCGTCACATCAATCTTTAGCTGTATGCATGGAGCATTAAATGTAGGTAAAAAAAATAATTGATTGTACTTTTAGTATGTACATGTCGAGATGAATCTTTTGAGTCTTGTTGGTCCATATTTGAATAAAGTTTGTCAAATAACAACGAAAGTGCTACAGTGCAAAATCCAAATATTTCTCGGAACTAAACAAGCCTGCAACGTTCGTATAAGAATAGTAGGGCCCCGGAGCCCAGCCAAACGGGGGGCCACTCCGGAACCGGAAGGAAGCGCACAAAAAGGACCCGATGGATGGTCATCAGATGAGCTTAGCATGATGGGTTCGCGTTAAACAACTGGTTTTCTTGTGCTAAGTGCTAACCTGACCGTCTTCGTCTCGGCGGGCATGATTAGCTAGTAGGTCGCCAACTCCTCGAGTGCACGCGGAGGGGCAAGGCGGAATGGCCGACACGGCGGCCGAATTCCAGACGGCTCACGCCTCGTTCACTTCCCAAAATCCTCCAAAATATGTTGCGCACTACAATTTTTAGATGCATGCATGGAGTATTAAATATAGTTAAAAAATTAATTAATTGTACTTTTAGTTTGTTCATGTCGAGACGAATCTTTTGAGTCTAGTTAGATTATATTTGGATAAAGTTTGTCAAATAATAACGAAAGTGTTACAGGAACTTTTCACCACAAATTTCACTAACTGAACAAGGCCTCAGTTGGGGGGCACATGTTTCTTCGAGTTTCTGGCGAGACGTACACGTACGGGCGAGAGAGACCGGCGCGCCGCGCGCGGGCACAACAGCCGGGATTCGGGAATAGCGATGGCCGACGCCCGACGGCAGCTGCGCTCCTCTCCATCGTATCGCTCCGTCGTCACACCACCACCGGCAGGCCGACGCAGTGCAGTGCTTACACACTGTAGCGCACACTACTGCAGCTTCATTGATCCATCCAACTACCCCAAGCCTGAGATGTCTCTAATGACTGGTATCCCATCAGAGTGCCTAATAGTGGTACAGTTCATACGAGAAGCTTTGATGCCGCTAGAGGAGGGTTTTTGCGTTTGGCGCTTGTGCCGGCGCTGGGCGCGGAATCTTGCCGCTGTGTTCCTATGGCTGCCGGGAATGCTGACCCGAACAGTGGTTTTCCGGCTTTGCTGCAACGTTTTCTGGAGCTATAGCTCCTCATTAGCAGTAGGGCTTCCAGCCATAGCTTTCCATAAGCAGCAGCAAGATGACATGGATGGGCCACGCGCGTCGGTGTTGCTACTGTGCGTGACATGATTTTATTCCGTCTCGCAGTGGCCGCGGCCGCAGGCGCAGCACATCACGCGAGTCATCTCATAAAGAACGGCCACGCGCGTCGGCGATGTGAGCGTGTCGTGTGCGACCGGACCCTTGTCACTCGCTCCCAGCAGACAAGCACGGGACGATGCTGATCCTCAGCGATTGTGTCACGTCATGCTCTGATTCGCATTCTGTACTGCTAGCGCTACTTTTCTACTGCCGGTGAGCGGTGTGACTGAAAATTCCACTCGGTACGGAGACAGGCGACGTTCAGATTCCAAAATCTCCCCAAATATTTTGCGCAGTACCCGTTTTAGACACATGCATGGAGCATTAAATATAGGTAAAAGAAATAACTAATTGTACTTTTAGTCTGCTCATGTCGAGACGAATCTTTTGAGTCTAGTTAGGTCATGTTTGGACAAAGTTTGTCAAATAACAACGAAAATGCTACAGCAACATTTCGCCACATTTTTCGCGAACTGAACAAGGCCAGGGCATGTTCGTTCGCGAAATCACCCAAAAAAATATTGCACAGTACCTGTCACATCGAATCTTTATACGCATGCATAGAACATTAAATGTAGGTAAAAAAATAACTAATTATACTTTTAGTCTGTTCATGTCGAGATAAATCTTTTAAACCTAGTTAGTCGATATTTGAACAAAGTTTATCAAATAACAACAAAATTGTTACAGAAATTTTTCGCCAAAAATATAACCAGGCCTGACAGAGAGAGAATTTTGGGTTCACGCGATGCCCGAGTCGACATAACGGCAGCGGCAGCAGCGGCAGCGCCGGGCCGCCAGCTGCTGCGGAAAAGGTCAAACGGCAACAGGCAACGGCAGCTGTATGAGAGAGGAGAGGCTTTTCCTTTCTCGTGATAATCATAAAGGCCGAAGAAGCGAGACAGGTCTCATTACAATGCCAGTGCAAAAAAGGACTAGTATATCTCTGCTAATCTGTTGCTGTTACTTTTTCACCGGTAAAGATAATGACTTTATTAGCTTGAACTTATCAACCAGTTTATTAGTCATACTATGATTTATTTTTTTTCCTGTAGAACATTATTTAAACAATCGAATAGCTAAAGGAAATCTCTGCGGAATACCATCTATCCCTAAAGACTAAAAATATCATACTTCGAATATGTTTTTGAATGAAATGTGAGGATGCCCATTCATGCTTTTCTCACCTGACATTTGGACCAGAAATATCACACTTACAGAGTGTATTCGGGGTGCATGGTCCACGCATAGGAAGGTCGCCATTTGCAAGCTGCAAAGCATCCTTGATACTACATTCATTTTTGTTCCTGTGCTCTGCAGCTTAACCCAATTTTATCAGCCTGTGCATGGCAGTATGGCAGCAAGATCACATGAACGCACCAAACGCCTCTCATAAATTATTCGTAAGACGCCAGCCCCACCTCCCTCCATGATGCATGATCTCTCTCTCTTCCCCTTCTTCTGCCATGGGCCATCTCCATGGACATGGACCAGAAGCCCTCACCCCTCACTCTGGCAGCTGGTACTACAAAAACAGGCGTCATTTTTCTTTGCCTCCCTCTCCACCTTGTTTGGCTCTCCCCTCTTCTCCCTCCCTCGTATGAGCTGAGCAAGGTTGGGCAGCAACATGACTAGTTTTATGTAGAGCAAATATCTTCCCTGGCTCAGAGATTCCCCCACAAGACCAACAGAAAAAAACCCCAACATTTTTCAGTTGTTTCTCTTGCTACTGAGCAAACATCACAGTCACAGCTTTTCTTTTTTGCTATTTTTCTTCACATTTTGTAGACACCACATCCAGCAGAAAAACAAAATTCTCGTTTTGTTCTGGGCAATCTTCCCAACCCAGTAAATTCATCCAGCAAGATCTTGGTTCTGTTCCTTCTGTCCGTGTACGCCAGAAACAATCCCGCCTTCAGTTGCAGCAGGCTTCGCATCTCTAGAATCCCTTCTGCTCCGGCCAACTCTTCAAGCAAGTGAAGATTCAGCAGCTGGAGAAAAGGCCAAGTCCCCGGCGATGGCGGCGGCGCTGGAGTGCTGGTCGGGGCGGCCAAGCACCGACGAGGAGATGGTGGAGCAGGTTCTCATGAAGCCCCACGGGCGTTCAGATGACTCCCTCCCGACCTGCGCCGACTCTGCCTACGCCGGTGAGCCGACGTCGGCGCCCGCGCAACCCAAGAAGTGGCAGCGGCTGGGTCGCAACTTTGCCGGCGCCATCGCTGCGTTCAAGAACACGCTGAGCCTGGATGGCGGCGGTCTCCCCCGCGACCCATCACCGCGAGCCGAGAAGCCGCCACCGCTCCTCCTCCGTGGCCTCGCGCAGCTCTACTCCCGCGGCGCCGCCAATCAGCAGCTGCCGGAGAAGCTCGTCGCTGACCTCCGCCGCCACTTCGACGCTCTCCCCAACAGGTCAGTAGTTTCCCGAAGTCGCCACCTTTTTGCGTTTTTTCCCCTTTATTAGTACCACCCAATTCTGCAACAAAGCAAGGTGTATTACTCACCAAACTTCTTCCTCTTTGGGTGAAATCTTGCAACTCTACAGAGAGGTAAAACTTGCTAGTGCCTCTATCTATGGCACGAAGTTGCTGCAATCTGAGATTAGTTTCGTAAGCAACTAAGAGACGGGTTCCTTTTCTACCATCTTTGTTTTTAACTTCCAGAGATCACAAACTTCTGCAGTGAATTTTAGTTACTCTGTTTATCACATAAATTTGATATCTAAGATAAGGTGACAGTGCATTTCTCTCTGGATCTGCTGGGTGGTTGCTGACAAGCAGAAATTTCGATTTTGCAGCTACGCACAGGCAGGATTTGACATGAAAGATGTCCTCTTGCATGCCCGCCTTGTAGAGCAGGCGACCGGCGAGGACCAGCCTGCAGTGAACATTGAGGAAGTTCATGGCAGAGGAGGTGGTGATGAAGGCACTGTTTTTCAGCTAACATTTGCTTGCACAGCCCCACTCTCATGGCAGTCAATGTCAGGATCACTAGACAGCCCTTCGTTCTGTTGCAAGAAGATCCAGATCTTTGAGAAGAGAGGGTTGACACTTGGTGTTGTCATGATACTTGTGCAAACTGGGAATGAGGCGCTCTTCAAGAACCGGGTTGAGTCTGCACTGAAATTGGTAGTAAAGAAGCAAAGAAAGAACAGTGGTGGTGTGAAGCTACCATTTGGGCTCTGTGGTTGTCAAGAAGAAGGATCGAGAAACTTTGATGAGGAGTCAATGTTTGATCCAGATGATGGTCAGGTACTTGACAATGAGCCGACGCGCAGACCACAGCTTCCCACTCCCCTACCACAGTCATCAGTCTTTGTCTCAGTAGATGAATGGCAAACCATTCGCTCTGGTGGTGAGGAGCTCGGTCGCTGGATGCTGCGTTCTGAGGAGATTGAGTTCATTGATTGGGTTGGTGCAAATTCATTCAGGGGTGTATATAGAGGAAAGAAGGTTTGGGTCAACAAATTGAGGGGCTGTGACATGGGAAGTGCTTACGACGTCGAGATCCGTCAGGACTTGCTGCAGTTGATGAGCTGTGGCCAGAGGAACATCCTCCAATTCCATGGCATTTGTTTCAATGAAAATCATGGCCTGTGCATAGTGACAAGGATGATGGAAGGGGGATCAGTTCATGATATTCTTTTGCAGAGAAACAAGAGGCTGTCCCTCCGAGATACGGTTAGGATCGCTCTTGATGTCGCTGACGCTCTGGCTTTCATGAACAGCTATGGCATTGCATACCGTGATCTCAATGCTCGGAAGATCCTGCTGGATAGGCAAGGAAATGCTTGCCTTGGGGATATGGGCATTGTTACCCCTTGTAGTAATGTTGGTGAGGTCACTGAGTATGAGACATCTGGGTACCGATGGCTGGCTCCAGAGGTTAGTTTTCTTGACTTGATTTACTGAATATTCATATTGTTCTCTATAATTAGTCTTTGTTCTGAAAGTAAATGCTCAATTGTAGCGGCTAGAGATTCTTGCTGAACGAAGTTGCTCTATTTTAAACTGTCAGTTTTCATCTGCTATTATTTAATGAACACTATTCAATTCTATTATGTTTCCATAACATACGTTCCCATTATGAAGAGGTGTTGTGGTTGTCTTTCTTCTACAAGTTCATGTTTTCTTGTAGTAGATCAGCCAGTCTTTTTTTTTTGGCTTTCTTTGGCAGTCACTAACACAATAAAAAATGTTGGAAAAGACAATCATCTAGTCGAAAATTATGCATAAGTTTTCTACTATCTCGATTTATACTGATCTGTCCTTGCTGAAAAGTTTAGTACCATGGTGTCTACAGATCATTGCTGGAGATCCTGAAACCGTCTCTGAGACCTGGATGAGCAACGTCTACAGTTACGGAATGGTGCTCTGGGAGATGATCACCGGAGAGGAGGCCTACTCCACCTACTCACCAGTGCAAGCAGCTGTCGGAATCGCTGCCTGCGGGCTGAGGCCGGAGATCCCCAGAGATTGCCCTCCTTTCCTGAGTTCGCTGATGAACAGGTGCTGGGAAAATTCCCCTCTGAAGCGCCCTCAGTTCTCTGAGATCATATCCGTCCTACAAAGGCAGAATGTTAGATAGTTTTCTTTTTCTCTCCCTTTTCTCCTTCTATGTTATATGCTATATATCAGTTTGGCTTGGCTGTTTGCTTAATCATGCAGGAAACTGCATCTGAGAAAATATAATATAATATATATATGTGCAGAGGCCCCTATAATTGATCACATCTCTTATCCCCTGAAATGTCAGTCCATCTTGGAATCTTGAATTAGCCCACAGAAGGTGACGTGAAAATGAAAGGGCGTGAGGATTTTAATTGCAGGATCTAGGGGGGATGAAGGACAATGTCATGCCACATCCTCTACAACAACCTGCATACTCCCTCCGTCCCATTGAAAGTATCGTTAGAAAACCGTGTCCCCCTCACAAACACGCTTCTGGGTGACACTCTCACTAGGACGGAGGAAGTAGTGCAGTCCCATTGAAAGTATCGTTAGAAAACCGTGTCCCCCTCACAAACACGCTTCTGGGTGACACTCTCACTAGGACGGAGGAAGTAGTGCTTATTATTAAGAGCTAGTACCATGCACAGCAATGTTTGGATGCATACTGTGAGTACTACTAGTATTTAGCAATGTCTCGATCTACTGGGGGGCGGGTCTTTGGGACAGGTCAAGATCTGTTGAGATTCCCCCGGTCTGACCTGCTCAAGACTGCGATGTGGCGTGGCGAAATTTGGGTCAAAATTAGGAGCCTCTCACCTCTCATGTCCACATCTGCTTTCTACTCCATGTGTCTGCCTGCCTGTGATCACGCCATGTGCTTCCATGGCCATGGCGGCCTCCCTACCTATCTATAATTGGCGTCTTGTTTTCTTGGAGCAGTGGCCACCTACGACTTTGTCAAGACTTGATGCCGCGTAGCTTCTCTCTGATTCCATTTGCGCCATGCCCTCCCTCCATTCGGATCCCCAATCCTTGAACAGCGTGTGCCGGTTGCCAGAAAACAGTGGCGAATGATTGTGTCACCCCACCTAGCACCTACTGTATTTCGTCTACCGCCGCGCATGGTGCATCCAATACAGTACGTGGATCTGTGACTGTTGTGTCCACACTTGGCCACTGGGTAGAGCCCTAGAGCAGGCACAGTAACTGTTGAGGCGAAAGCCTTCCGCCTTCCGCTGGGCGAAGGCTCACAAATCACATATGTGAACAGGAACCTGGAGCAGAGCAAATGAGCAATGCCAAGACAGGTACGTACATCTTGACTCTTGAGCTGGGTAGCGGTCTCTGTTTTCGTTGTGCACCATGCACGATTTACAGTACGGTGAGAGTTCACTTTCGTGCGAAACTCTAACGAGCATCCCAGTGTTAAACCAACATGATTCAAATTTGCCAACTTTACTTTCTTATCGATTTGAAATAGGCAGGCAGCATTCAACTATCACGGACACAGGCAGACAGGCTAGACTCTAGAGACGTTAGTGTTGTACTAGAACCTACAGTGATGCCTATAACAAGTGATAAAAGACGACATCGTGAACTTGTGAAGGACCATGGCAAGCACCAGTCGTACCTTCGAATCATAAATTTTCTGCACCCATCATATCCTCACGCAGCTCTCGGCTCTCGCTGTGAAACGCATTGACGCCTTCTCCCATCGGAGCCCATGCCTGCCCCCGCATCCGCTATCAGCAGCAAGCCAGCAAATGCAATGCAATCACCAACCTACTACAAAACGGCAGGCCGCTGCTGCGTCTCAGAAGTCAATGATGTTCTCTACTAGTCTACTCTACGGTTTCAGATTCGAACAAGCATTAGAAAACAAGCTTGAACAGATCTATAAAAAACATTATTAACATTTATGATACCAAATAAACATTATTAGACTAATTATAAAATATATTTTTATAGTAAATCTAATTAGAGACATAAATATTGGTATTTTTTCTATAAACTTGACCAAACTTAGAAAAGTGACTTGTTCAAAACCTAGAATTGCATTATTTTGGGGGGCAAAGGAAGTGCACTGTAGTGGTATTGGTATATCCTTGTGACAGAAACAACGTCCAGAGCTGGAGACCAGATTAGCAGGTTAATACACTCGGGACAGAAATAACGGCAAGTCTGCCAGATGTAATTTGTGAACCATAAAATGAAAATATCATCATCACCATTTTAGAGCACATGGCTGCGTCAATTCAAGTTTGAAAAATATTCAGGGGGGGACAAATGGGGTGAACAGCTCCAGGGTGTGCTATTCATTCACCAGTAAAAATTCCAAGATGACAACAAACATGGGAGATCATGAACTCGGTTTTTAGGCCTTTTTTCCTTATTTGCGAAGACCACTGGAAGTAAAACTCTCAAGATCTACTCAGAAATGGGGCAGGCTTCCTCAAAAGCTTGCTGCTCCTTACGGCAGAAGTCAAATTCGTTGGTGTAGTAATACATGCAACCAGCATACTCATCCATTTCCTTAGGACACTTTTGGTGAAGTTCTTTCAACCTGGGAGTGGAAACATTAATTGTCAACGATGGCATAGGAAGGACAGAAGTGATATAAGCTTAATGAAAACCACAGTGCTGAGGCAAACAATATCGAACAAGAAAAAATAGGGTCCTAGAACCTACAAAATACATGTAGCGTTAAAAGAAACAATGCTAATGCTAAGAAAGAGGCATACGAACACATGCTATATTCAACTAAAAAAATATCTACAACATTGGGTGACAGTTTGCACTTCATTCAGAATGAGAAGGGATAATAGGATGCAATGGGTCCCCTCCCAGAAAAATAATCAAAAGAAGAAATTTCTGGTTGGTTTTGGAATAAAAAGATAGGTCCATATGTCATCAATTACTCCCTCCATTCTAAAATGTATGTTGATTTTGTTTTGTTCTAGGTAAAACTTCTTTAACTTTGACGAGGTTTATTGAGAAATATATTACATCTATGATACCAAATAAATACATTATCAAGACACGTTTCAAGGTGGATTTAATAAAAATAATTTTATGTTGCAGATATTGGTGCATTTTTCTATAAACTTAGTCAAAATTAGAGAAGTTAGGACAAAACTAAAACAGCCTACATTTTGTAACAGGTCGAGTACCAAACAAGAAATGATAAAAACAACTGACATGTGGCCCAGGATCCATGTAAGCCTCAAGCCCTCAACAGGTGCCGTATTGTAGAACATGCACTTTTTGTGTGCATATTCTCCAGCTTTTAAGAATGAAAGATGCCCTATACAACTCAATGCTCCAGAACTGCAGATCTGGTAAAACTCAATAATATGTCAACACTGATAACGTACTTTGCTTTTTCTTAATTTATGTCCTGTGTAACCTATATAATTAACTCTCAAGCCTCAATTCTCAAGAAGAAGCTAAAAATGGCACACAGAAGTATGACATCACCAATTCAACCTCTTCAGGCTTCTAGTCGACAAATTGCTGAACTATAAGGGGTTCGTTTTGACAGGAGCCAAACAGAGTAAGATATCAAGCCAGGTTGACATCACCAGTTCTTTTTGTTAAAAAAATCATGTGCATATGTGATGGTGCTGAATGAATTCACCGAAGCCTTTTCTCATTTCATCTCCTCTCACTAAAATGTACTATATAAAAGAAAGTATAAAGTTGGGTAAGACACCAACAGTTCCTCCATTGCAATTCATGCTACCCTACTGGATAATAGTGAGAAACATGTCCTAACATCCAAGGAGATGCAGTGCAAGTTAGAACTGGTGTTAAAGCAGTGTTGTCACCATATTATCAATTTAAACTCAGTGCAATAAACTAGGTGTTAAAACAGTGTTTTCACCATCTTATAAATTTAAACTCAGTGCCATAATCTAGTACATCCCTGAAGGTGGATTTCGGTGCATATTTGTTTCCCTGATTTACTTGTAGACATTATATTTAAATTCACTTGATTAATTTGTGGATTTGCCACATTATACTCATGGGGACTTATGGCCACAGAAGAACATTCTAACCACAGCATGAGTATCTATGGTGGACAAAAATTTAACAAATGCAGCTCAGATCAAGTGGGCAGAAATGTAATCTTAGCTGCAAACAGCAAGTGTTATCAGTTATCACGCTAAATAGTTCGCTCAATTTAGCTTACTCAAGAGCAATGTGGAAACTAATTACATGGAAGATCTACAAAGTAGGGAAGTTCTTAGCCTTCTACTGGAAGATATGGTGTTGTGACACAACTACGGTTTCCGGCAATTGGTTCTAGCGCACCAAGCTTCCAGTTTACGACAGTTGCACCAAATCAACCACTGTAAGATGATATGGTAGGTAGCAGCAATGTGTATTTTAGCTGTAACGACCAGGTACAAAGTTAAGCATTGTACAGTCTCTTACTAGCTATAATTTTATCATCTTAGAAATTCTTGCTAAGGGCTTCACCAATCAAAGTTTTCCCCTCTGAAATCTATTTCATTATGGTTTTGATGGCCGGAAAAATGAGATAAAAGAAAAGCTACAAACAATATGATTCATGCAAACTTATTGTTGAAAATGAGCATACCAGAAGCAAAAGATCAACCTATGAGAGAATAGTAAGATATAGACAACAATACGCATTTCAAGTAACAGAAATGCTACTAAGTTAAAAACTAAATACCAGGTTTTGCGTGAGTGTAGCCTTCCTATCATAGAACTTAAGGGGAACTAAGGATATCACAGTATTTATTGGCTGCAACTACAAAGGAGGGCTGTTGTTTGGATGAAACCAACCTAACAATCAAGGTACTAAAAACCTTTTGCTCATTTTGATGGATAACCCTAAAGCCAAATGAGCTGTCTAACAATGAACAGCACCAGTTTAAAGTGCTCTAGCTAATTAGTCCAGCCTCTGGAAGGGGCTAAAGGCCTCAATAGCATCTGGCCATAGATAGACATGTATGCCAACCGTTTTATTTTGTTGGTTCGTTGGCTACAACCATGTACTAGAACCTTCCCTTTGGGCATGACCGAGTCTTTTTAGATTCCTTCTCTTCTTCTTAATATAATGAATTAACGACCCTCAGCTCTCACGCTTGTTGAAGAAAAAGAACTGGTGCAGCTTTGCAATGCAATCAGAAATCTCTAATATTGTACTGTATGAACATAATTCGTAATTTTCTATCTTCATTGAAGTTATCAAACCATGTGTCTGCTTAGCATTTGCATAACCACTCAGCTGCTGATTAACCTGATAAGGGATGACCTAATACACAGTAGTTGCCACATAACCAACGCCAGGTAGTTCAACTGCATCATCAGCAACCTCACAAATCGCTTCACTAACGTATCGAACCCTAAGAAACAGAATGACGGAAGCAAGTCCAATCGAGCAACAGGGGATCCAACGGCGCAGGCACGGAGGATAGGGGCAGAACGTGGCAGACGAACTCACAGGCTAAGGACGCAGCGTGTGACCTGACGGCCCTTCTCGAGGCACTTCTCGGGGTTAGGGTCCTTCTTCTTGCAGTTGAGGAAGGCGACGTTCTCCGGGCGGCACCGGACCGCGATGTGCTTCGACGCCGCCATCAACACCGAAGACGTCGGGATCGGCTCCCCCGAGGCGTCTACAGGCGCGCTGCTCGCCGACATCGCTGCGGGCGCGGTGGTTTCCCGCGGGCTCCTGGTCTTGGAGATCTGGAGGAGGAAGTGGGCGAAGCGAGACGGCCACACCCAGTCGGGACTCGGGAAGGGAGGAGACGGAGGGAGGAAGGTGGGGACAGGTGGCCTGGTGGGGGGGGGGGGGGGGGGGGGGGGGGCGGGGGCGGAGGAGAGGCTCTGCCACTCTCTGCGATTCCTGCCTTCGTGGGCTTTACCTGGGCTCATTTTTAAGGTTTTAGAGCAGCCCAAGCAGGCCTCTAAACCCAAATTCTAAAGCTCAGTCTTGCTAAAAAAAAACTCACTCTCCCCATTTCTATAAAAAAAACTATCTCCCAATTCTCAAAACAAAAAAAAAAAACAGTCTCCCAAGAAGTCCCTACTCAAACCCTCTGAGTCTAATTTGGAAATAAGGGAAGACAAAACAATGATGAGAAACTCCACATGAAACACTAAGTGGTAGAGTTAAAATGACACGTCCATAGATTGTTTTATCTAAAAAAGGTCTAGGATCCCAAAGAATTAGAGTTTCCAAACTAACTTTAAAACAAAAAGGTCCTAAAATCACCACATTAGGTCAAAAAAGAAGGGATTTTGTTGGACGAGAACAAAAAATTAAGCATGAGAAAGGTAAGGGAGGTTCTCGTATCCAAGCATGTGGTTTGATCTTTTTTTAGGGGGTCTTTTATAGGTGTGTTTACACTATCATCGGCCCAACTTTTCACCTCAAATTTTAAAACCAAGAATCTAGCCATCGACTCTAAAAACCATTTAAGTCCATCCTTTATTTTATTTTAAAAGATCCTTTAAACATTTTATAAAAAAATAAACCATGGAAAATGACTATGCTTATGAAAATTCTAAGAAAAACTTAGACATAGATTGGGACGTGCGAAGCCCGAATAAAATATTTAGAGGTCATTGAAAATCTCTCTGAGTTTCCATAAATTAGATTTAACTCGAAAAATCTATTTTTAAAGAAAACATTCTAATCAATGTATAAACGTCTTTTAGAACTTTCTATAATAAAAACATGAGATCCAAACCGCAATAATACAACATGTATTGATGTTATTTTGATTGAGAAAAGTTTGCATTTAGATGTTGATTGGTTTCATATTTTTATTGATAATTGTATACTTTTGTGAAGCAAAATATCGTGTTTAGAATTTTCTGTAGTCATCCTCGTGGTTCTAAAAATTTCATTTGACTCATATCCCAATATATATGTATGCTATTTTTCTCAGTTTTAAAGCTAACATATATCTAGATTCTTGTATTAGGTTCAAACAAAAGTAACTTTGATTCTTTGTAATACCTTTGCAATATAAACACTGTGCATGTGCCTAAAATCCTGTGAATATATGTAAAATTGCACGTGATAACATGACTGAGATATCCTGCAACTATCATAATTGTGCAAAGGCTTGGATTTCTATTCAGAAATTCTCGCTCGACATATTTTGGGATTACATCAAATGTGCAAGGCCCTATAATTAGATAGATATTTAGAATTTTTTGATCAGTTTCAGTTAAGACCCTTTTCTTGTCATCTTTGATGATCAACACACTATGCAAGTAGAAAAACATGATGGCTTGGTTGGATTCCTGTTTATAACTTTTTGTTCCATTTCATTCATCTTTAATGATCAACAAAATATGTAAGTAGAAGAACATTTTTTATCAATATAAGTAGAAGAACATGATTACATTGAAAAGGGGACTATCTTTCATTCTCCGGATATTAATCACTATAATGTAGACTCGTCACATATATATAATTCAAACAAGGTCTAAGAATCTAATAAGATTCGGTAACGCACAAAGATAATATATTGGGATTAGAATTCATCTTCCTTTACTTCTTGGTTAGAGCTTGTATATTTTATCTTTATCTAATCCTGGGCAAATTTTACCGAGAACCGAACCGAACTAACCGAGAACCGAAATTCCGGTTACCTGTTCGATTCTCAGTTCTTAGGAACCGAACTTTATTCGGTTAAATCGGTTCTAGGCCTCGGTTACTCGAAGTAACCGAATTACCGAAATTCCAGTAGTTTTATGATGTTTTTTTAGAATACGTGATGTAACAATAGTTTTCATTATGTCATTTTGTAACTTAGATTATATAAATTTTGTGAGTATAAATGTATGAAAAATCCTGCTAAAATGTTGTCAAAATTTGTTATTAATATGTTTTTTATTGTGTTTCTATGTACTGTTCGGTATTTCGGTTCTAACCAGAACCGAACCGAAAGAATCAGAACCGAATTTACTCGGTTCTCAATTCTAAAAAGAACCGAACGGTCCTATTTTCTCGGAACTGAACTTATGTTGGAACCGAGGAACCGAACCGATTGGTTCGGTTAGAACCGAATGCCCAAGTAAGGATGGCAGCGGGTCGAATAAGGTGTAGATAGAGCATTACCCGCCCACGATCATGCTTGCGGCCTAACTTTTACCCGCCGCGATCATACCCGCGGGTAAAATTTCGTACTCGTGCCCGTACCCGACGGATATCGCGTACCCGACGGGTCTAATTAAGATAGATAAGATAATGAAATTACAGTGATATGATACAATAATTTCCTAGTTAAACGACAAACAAAAACATCAATCTCACTTACATAAAGTTCAATAAGAAAATATATGAAATTTCGCAAGCCACAACACATAATAGATTCGTAATATAATTATTAGTGCTCATACAAATAACATAAATTTTTTACAAAATAACTAAAGTAACAAATTAATAGCTCACATAATCACTTTTATTTAGCAATCCATAAAAAAATTATCTTTATAGTTTAACAAGAACTATTTCATGTTAAATGAGGTAGTCAACATGATATGTGTATGACATAGATGACATATATTTATGTATATTTTTAAATTACGGGTATCCGTGGATAAAATTTATTACCCGCACGTTTGCGGGTACCCGACCCTCATGTACTCGCGGGTAAGTTTTTATGTCCATGCCCACACCCATGCTATTTTTATGCCCAGGGTGATCTTTATCTATACCTAAGTGTAAGGACCTGTGTGGCCTAGAGGGGGGGGTGAATAGGCCTGTCAAAAATCACAGCTTAAAAACAAATTAGATAGGCCCGGCACTACCGCCCTGTGCCCGGCACTGCCGCTCCCCGGCACTGCCGGCCTCAGCGCGGTACTGCCGCGCAGATGAAGACCAGAAGCTGCAATTCGAAATCTAACCACAATCTGCAGATTCTATATGAATAGGAATGTAACAATAGGCTATATGAACCAGCAGAAACAACTACTCCAAGCCAGATATGAAAGATAGAGTAGATCGAGCCAAACCCTAGAATATATCACAAGCTCATGAACATAGAGAATGAAACTAAGCAAGCACGCGAGACAAGTGATTTATCCCGTGGTTCAGCTCGCCACCAAGGCTTGCCTACCTCCACGTTGTTGAGGTTGACCACTTAGGTCATGAGCTTTGCAACTCAACCTCGTTCTCAAGTCAAGGAACCAAATCCTTGAGGTGAGGGGTAATCTTACTAGCTGCACAAGTGATTACAAACCTCCCTAGGCCGCCACACAAGTTGGCAAGGCTCTAGGGCGACGCCTAGCCGGCTAGGGTTCTAAGAACCCAAGAGTAATAGAAGCAAATCCACCGGCTATGGCTCAAATCAAGTGCTCTAGGCAGTAGATCTCAGCTAGGGCTCCTCTTTGGTGAAGGTTTTAGCCTCTCAACCACTTGGAATCAATGGGAATGAAGATTTTGGTGGTTGGGAGCTTGGAGGGCCTTCAATGGAGAAGAGAGAGCTTGTCTGGAGGTAGGTGGAGTGAGTGGTCGTAGATGACCGTTGGGGGGCAGAGGGGGTGATGTAAATACCCCCTGCCATCCAACGGGCAAATCAAGTCGCGGCAGTGCCGGCCTTAGCCCGGTAGTGCCGCGGCCCGGCACTGCCGCGCCTAGAGCGGCACTGCCGCGCCCACCAAACAGACAGGAACAGATCTACAATGGGTGCAGCTGTCTTTGGTTGGAAATGTGGATGGTTTGAGTTGGTTTGAGCACATGTCATTCAGCCATATCAATGAATTTGCATTCCCCCTTTATAGTACGGCATTCCTAAAACTCAAATAACCAAAATAGAATATCTTTGAAGCACTTTGAGTCCGGAACCGATGAAATGTAGTGTGAGGGGTCCACCAACGCATATACACCATCCTTTCTTATCATAACCTGCTTGTCAACTTCATAAATCTCATTAGTCCTCTAATCGTGTGGTCATTATCACCAAAACCCACAATTAGGGCTTGATTGCACTTACAATCTCCCCCTTTTTGGTGATTGATGACAACACAATTAGAGCTTACAAGAGAAGGGTATAAAACTGAGATTTTGAAGCTTAGGTGTGAAACCTCCCCCTAAATGTGTGAATGAGAGCTGAAATCTCAATTTGGCATTAAAGGCCAACATTCACATATTTGAAAGTGAGAGATAGGTTCAGTTTCACATCTAAATAGCTTTGTGGGGTGCAATAAAACTGTGTCAATAATAATACGTGATGCGAATGACAGTTTAAGCACACATCAGAGATGTTTGCTGTCTTCTGCCAGAGCGGCACTGCCGCTCTGGGCGCGGCACTGCCGGGGCCCGGCACTGCCGGCCCTGGAGCGGCACTGCCACTCAGGCAACAGACAGCAAACGCAGCGGACAGAAAACATAACCACAAAGCATATAACAAAACTGATCTAAACAGGAAAGCACAAGCTAAATAAGCAGGTAAAGATACATGTCCACATCCAAGCCTAAGAAGTAGTGCCATAGAGTATTATTACATAACATAGAGTTTTGATCGTATCAGATTCTCTCACAACTCTCAACTACAACTAAAGATGGGGACATGAACAGAAAAAGTGGTTGTACCCCCTTCTCTTCACCTAATTCTCCCCCTTTGGCAACAAGTCACCAAAAAGAGAGAAAGAGAGAAGAGAAGAGTGTCCAAGCACTCAATCATCATCCGAAGCTATCGTGTCCCACTGAACTTCTTCTTCTTCCTCCTCATCATCATCGTCGTCGTCGTCATCGGACTCTACTACAGCCTTCCCCTGACGGTGTGTGGAACTGGTGTAGCGGGTCGAGGTGGAGGCACGTGTAGAACGACGAGGTGGCACTGGCACGATCTCCTCCTGCTCCTCCTCATCATCATCATCAATATCATCTGAATCAAGGCTGGAGAGGTCGAAGCGAGGTGGAGAGCGGGGTGGAGGTAACGGTGAACGACCCGCCCGCTCTCGCTCGGCGCGCTGCTCAACAAGTGCCTGGTGCGCTGTCTGGGCTGCGTAGGTGCAGGTAGAAAAGAGCCTTGATCCATCGTGCTAGCTTGCTCTTCTTCTTCCTCTGATAGGAAGGGCGAGAGCTCTCAGGCCTGTCACTAGCTGCTGCCCCTGGAACCTCCTGCTGCCGCCTTCTTCTTCTCAGCCCTGTACGGCTCATGCAACCCATCCTTAACAAAAGAATGTCCGGAGACCATCTCAATCATAAACATGATATAGGGTGCATATAGAACCGCCTTCCTAGCATCCTCTGCTGCAACCTGAAGCTCGGTCCAAATGAAGCTGGATATGGAAAAGGGAGTAGCCTGAGGGGCCATCCTAGCCAACATGTTCCTGCCATATCCATATAAGTTAGAGTGCGAGCCACTCTTGGGTTGAGCGTCTGTCTGAAAAGGTTGTTGAGCATGTAGTAGAAAGGTTTCAGCCCCTTCACCAACCCATCAGCCAGGATCATCTATAGTATCATCATAAGTGGGCAATCTCACTGTCTGTCAGCTCCTTCATCATGCAGGTTATCCAACTGCCTGTCATCGCTGCCCAAGCCAAGGATCCTACTAAAGGTCTCATAGGAGACCTTGTAGTGGCGACCCTCGGTCATCCAGTGCATCTCCTCCAGCACATTATCAACATATAGAGTGGCATGAAACTGAGAAATGATCTCCACATTCCAGTTGTACTGGAAACCCATCAAATCATACATATTTCTCTCTTGCATGCAGCTATCACCCTGTTGATTTCACTGTCAGTCTTGGCCTCAAGATGCTCCCAATCTACATATCTCATACTTAGAATCTTGGACTTTTTGGCATTGAACAGGACTGAACGGTAGAAATCTGAATGAAATTCATTCCAGAACCTGTAGTCAATCCCCATGTCCTTTAGAGCATTGTAGGGATTTTGCTGACGCTGTGCCTTCACTGACGAGAACTGCTAGTGGTAGGACACCACCTGTCTGGGCCTGGTGTCCTGTGGTGCCCTCCCAAAACATCCTCCTCATAGGGCTGGATGTGGTCTCTGCTGACCTTGCTAGGTGCTCTGGAGTGGCAGGGTAAAGGTCTTCCCTGATCTGACGACCCTGCATCTGGAGACGGATCTCGTCTCGTATCTGCTGCCTAGCTGAACTGCCTCCTTGGGAGCGAGCACCACCACGAACGGACTGGCTGCTTGCTCCTCCCCCTGAGCGGATCCATCCTTCTCTTGGTCCTCCTCTCATCATCACCTCCGCCCGACATCTAAAACATGGAAACTGTGGATTAGAAGACTGCATAAGGGCTGGTAGGTTATAGTGAGGCGATAGATTTTGATGGATAAGGTGTTACTGGATCAAATCCCTGCTCATGGTCCGGCACTGCCGCTCTGGGAGCGGCACTGCCGGGGCCCGGTACTGCCGCGCAGAACGCGGCACTGCCGCGCAGGCAGGCCGGATCTGAGCCAAGGAACACCACATCCATCATCTCTACCACTTCCCTATCATCTACAAACCCTTCTACAACCTCTAAATACAATACCCATGGCGCATTTTACAAATCGGGAAAAACTTAGGGTTAGGGATTTTGAACCTTCACCTTGAGAGGAAGGAGAGGGAAGGAGACCCTTGGAGAAGAGGAGAACGGAGCAGCACCGACGAGGATCCCGAGCAGCACCTCCGGTGGCCGGAAGTGCCGGGGACGGCTGGTCGGTGAGAAGAAGCTGCGGTCGCCCGTTCACCCGAGAGAGAGAGAGAGAGAGTTACGGTGGTGAAAGTGAATGGATGAGGGAGAGAGAGAGGAAGTCACGGGTAGAATAGGAAAGAAAATCTTTTCCCTGTGACCCCACTCGGTAACTCACCAATCAGACTGTATCGGTAAGCCGCGGCACTGCCGTGCCAGGCGCGGCACTGCCGGGGCCCGGCACTTCCGCGCCTGGCCCGGCATTGCCGGCCTGTTACCAACAGAGAGAGTTATTCTCTATTATACTACAGCTTATTCTTGGAGTGGACAAGTACCACTTGCATGATATGACCAGCAGCAAGTAATCAATACAGAACAATGGTCATACCAAGCAAGTTCCTTACAAAGATTTTGAAACACAATATGAAAGTTTTGAAATTTGTTTTACCTAGGTCAAACTAGTTGATCAATCAAGCATGCTAGGTTTCAAACTAAGTTACGAGAGTCAAGTATTTAGTTCACTCCTTAAAGCACAAAACCTTGACTCATCTAGAGGCTTAGTGAAGATATCGGCTAGTTGTTTGTCGGTGCTCACATGTTTGATGGCGATATCTCCTTTGATTTCATGATCTCTCAAGAAGTGATGCCGGATGTCTATATGTTTGGTTCTTGAGTGACTCACTGGGTTGTTTGCAAGTTTTATGGCACTTTCATTGTCACACAAGAGTGGGATATGAGCAAATTGACATCCGAAATCACGAAGGGTTTGCCTCATCCAAAGTAGTTGCGCACAACATGCACCTGCTGCAACATACTCGGCCTCGGCTGTGGATAGGGCTACACAATTTTGCTTTTTAGAACTCCAAGACACTAAGGAGCGTCCAAGGAATTGACATGTCCCCGAAGTGCTTTTTCGATCTACCTTGCAACCGGCGTAATCGGAATCCGAATAGCCAAGTAGATCAAACTTGGAGCCCTTAGGATACCACAAGCCAAGGTTTGGAGTGTGAACTAGATATCTCAAGATTCTCTTAACGGCCACTAAGTGACACTTTCGGGTTAGCTTGAAATCTAGCACACATGCACACGCTAAGCATAATATCGGGCCTAGATGCGCATAAGTAAAGGAGGGAGCCAATCATGGAACGATATACCTTGATGTCCACAGCTTTTCCTTCCTTATCAAGATCAAGATGTCCATTAGTTGGCATGGGCGTTTTGATAGGCTTAGCGTTCACCATGTCAAACTTCTTTAACATATCATGGGTGTACTTGGTTTGGCAAAGAAAAGTCCCTTCCTTCAATTGCTTGATTTGAAACCCAAGGAAGAACTTGAGCTCACCCATCATAGACATCTCAAATCTTTTAGTCATGATCCTACTAAACATCACAAAAGGATTTGTTAGTACTACCAAATATTATGTCATCGACATATATTTGGCACACAAAGATATCTCCATTGACTTTATGAGTGAAGAGAGTAGGATCGGCTTTGCCTATTTCAAAGCCTTGTTTGAGCAAGAATTCCTTAAGGCATTCATACCATGCTCTAGGTGCTTGCTTAAGCCCATAGAGCGCCTTTCGGAGTTTGAAGACGTGGTTGGGAAACATGGGATCTTCAAAGCCCGGTGGTTGCTCGACATATACCAACTCTTGTATAGGGCCATTGAGGAATGCACTCTTCACATCCATTTGATATAGCTTGAATTCATGATGGGCTGCATAGGCTAGAAGAATCCGAATGGCTTCAAGTCTTGCAACCGGTGCATATGTTTCTTCAAAGTCCAGGCCCTCTACTTGTGTGAACCCTTGAGCTACCAACCTTGCTTCCTTGTTCCTTGTCACCACACCTTCTTCATTTGCTTGTGCGAAAGACCCATTGGTTCCAATGACATTGGTATTTGGTCTTTCCACGAGTGACCATACTTGATTGCGCTCGAAGTTGTTGAGCTCTTCTTGCATGGCCATCACCCAATCCGGATCATCCAGGGCTTCTTCTACCTTGAGAGGTTCCAAGAGGAGACAAACGAGTAATATTGACAGAAATTTGCCAAATGAGAGCGTGTCGTTACCCCCTTTCGTAGACTCCCAAGAATATTGTCAACGGGGTGGTCTCGTTGAATAGTTTGCTTGAGTCTTGGATGATCGATGGGTTCTGGTTCATCTTCGGCTTCTTCTTCTTCATCTTGCTCGAAGATGGGTTGTAGGTTCACTCCATGAAGTGGAGTTGCTGCAGCTGCTCTGGGTGTGCCCGGCACTGCTTGGCTCCGCGCGGCACTGCCGGGGTCCGGCACTGCCGGGGTCTGGCCCGGCACTGCCGGGGACTGTATCTGATCAGTCCCAGCAGAAGCTTCAGCTTGAGGACCTTCCTGATCTGTAGCCTGCTGTTCCTGTGGTCTTATATCACCAATGGCTAGCTGCTTGATTGCTTCACAAGGAGGTTCCTCATTACCTACAACAACTTCATCAACTTGCTCTACTTGAGAGCCATTAGTTTCATCAAACGTCACGTCTATCGCTATTTCAACCTTGCCGGAGGCCTTGTTGAAAACACGATAGGCATGCTCGTTTGATCCATAACCGAGAAGAAAACCATCATCTACTTTAGATGCAAACTTAGAGGCTTTGGGTTCTTGTTCAAGATGAAACATTTGCACCCAAATACTCTAAAGTAAGACACCTTTGGCTTGTTACCGGTGAGCAGCTCATAGGATGTCTTCTTTCTTCTCTTGTGGAGGTAGAGGCGGTTGATTGCATGGCAAGCGGTGTTGACGGCTTCGGCCCAAAAGATGTCCGGCGTCTTGTACTCATCTAGCATGTCCTTGCCATGTCAATGAGCGTTCTATTCTTCCTCTCCACCACACCATTTTGTTGAGGGGTATAGGGCACTGAGAACTCATGCTTGATGCCCTCTTCATCAAGTAACTCTTCCACTTGGGTGTTTCGGAATTCGGTTCCGTTGTCACTACGAACCTTCTTGATATTGAAACCGAATTCCCTTTGAGCTCTTCGTAAACATCTTCACCTTCTCTTGCACTACACTTTTATCATGCAAAAAGAATACCCAAGTGAAACGAGAATAGTCATCAACAATAACAAGACCATGTTTGTTACCGCCGATGCTAAGATAGGCAACCGGTCCAAAGAGATCCATGTGAATCAACTCCAATGGATGAGTAGTCGTGTCGTAGCTCTTTGGTGGGTGAGGTACGCCTACTTGCTTTCCGGCTTGGCAAGCTCCACATACTCTGTCTTTCTCAAAATGAACATTGGTTAGTCCTAGGATGTGGTTGTCCTTTTGAAGTTTGGCCAAATTCCTCATCCCAACATGAGCTAGTCGGCGGTGCCATAACCAACCCATGCTAGATTTTGCCACTAAACAAGTCTCAAGTTTGGCTTCACTTTTGTTGAAATCAACTAAGTAAAGCTTCCCTTTCAAACGACCTGTAAAGACAATAGAGGAATCCTCCCTTCTAAAGACTTCCACACCCTCATCCGTAAAGAGACAATTGAAACCCATTCCACACAATTGCGAAACGGACAACAAATTGTAACTTAACGAATCAACATGTAAGACATTAGTAATTGAATGTTCAAGTGTGATAGCAACTTTACCAAGACCTAGCACATCCCCCTTGGAGTTATCACCAAATATGATGTTCTCACTTGCATTTGTAGTTGGGGAATATGATGAGAACATACTCCTTTCTCCGGTCATATGATTTGTACATCCGCTATCAAGCACCCAACTTGATCCACCGGAGGAGTATGCCTGCAAAACAAGTTTAGTTCCTTGGTTTAGGTCCCCAATTGATATTGGGGCCTTGCATGTTAGTCACAAGTATCTTAGGAACCCATATAAACTTGTCGGCTGCCCTCTTGTCATTACCAACATACTTGCAACAACTTTACCACTGTTGTTGTGTCCTAAAAAGTAACAAGAGGACATGCTCATTCTTGGAGCTTCTATCTTGGGTTGATGCATGAACTTGTTCTTGGTTACCCAAATAGACTCCTTTGGTTTCTGAGACCCTTGCTTCTGATTTGGCATCTGCCTGGGCTGTGTGTGAGACTGAGCAGAAGAGGAACTGGTAGCCTTCCCTTTCTTGGGGCGCGGCACTGCCGGCCTGGGGGCGGCACTGCCGGGGCCCGGCACTGCCGCCTTCTGGCGCGGCACTGCCGCGGTCTGTGCAGGCTGAACTGTACCAATGTAACCCTTCTTCTCAAATCTCACACACTCATAGCCATTCACCTTCTTCCTTCCATTGGTTTTGCCTCCCTTTACATGCCCCAACCCATCCTTTATGAAAGGACGTCTTCCGTTCTTGAACTTGGGCATGTTCTTGTTTTGGGTCTTCTCACTAGCACTTATAGTAGCCTTGACACAACCACTTGCAATAACACTTGTCAATCTTGCTATTTCTTTTCTCATGACCTCCATGTTTGCAAGGTTAGTGGAATAGACATTCAAATCAAGATTATAGCATTTTCCACAACCTTCACTAGTGGAGGGAATAGGAGTGACATTTGCCTTAGGGAGAGTTGAGTTGCTTTCCCAAAGAAGGTTATATTGCAGCTCAAGTTCCTTGTGCTTTACATCTAAGTCACAATACTTTTTCTTGAGTTCAACATGAGCCTTCTTTAGGGAAGCATGTTCATCTTGCTCTTTGGCCAAGGCCTCATGCAAGACATCCAACTCACTTCTCTCTAATGCAAGAGCTTCCTTGCAAGCAATATAGAGATCCTCTTGTTTGATAAGAGCATCCTCACTTATTGCTAGCTCGGCTTGTACACCCTCTAGTTCCTCCATTAGCTTAGTGATAAAGAGTTTGGTTTTCTTATCTAAGTTCTTTGTTATCATGTTTATCTCTTCATCACTAGAGCTATCATCACTAGAAGAGTCACTAAGTTCACTACTAGAGATGTCACTAAGTGGAAGAGAAGGTTTGGAAGTACGAGCCTTTTTCACCTTCTCTTTCTTGGCCATGAGGCAAGTGTGGGAGTTGTCATCATCATCGGACAAGTTGTTGAATAACCTTGGTGAAGGAGATGGCTTTTGGAATGCAATGGTTGCCATCTTCTCATCTTCTTCACTTGAGGTTTGTACCGTTGAGTCCCATTCATGTCCAATGTGAGCTTCTCCCATGTACCTCTTGTTGAGCTTCTTGTAAGTGGCTTTGTCATCTTTCTTGCCCTTGTTGTCTTTCTTCTCATTTGGGCAATGAGCAATGAAGTGCTCGGTGCTACCACAATTGTAGCAAGTCCTCTTCTTCTTGTTGGGAAACTTCCTCTTCACAAACTTGTATCCTTCTTTCTTGAGCCCTTGCGGTATCTTCTCATGAATAGGGCTATATCACTAATCTTCTCAAATTCTTCACTATCACTCTCACTTTTGCAAGAGGATGATGTGCTGTCCTCAACCTCTATTTTCTTCTTTTGTTGCTTGGGCTTGCTTGTAGAGGCTTGTTTGCTTGAATTTGGCTTGCTTGATGTTGCTTGCTTTGTTGGCTTGCTTGCCTTGAGTGCTACTTCCTTGATCTTCATCCCATCTAGCCTTGCTTGCAACTCTCCAAGCTTCCTTCTTTCATTAGCTTCCTCTCTTTGCATATCAAAAGTGATAATCCTCCCAAGCACATCACTAGGTGTGAACTTTTCAAATTTCTTCTTGTCTCTAATCAATGTCACCACGGTCTCATTTCTTGGTGAGTAAGCTTCCAACATAATCTTCACTACCTTGTGATCATTGATTTCGTTTCCACCTAGCCCTCTAATCTTGCCAACAATGACCATCAACCTATCAAACATCTCTTGAGGCCTTCACCATCACAAATCACAAACGGTTGAGCTTGGCCATCAACAAATCAATCTTGGATTGCCTCACTTTATCAACCCCTTCATGAGCAATATGCAATGTGTCCCAAATCTCTTTTGCAACTTCAACTCCCATGACCTTGTTGTACTCATCACCATCCAAGGCACTAAGTAGCACACTAGTTGCTTGGGCATTGAGATGAATGTTGCGGAACTCATCTTGAGTGGGGTTCTTTGGATCAACCGGTGCTTCAAGTCCATTGTGCACTATCTCCCAAATTCCTGGATGGAGACCAATAAGATAGGTCTTCATAATGTGCTTCCACTTGGCAAAGTTGGTCCCGTCGAAACGAGGCAACTTGCCCGCGGGTACATTAATGAGAGGCCTAGAATCATGGTTAGACATAGAAGAATAAGTGTAGGATACGGCTCCGTATGTCTTCTTGGTCTCCTCCTTCTTCTTCTTGTCACCCTCGAGATGATAGGAGATGTCATCATCACCATCTTCGGTGCTACTTGAGTCTTCACTCAAGTGCACACTCTTCTTAGCTTTGAGCTCTTCTTCTTCTTCTTTTCTTCTCTTCTCTTGGCTCTTTTTCTCTTCTAATCTTTCTTTCTTCTCTTCTTTGAGCCTTGTCTTCCTTTGCTTTGAGAGCTGCTGCATCTTCTTTTGCTTTGGCTCTAGCTTCTCTTCTCAACCTTCTTTCTTTCGTCTTGCGAGCTCTCCGGCCGACACAACCAATTGTGGAAGTGTCCTCCCGCTAGCTGTGGAGATACTCTCGCTGCTGCTAGTGGTGTGCACATCCGGATCTTCAAAGGGTTTGGGTTGCACAACACTAGCATCACCCGCTCCGTCAGTGGCCATACTCTCGCACGGTTAAGTGCTGCTGAGAGACCAGGCTCCGATACCACTTGTAAGGACCTGTGTGGCTAGAGGGGGGGGTGAATAGGCCTGTCAAAAATCACAGCTTAAAAACAAATTAGATAGGCCCGGCACTACCGCCCTGTGCCCGGCACTGCCGCTCCCCGGCACTGCCGGCCTCAGCGCGGTACTGCCGCGCAGATGAAGACCAGAAGCTGCAATTCGAAATCTAACCACAATCTGCAGATTCTATATGAATAGGAATGTAACAATAGGCTATATGAACCAGCAGAAACAACTACTCCAAGCCAGATAAAAGATAGAGTAGATCGAGCCAAACCCTAGAATATATCACAAGCTCATGAACATAGAGAATGAAACTAAGCAAGCACGCGAGACAAGTGATTTATCCCGTGGTTCAGCTCGCCACCAAGGCTTGCCTACCTCCACGTTGTTGAGGTTGACCACTTAGGTCATGAGCTTTGCAACTCAACCTCGTTCTCAAGTCAAGGAACCAAATCCTTGAGGTGAGGGGTAATCTTACTAGCTGCACAAGTGATTACAAACCTCCCTAGGCCGCCACACAAGTTGGCAAGGCTCTAGGGCGACGCCTAGCCGGCTAGGGTTCTAAGAACCCAAGAGTAATAGAAGCAAATCCACCGGCTATGGCTCAAATCAAGTGCTCTAGGCAGTAGATCTCAGCTAGGGCTCCTCTTTGGTGAAGGTTTTAGCCTCTCAACCACTTGGAATCAATGGGAATGAAGATTTTGGTGGTGGGAGCTTGGAGGGCCTTCAATGGAGAAGAGAGAGCTTGTCTGGAGGTAGGTGGAGTGAGTGGTCGTAGATGACCGTGGGGGGCAGAGGGGGTGATGTAAATACCCTGCCATCCAAGGCAAATCAAGTCGCGGCAGTGCCGGCCTTAGCCCGGTAGTGCCGCGGCCCGGCACTGCCGCGCCTAGAGCGGCACTGCCGCGCCCACCAAACAGACAGGACAGATCTACAATGGGTGCAGCTGTCTTTGGTTGGAAATGTGGATGGTTTGAGTTGGTTTGAGCACATGTCATTCAGCCATATCAATGAATTTGCATTCCCCCTTATAGTACGGCATTCCTAAAACTCAAATAACCAAAATAGAATATCTTTGAAGCACTTTGAGTCCGGAACCGATGAAATGTAGTGTGAGGGGTCCACCAACGCATATACACCATCCTTTCTTATCATAACCTGCTTGTCAACTTCATAAATCTCATTAGTCCTCTAATCGTGTGGTCATTATCACCAAAACCCACAATTAGGGCTTGATTGCACTTACACTAAGATCTATGATGTCAATTAGTTTTATTATACTTTTCATAGAATATACTCTGATAATAATTCATTTGAACACCAATATGTACATGTTAATATATAATTTTTAAAAATCTTAGTTAAAGTAAGAGAGATTTGGCTGAGACTGAAATTTGAAACAGACGAGCACAAAGTATTAATGTTCTCCTATGCTCGCGCTAGGCCTGAGCGTTCGGGTTACCCGAAATTTTCAGGTTAGGTAATTCGGGTAATAAAAACTGGTAACCAATATTAGCCCAAAAAAGCACTACCCGTAATTCGGGTTCAGTTCGGGTATACCCGGTCTACCCGAATTTATGAAAAAAACATCACACTATATGAAATTTAAGTAGCAATTTATACATTTTCAACAATAATTTGTATAGAATAATATATTAAATCACTTGTTCAAACAGAGGGAATTATATTCTAATAAAGTGATAAGTTCTAGTGTTCCACTAATAAACACATGATAGTTACAAAGACACAAACAAATCTTTGAATAGTTCAGGTAGTTTGGGTATCAGAGCATATTACGTGAATTACTCAAACTAATATCGAATAATCTAATTTACTATCCAAATTTAGGATCGGGTATCTTAGATTCGGATAATTCGGATTCAGATTCAGGTAATTCGGGTACGCACCAAGCAACGAAGTTCTATTGGCAAATTTCACAGGTTCATGTCAGCATCGTGATGCCTCCGACTGACCAGTCGCATCTTTGCTCAGACATAGACCTTGTACACCCGACACGCCCTCCACGGAATCACACCCGTCGCGTTGTAAACAACGAACGGCCCTGATCATTCGAGGCCTTACACCTCCGCCAGCTCAACGCCTCAACCACGCCACCGGTACCGTATCGGCGTATCCACATTCCACCGTCACCACCTTGCCGCAAAACCCCTCTCTCCTCGCCCGCCCGGCCGCCACTGTTGTATATGTACCCCCCATCTCATCAGGCATCAGCTTGGCCTCCAAGCCGAGAGGAAGGGGGCGACCCGCGGCCGCGACCGCTGCGCGAACCCTAGCCGCCACTCCGATCGCCACCGCTGGTAAGCCGTACTGCCCCTCGTCGACTCGACCCGTTTCGATTACTCGACGCGTTCCCGTCGCCATTTCTGGGGTTTGGGTGCTGGGTGCTTTTGGTTTGATAATTTTTGATGTTATTGTTGAGCGGTGCAGGGGTTTCAGATATATGCTTACGACGAAGAGAGCGGAGGGAGCTGAGCTGCTGAGGACGGCGGTGACGCTGTCGTGAAGAAGGCTCGGGTGGGGGAATCGGCGGCGGAGGCGGAATAGATGTGGCCGGGGAGGATGTGGGCGGTGGCGGCGGGAGCAGCAATGGGAGCGGGTTGGTGGAGATCGATGAGGACCTGCACAGCAGGCAGCTCGCTGTGACGGAAGGGGACGATGCGGCAGCTCTTTGCCTCCAACGTGCTCATCTCGGCCTTAACGGGCTAGGGGCCGAGATCGGTGCGTGCCCCTTGTATATTTTTCTGGCCTTACGTTTAATGTTTTCCTGTGTATCATTATGGTTTCGGTATACAATAATCGATATACAATAGTATGTATACATGCTGAATTGCAAATAAAGTTAGGACTGTTGCATGCATGGATATATGGGCAGCAACTAGGCAAGCAAAAAGGATGACGACCACATTTATGCTCCAATGTTTAATCTGTTAAAGTTTCTGGTGAACTTAGAAATGCAAATGGTGCGGCCATTTTTCTGATTTTTATGTACATATTTTGTTTATTATTCTGTCTCATTATAAGACATATGGCGTAGTAGTGTAACTGCTCGAATCACTCCCTCTCACTTGTTTACCTGTATAGTCATTATAATTCAGATCAATGCTGAACACGATGAGCAAATTTTATCCTCCCAAAAAAACAAAAACCTTCTTGTCAGCACTGGAACATAATGTTTTCTTTTCTTTTCTTGAGCCAGCCAGTAATTAATCATTTTGTTAGATAACTATCATTGTATTTCTCATGTGCATTTGTTCATATTCTAATGCTAGAATGTCTTATAAAACATTATCTTGGTGAGGTCTTTGGAACTAATATTCCTTCAACAGCAAAGAATCTTGCTCTGGCTGGTGTTAAATCTGTCACCCTGCATGATATCAGAATGTGGAAATGTGGGGACCTATCAGGCAATTTCTTTCTATCTGAGGATGACATTGGGAAGAACAGGGCTATTGCTTGTGTTGCAAAACTTCAAGAACTAACAATGCTGTTCTCATACGTACTCTAACAGAAGAATTGACCACTGAGCACCTTTCAAAGTTCCAGGTCTATTGGTTCTCCGCTGTGCTAAAGTTGTTACTTCTATGTGTTTGCATTCAAGATCTCTTTTCAAGTGTATGGGATGACGTGTTCTATACAAATGTTTAGTTTAATTCTTTGGTTTTGATGTAGCATAAAATCCATCGTGTTCCTACTATATATGATCTTGTTTCTTCCCCTGCTCTCCGCTTTTGATTTAGTGGCTGTGAGTAATATGTTTTCACACTGTCGTGCTCATAGTGCCAAATGCTTTTCTTTTGTAGGGCCTAGTTGATTTGTTTTCTTGATCTTAAAAATGAAATATGGAATTAAAGTGAATGTAGTGCAAATCTGTGTGTATCACTGTATCTCTTTACCAATTTCAGTATAGGGTTTGCATATGCCTCAGATATTATTTATGGTATCATGTACCTCCATGATCTACCTTTTCCAACCTACTTATGTGAAAAGGGTTGGTTGTTCCTTCTACTGCAGAACCCCTTAACTTTCTATATTGGTATCTTGCTCTGTGGGGCTGTGTCTGATCATTATCTGCAGATAGCTGATAGTATTGATAACATTCCATATTCAGCCAACTTAGAACTCTTTAAGTGACCATGGTTAAACTGCTGATTAGTAACATCATATGATTGAAGCCTATTGGGGTAGATAAGTGTAAAGCAAATGATAATGTTATGCTTGGTAGCATCACTGAATATACTGCTGCAGTGTTCATTTTTTTTTAAAAAAAATGTATCATAAATCATCGACTTCAATAACTCACCAGCTATTATATAGTGATCATACTTGCAATTGTCTGATTTTTCAGGTGGTGTTTTCACTGACATTAGTTTGGACAAGGCGGTTGAGTTCGATGATTATTGTCGTAACCACCAGCCACCAATTTCCTTTATCAAGACAAGAAGTCCGTGGTCTTTTTGGCAGTGTGTTTTGTGACTTTGGGCCTGAATTCACTGTTCTTGATGTCGATGGTGAAGATCCGCGTACTGCATAATTGCATCCATCACCATCAGCACTGACAATCATACAATAGTGTCCTGTGTTGATGATGAGCGCCTTGATTTCCAGGATGGTGATTGTTGTTTTCTCAGAGGTCCAGGGTATGACAGAACTGAATGATGGCAAGCCAAGGACAGTAATGTTCACAGGACCATTTTCCTTTTGCATCGAGGATACAAGTTTTGGCACTTATACAAAAAGGTGGAATTGTTACACAGGTGAAAGAACGGAAGATCTTAAAGTTTAAGAGTTTGAGAGATTCGATTAGAGAACCTGGGGATTTCCCTCTGAGTGATTTTTCAAAGTTTACCCACCCTCCTCTGCTTCATTTTGCATTTATAGCTTTGGATAAATTTAGGAAAGAGTTTGGACGCTTCCCTGGTGTTGCTTGTGGTCTGGATGCCCAAGGTTCGTCGAGTTCACTGCTTCTATCAATGAAGCCACAATAGATTACAAGATAGAAGGCAAGCTTGATGAGAATTTGTTGTGGCTTTTTGCGAGTGGTTCTAAAGCTGTCCTGAACCCAATGGCTACTATGTTTGGTGGAATTGTCGGTCAAGAAGTTGTGAAGGCATGCTCTGGGAAGTTTCATCCACTGTACCAGGTAATTGTCATGACTTGCATGATATTTTATGGTTGTCTAGCATGTTGTTACTATCTGATTGTTTGTCTTTATCAGTTCTTCTATCGATTCGGTCGAATCTCTGCCAACTCACCAGTTGGACCCTAAAGACTTGAAGCCATTGAATAGTCGCTATGATGCTCAGATTTCTGTTTTTGGCTCTAAGCTTCAGAAAAAACTGCGGGATGCCAATGTCTTTCTTGTGGATCTGGTGCTCTTGGATGTGAATTCTTAAAGAACCTAGCTTTAATGGGAGTGTCTTGCAGCCGTAGAGGGAAAATTACTATAACAGATGACGATGTCATTGAGAAAAGTAACTTGAGCCGCCAATTTCTGTTCCGTGATTGGAATATTGGACAACCTAAATCTACAGTAGCTGCCACAGCTGCTAGTGCTATCAATTCCTGCCTGCACGTTGATGCTCTCCAGAACCGTGCCTGTCTAGAGACCGAGCATGTGTTCCATGATGCATTCTGGGAGGGCCTTGATGTTGTCATTAACGCACTTGATAATGTTAATGCTAGGATGTACATGGACATGAGATGTTTGTACTTCCAGAAACCACTCCTGGAATCTGGAACGCTGGGTACAAAATGTAACACACAAGTGGTAATTCCTCACCTTACTGAAAATTATGGGGGCTTCACGAGACCCTCCTGAGAAGCAGGCACCCATGTGCACAGTCCATTCATTTCCACCACAATATTGACCATTGTCTAGCATGGGCTCGCTCAGAATTTGAGGGTTTGCGCTCGAGAAAACTCCAAAGGAAGTCAACTCTTTTCTGTCCAATCCTGTTCAATATGCTGCCGCCATGAAAAAGGCAGGTGATGCTCAGGCCAGGGAGTTGCTTGATCGCGTATGTGAATGCCTTGAGAAGGAGTGTGGGAAACATTTGACGATTGCATAACCTGGCAAGACTGAAGTATGATTTATCTCCCCATATTGTTCATTCTTTAGCACATTTATTTGTTATTTTGGTCTGCATTGCATAATCTTTTATATCTTAGAGCTTGACTGATTTTACTGAGTATCATTGAAGAAAATAGGACTAGGGATGGTACTCATCATTTTAGATAATGTCTAATTACCCCCCCCCCCCCCCCCTCCCTCCTTTTGTCCCCAGATTTGAAGATTACTTCTCCAATCGTGTGAAGCAGCTAACATTCACGTTTCCTGAAGATGCTGCCACTAGCATGGGAGCCCCTTTCTGGTCTGCCCCAAAGCGTTTCCCTCACCCACTGGAATTTTCAGCTGCAGATTCATCACACATCATTTTATAATGTCTGCTTCCATATTGAGGGCAGTGTCTTTTGGAATCTCTATACCTGGTTTGGGCAAGGACACTGATTATCTGACTGATGCAGTCAGTAAAGTTGCAGTACCTGAATTTAAGCCAAGAACGGGGTGAAGATTGGACAGATGAGAAGACCAAAAACATCTCCAGTGCCTCAGTTGACGATGCTGCTGTTATCGAAAATCTTTTAACCAAGCTGGAAGCATGTGCCAAGAAACTGCCTCCGAGATTCCAAATGAAACCTATTCAGTTTGAGAAGGTTAGCCTGAATTTAAATATTCTTTCTGTTACTTTAAGTCTAAGATGTTATGTTTTAAAATTTTCCCTCTGTTGTTTCTACTCTTTTGAAAATATTTTGAATCTGGGAGAACTTCAGATTCTTTTAAATACAAATCAATGGATATGTCCTGCCTGATAAGCATAAAGGTCAACTAGGTTCTGTTGTTCTGTCATGTTCCTGCATGCTTTAGACTGGATTACAGAAGTTAGTTGCCTCTGACTCCTTGCTAGTAGTAATCTTATATTTACATTACCTGGCTCCACGGGCTCCCGCGAGATAAAAGTCAGTTAGCTCTTTTCACTTGATCTCTCATGTCCGTTTTTTCGTCTAATTTGGTAATGCTTCTGTTTCATATCATCCACGTGAGAAAAATTTTAGTATTGTGGTTTCTGTTTAAACTATGAAATAGTGAAGAGGAGTGCTATTAATATATGGGTGTTTTTTTTTAAATGTGTACTGTTGAACCTTCTGTATAAAAATAAAGTTAATGGAAACTTTAGCGGTCGATCCTTTTTTGTATCTTAATTAACACCACTTTCTATACATGGTTCATTCCTTTACAGGATGATGATACAAATTTCCACATGGACTTAATTGCTGGTCTTGCAAATATGCGTGCCAGGAACTATGGCATCCCAGAGGTTGACAAGCTGAAGGCAAAATTTATTGCAGGAAGGATCATCCCAGCCATCGCAACTTCAACTGCCATGGCCACAGGACTTGTGTGCCTTGAACTTTACAAGGTTTCTGGCCAGAGGGCACCCAATTGAAGATTACCACAATACATTTGCTAACCTGGCCTTACCGATGCTCACCATATCTGAACCTATTCCCCCAACTGTGATCAAGCATCAAGATATGAGGTGGACCATGTGGGATCGGTGGTCTATCAAGGGAGACATCACAGTTGCAGAGCTCCTGAAGTGGCTAAGCGACAAGGGCCTGAGTGCATACAGCGTCTCCTGCGGCACATCGTTGCTCTACAACACAATGTTCCCAAGGCACAAGAAATCGACTGAGCAGGAAGATCGCAGATGTTGCCAAGGAGGTGGCAAAGGTGGACATTCCAGAATACAGGAAGCATCTGGATGTCGTCGTTGCTTGTGAGGATGACAACGGGAACGATGTTGACATCCCTCTTATCTCCATTTACTTCCGGTAGGTTGCACTGTGAAAAGAGACGATGAATAGTAGAAAAAGTCCCCGTGAAAAAGAGATCTGAGTAGATGATAAGTTCTGTTAATATTTCCACTCTTGTTATTAAAAATCGGTAGCGAAGTGACCACAGCTGGAGTTGCCTGTAGCGCATCTCCGATACTCCTTACGGTTCTGTACGGGTGCTTTGGTCCTGCTGTTGCATGCCAGGTATTTGCAGGTGTGCAATGTGATCTGGACATTTTGACGAATGAATGCTTCATAGATTCAGAGTTCTATTTGCGTTGGACCTTTGCTGCAATCGTTTTTTGAACGCACTGCCAGGAGCTTTGCCTGTCAATTAAGTAGAAAGAGTTACAGTTACCAGTCCTGAAAAACCTTATTACTTGCATGTCAATTAAAGGAAACCAGCACAAAAATCCTAATATCAACAGCATGGCCAAAATGAAACCCAAAACGATACAGCCTGTCGCAAGTCATCGTTGCACCTCATTGCAACCGTAAATCTCAGACAGTAATTTCAGCCTTTGTCAATCATTAACATGCCATATATATATGACACTGATACACGTCAATTCCAATCCTTTCCTTTTCAGCGTGCCTGCTTGCTGGCAACACAGTTATAATTCTCTGAATGAGTCGAGAGTAGCCCATAGCACTTTTGATACAACGCTCGAGTGTCACCTTATCAAGGGGTCTTGGGCAGTGCAGGCCAGCACAGCTGGTGCGTCGGTGCGCAGCGGCGAAGTAAAAACTGCTGCAAAGCCGCATGTTGCCCGTGTTAACCGGGGCTCCTCCGCTCAGCCCATCATTCCACGCGTTTCCCGCACAGGAGGGCTGCTGGGGCTGGGCAGTGGCGACTGGAGACGGATCCGGTGTCCCGTGGCCGGCGCGCGGGCGCCGGCAGGGTCACCCCAGCGTCATCTGATTTGCCTCCGCCCTCCGGCACATGCCTCTGTCTCTTTGGGAGTGGGAGGCCAGGCCTGGACCAGGAGGGAGCGCACGCGCAACCGACGCCGACGCCTGTCTCTGCTTGCGCCTCACTCTACCACCACCACCACCACTCGAAGCACCACGGCCCATCATCCTTCCCCTCCATCACGACGAGTTCGCGACGGCCACATGGATGGGAGGGATCATGGGTCAGGATGGCCAACCCGTGTTTTACACTCCAAGTCACCGGGCGAGCGACGATGCTCGTCGTTCCCCATCTCCTGCCGCCGCTGCATTCCGCTCCACTTACTGCCCGGACGCGGCAGCGCTCAGCCACCAGACGCCCCCCTCCCTCCCCGTCCCGGGCACCGACGGCACGGCAATATCTTAAGCTCCGGAAAGTCGTTGCGGACTCGGTGGTGGAGGTCTGGTGGACACTAAACAAATCGAATCGGGCGATGTCTTGCGGACTCAGCGAGCGAGCGAGAGCGTTCGTCACCGCCACCGCAGCAGCAACGCAGCAGCGCACCATGCCCCACGACTTCCTGTTCCTGCGCGCCGCAGCCGCAGCCGCAGACTGCAGCGCAGGGTCTCAGTCCTCCGCCTGCGCACTCGTCATAGGCCGTGCCGTACACCGGTTATTCGTGATGGACATGCACAGCATGCACACGGAGCTGAGCTGGCTAGCTGCCTACTCCCTCTGTCCATTTTTGTCTGTCGTCAGGAAGCGTGTCTGTGAGGAAAACACGGATTTCTAGAGACAGTTATTTAGGGACGGAGGGAGTACGTACCTAACCTGACAAGAATATCTATCTGTTTTTTTCTAATACTGATACTGAGGGCATGTTTAGATCCCAATATTTACAAGATTCTCCATCACATCGAATCTTTAGACGCATGCATGAAGTATTAAATGTAGTTAAAAAAATAACTAATGACACAGTTTGTTTGTAAATGTCGAGATGAATCTTTGAGTCTAGTTGGTCCATATTTGGACAAAGTTTGTCAAATAACAACGAAAGTGCTACAAGAACTTTACACCTAAAATTTTTCCAACTAAACACACTCTGATTCTAATAATGGAACGAAAACAGCCCCCGGTTTGTATCAGCTGGCAGGCGCTAATCATCCGAGACATGCAACTGAACTCCCCAGGCCCCAGGAAGCTGCAGCAGCGCTGCTACTGCTCGTCATGATCAAGGAGCAGAAGCAGAGGCCACCGACCGGCCGAGGCCAACCAGATGCGGCCTGGCCTGTCCCAGTACGTCCCCGTCGCACGGCACGGTCGCGCGTCCCCGTCGCCACACCCTCCACCGTCACTTCATTTCCTGGCACCGCACGGCACGATCTCTGTTCCCAGCGGCGGAAACGACCCGGCACCTCGATCGCCACCCAGGCCCCTGTCGCCACCTGCACCGCTCGCTGCATGGCCGCATGCACAGGTTCCCGTTGGACGCAACGATTCTTGTGGATCCTGCATTCCTGCTGCATGCGCTGCCTCCTAACACTATCCGTACTCACGTTCCTCTATTTTCATCATCTATACGTCCTGGTTATTAAGATTCTCTCCTCTATACTCGTTTCTTTCCGCATCCATCCATCCCCTATATCATCCTCTATCCACTGTGGGCCCACTTGTCACTTTATCTAATATATCTATGAGAGATCTAGTTTTAAAGAATTAATTGCAACGAATTCAATGGTGCAATCGGAATTTAATTAGATTTCAGTTCGTGAGATATAACATTTTTTCTAAATTAAAAAGGTGGGGCCCACCTAGCGCATGCACGCTGCGTGCAGCGCGCGCTCGCACGCATGCTCCGCTATAGGCTCGACTGCTCGCTACCTTTACAGGACGCCGGCGCGTAGCGGAAGTTTTGGCGTCTCCCACTGCGACATCGTTTTACTCCAAATCTATTTACCGTAGCTGATAGAGGGAGCCAGTGCGCTTGGTCTAATAGACGTTGATCGATTGGCCGGATCACCCAAGCTAGGCAGGCGTTCGTGATCGGCGACAACGGTCGAGAAGAACGTGAGCTTGCCTACGATTCGATGACTAGGAGGATCACACGAACGTGAGATGCCCCCCTATCCCTCTGCCGCCGTCTGAGGTTGCCGTTGACTGCGAATTGATGAGCGCCTATCGGCATCGGCCAATGCTCGCTCCCTTGTCGTGTCACGTGCATCATCGGTTGATCGTGGCCTGTTTCCGTCGGATTTGGGCGCTGCTGCTGGTGCTGGGGCGGTTTCCCGGTCGCGGTCAACTGGGTGAGGCGTCCCTCCCGTCTGCGATTAGTGGAAATTTTTTTATTAATAACCCAATTAAATAAAAATTTCATAAACAACACTGTCTTTTTTTTTTTGCAAAACTACCCTTTTGCCGCGCCCTCCCCAATGGCGCGGCAAAAGTGTTAGCCGCGCCATGCATGGCGGCGTGGCAAAAGCGCCACCGTGCCACCGCACGGCCACGCAGGCCCGCGTGGGCCCCGCTCGTCAGTTTGCCGCGCCAGGCGGGTTGGCGCGGCTAGTGCGTTTGCCGCGCCAGGCGGCCTGGCACGGTCAACGGCTTTGCCGCGCCAGGCGTGGTGGCGCGGCAAAGCCGATCTAGATCTGGCTGCGCCGGCTTCCTCCTCCTTCCTCGCCCGCCCGTCCTGCCTCGCCGCCGCCGCCGCCGTCCCTCGCCCCCGGCCGCCGTCCCGTCGCCCGCCGCGTCGTCCCGTCGCTCGCCGACGTCCCTGCCTCGGCCGCCCGTCCCCGCCCTCCATCCGGCCGGACAGGGCACCTCGCCGACGGCCAGTGGTGCTCGCCGGGGGCCATTGGAGCTCGCCGGCGGCCGGCCCCCTCCCCCCGTTCGCTCTCCCCAGCTCAGCACCTAAATCTCAGGTTTGTTTGTTAGTTCATTTTAGTTTTTATTTTTTTTTGCAAGTTAGTTATTTAGTTAGCAAAATGTTAGTTAGTGAGTTAGGTTAGGTAGTTTAATAAGTTAGGGTTATTTAATGACTTAGGGTTAGTGAAATAGGTTAGTTAGTGAGTTAGGGTTAGGTAGTTAGTGACTTAGGGTTAGGTAGTGTAGTGACTTAGGTTAGGTAGTTAGTGACTTAGTTAGTTTAGTGATTTCGGTTATGTTAGATTTACTTAGTGACATAGGGTGTTAGTAAATATGTTAGTTAGGGTTTAGGTATTTAGTTAGGGTGTGACGAAATATTACTGAAGACACGTTAGTGAAGCCAACTTAGTAGTAGTTACGTCATTCTTTACTTTTTGAAGACCATCACTTGACCTTAGTTCCACTATTGACTTTGTAGATGGACACTGTATTCAGATTGTTTTATGGAGGCACAGTTAGTACACGAGATGAGTTGTTTGATGATAACATGGAACAAGAACTCGAAGTATTTGATGAGCGTCCTCCTTTTACGGAGCTTATGTTTGCGTCTGAAGGAGAATTCAGATTGTTTTATGGAGGCACAGTTAGTACACGAGATGAGTTGTTGATGATAACATGGAACAAGAACTCGAAGTATTTGATGAGCGTCCTCCTTTTACGGAGCTTATGTTGCGTCTGAAGGAGAAGTTTGATGGTGATTTCTCGTTGAAAGGAAGATTTGACAGTCGCAAGATTAGGGCGAACTATGCGTTGATGCCCTTGCGCAACCAGGCTGACTGGGCAAAATACAAGACGATCATTATGGCATCCAATTCGACCATGGTTGAGATCGTGGTAGAGGACGGTTGGAGGAAGCAGGCAGAGTCGTCCAATGATGGCAACGAAAGTGAAGAACCGGAGGTAGGGGATGATGAGGATGCAGCCCCAATGAGTATGGACGTTGATGGTCACCCGACGCAGGAGATGGTGTATCCATCTGAAAATGCTCACGCTGACGTCGGTCAAATAAACAATGATTTTGATGTGGCCGAGTTAGAGCGACACGAGCAGGAGGAGCAGGAGGCACAATGTTTTGATGAAAACTATGATTCTGATGATGATTTAGATTATGACGAAGAAGAGGACAGTTATATTTCTGCTATGCCAGAGCCGGTTCGTGCTATTCCACAACCGGTTCGTGCTATGCCACAACCGGTTCCTCAGAATATGCATGCTCCAGGGAGACTAGTCACTGATATACCAGAGGATCATACACATTTTGATGCGTGGCGGCGTTTGAGCGAAGCGAGGTATTATGTTCCGCCTGATCCTTTGACTGAGACGGAGCTCCAGCATTGAGGTCGATTAACATGCATTTTAGAGGCGTTCCAAGTTATAGGGATGTTAGTATGGTGGACCAGGCAGTTTGTGATACTGGATTGAATCTGTGCAAGCAAACACTGCATAACCATACAGATTGGATTCTTCAGAAGGGTATGATTTTCAACACTATGACTGAGCTGAAGCTTTTCCTTCAAACTATGTTGTGCATCATCATCGACCGTACACGGTCAGCTATTCTGATATTAATTGAGGTACCACGTCAAGTGTTTGAGTCTTGGTTTTCGTGGAGGCTGAATGCTCGCAAGAGAACTGATGGCAAGTGGAGGATCAGTAAAGTAGTACAACCGCATACCTGTTTTACAAATAGGGACAAGAAGAACATCCTCAATTGACGACAGAGAGATACCTTGCACGACGCATTTTGGCATTTGTTGATGATGACGCCGACGTATCTGTTTCAAAATTGATTATCTCCATATTTGGATTCACAGGCTATAAGATGACTTATGGAAAGGCGTGGCGTGCGAAGCAGATCGCCCTTGCAATTCGTTGGGGTGGTTGGGATGAAGCGTACAACAGGATTCCACGGATTTTGTGTGCAATGACATACTATAACCCTGGACTGAAATGGTTTACATACACCAACAGGCACTTTGTAGACCGCAACACTGGCAAGGTTACACATTGTGTCTTCAGCGTGTTTTTGGTCATTTGCGCAAAGCAGCACAGTTCTGTCGTCCAGTCATCTTGTTGTCAGTACCTTGACCTGAGTCGAACTTGTTGACGGTACTGCTTGACCGGGGCGTACAGGGTTGTGGTGATGGGCGGCTGTTGATCCCGAGGACCAGATAGTTCCAATTGCTTTCGCCTTGGCTGAGGGGGAGAACGTTGAGTCTTGGTCTTGGTTCATGGCCCTGCTACGGATACAAGTGTTAGGGCCTTCTCGGACAATATGTTTGATTTTGGATCGTCATGTTGGGTTGCTTCGTGCCGCAGAGGAGGAGATAGAGGGTTGTCCTCCTCTAGTGCACAGATGGTGCATGCGTCACTTTGCCGCCAATTTCTGGCGTCGGTAGAGAAAAAAGGAGGTTTGTGCCAAGGTGAAAGAGCTATGTTGTGTTAAAACCTTTGTTCGCCTAAACGGCCGTTTAGTCCGTTTAAACACCGTTTAAACGGTAAACAGAGACCATCTGTTTTGTTTAGGCCCTAAACGATGAATTAAACGGTTTGGACCGTTTAAACCCGTTTAAACCGTTTAAACCCGTCTAAATGGTCTAAAGAAAATCAGGTTAGACATGATTAAATGATCTAAACAACCATTTAATCCATAATTTGGTTAATTAGAGGACTACGACTACCATAATCAACACAAAACTAATTAACATTGTGAGTATATGAAATGTTGTGGGATTTAGATTTCTTTCCAAAAATATTATTTGGTATAATATTTTTTTTTACATGTGCAAATATGTACAGTTTCTAGCAAATTTAATTTTACATACATAAATATGTATATTTTAGTGTTACCATACAAACCGTTTAGGCCGTTTAACTCCGTTTAAACACCGTTTAAACGGCTAAACTAAACAAAGAGTGACCGACTGTTTACCGTTTACTGTTTAGGAAAACATTGGTTAAAACTGAGCACAAATTCAAGGAAACAATGGAAGAGTTGGACAAAATGTTAAGCAGTGCTGCCAGGGCCTGGATCGAGAGACAGATGGAACACAAGGAGAAGTGGGCACTTGCTTACGATGAGGGCGGTTTCCGGTTCGGCATAATGACCACCAACTCATCGGAGTCTTTCAAAAAGGTATTCACGGGTGTTAGAGCCTTGCCTGTTTCTGGAATCGTTGAGTACTCGTTTCACAAGACCAACGAGTACTTCGTGAAAAGTGGTCCATTGCTCAAGACAACCTACAAATGGATGGTGAATTTGGAAAGGCGGGAAAGGAGCACATTTAGGAAATGAGATCTGGGCAACGCAACAAACTTGTGAGGCTTATGGACCAACCAGACAAATCTATAATGTTCGAGCAAAGGGTGGAACTACCATGGGCGGGGAACGTTAGTGTCGGTGTTTCGAACCCGGGGTATGACACCAACGAGTAATGTGATCGCGTGCTCTCTTCCTGGATGGTGATGCAAGATGACACAAGGATTTATCCTGGTTCGGGCAAAGAAGGCCTACGTCCAGCGGGGGAGGAGGTTCTTATATTACTTGCACCTAAGTGCTTGTACAGGGGCGAATACAAGCTCAATGAGCGTGGACCGAGTCCGGACTCGAGTGTGTACGTGTGTGGACTTGTGTGTTGTCTATCGGAGTTGTGTAACCGTGGACTCGCGTCTTTTTCCCCCGCGCGAAGGGCCCTGGCGTCCCCTTTTTAGAGCAAGGGGAGGCCAGGGTTACACAAGGGTATTACAGGTGTCGGGGCGTACGATGCCCAATACGGAGAGGGGTAGGAACCCTGTCTTGTCGGGGCCACTGGAGCCGACGTGGGCGTTGCTGTTGAGGCGTCCTTGGGGCGTGGCCTCCATCCCGGGCGCGGACGTGATGACGTGACGATGTAGAAGCCGTACAACACCCATTCCGGCACGTACAGGACACGGCGGGGTCCCTCCGGATCTTAGGGTACCTGTCTTCCAATAGCATGAAAGCAGTTAGGGCTCGAGGGGCGCGGAGCCGGCCTCGAGGTGGCGCCTACGGGGGCTCGAGCCCCCGCAGGTATGGACAAGTCCCGTGGAAATTGATTGAGCAGTGGGCATCCCGGCCTCGAAACGTGGCTTGGACGTGCAACAGCACGTAGGGTATGGGTTAACAGTGCCGTACTGCGCCCTTTTGCCCATGCTTGTGGTGAAAACGAGACTTGACTCTGCCCTGGTTACTGTGGTACACGTCGGGCTGCAGAGGACGTGACTGGAGTAGGTGGATGTATTAAATGCGCGGTATGAGGTTGTCATCCGATGCCTGCGCCGCTCGAGGGAAGCATAAGCGCCTCGAGGGATGGGCTGCTGTGCCAGAGAGGCTCGAGGTCCCCTGCGTGGGGTCTCGAGGTATGGTGTTCGGCTGTGGGGGGCTCGAGCCCTAAATGCCAGGACTCGAGGTTTTAGTGGGGCGCTCGCCCGGGGCCTGGCTTTGGAGGGCTCGGGCGAGATGGAGAATGGGCGTCAGCCCGAGGCCTGGCTCGGTGAACTCGGGCGAGACGGAGAGCGCGCGTTCGCCCGAGGCCTGGCTTGGTGGGCCAGCGTGTGGGCCTCGAGGGGTTGGTCTCTTTAAGGGTTAGACTAGTCAGGTTTGTTATTTACAGGCGTTCTAGGTTTAACCTATTTTTGCGTTGATCGGGAGTACCCCTTTTGTGGACCCCGACAGTTATGGTGGTCGCACTATCAGATCGATCTTGAAAGAGTGGAATGCAGTTGTAAACGTGCCGCAGATAATGCATGCCCTTGCTCTCACATGATGCGTCCTGTAGAGCGCGGGATATAACTACAAGGCCGTACCATATATGTCCAGTACTATCGCCGGAGCAACACCTCGCAATTTGGCAGAGCAGCTTCGAGCCTTACCTGGATCCCACTCAATGGCCTCCATACTTGGGTAGAGACTTTATGCCTGATCTTGAGCTGCTGAAGGTAGGTAAGGGTAGGAGGAGGAAGAAGAGACTAAAGGGGGACATGGGCAATATGGATAGGTATGGCGGGGGGGACTTCGACCAGACACCGAGCACGAACCTATGCTCTGTTTGCCACATGCCAGGGCATAATGCAGCCTCTCATCGTAGACAAAGACAACAGGTGTACAACGACACCACTTGACTTGTATCTTTACTTATATTATTATTTGAATGTTTTTGTTATTTTTGTACATATGTCTTTCATTTGTTTTAATGCTTTATTATTTTAGACGCTGTACTAACCTGATTGCATGTTTTGTTTAAACAGGATGACGAACCCTCCGGCGTACCCTGTCCTTGAGCCGTACTATGACGCCGAGCACCGGGCGCACAGGCTGACGGACTACGCCCCTCCGGAGCGTTTGACGTTGCTGAGACCGCGCCCCACCTCTGGCACCGGTGGAACGAGCGCTACGCACCCTTCGTACGCGCTCGCGGGCTTGTTGGTGCTGGCCCGCGTTGCCACCGACGCTGTGTGCCAGCTCGACCCGGCGCTCCTGACCGCGCTGGTGGACAGGTGGCGTCCCGATACGCACACCTTCCCCTCGCCTGCAGGGAGATGACGGTTTCCTTACAGACGTGGCCAAGATTTTTGGTCTACGCCTGGGCGGGCTCCCCGTGACGGGGATTGTTGACTCGGACACGTGGATGGACACCGTCCACCAGTTCTGTGGTCGTAGGCCCCCGGACGACGCAGATGCCAAGAGGAACAAGTAAGCTACAATTTGTTTTTCTAATTTAGTTGCATACGATTGCTACTATCATGTCCTAACTTCAACTTTTTTAAAACAAACAGGAAGACTTCTGGGGTGCCTTCGTCGTGGATCACCGAGCACTTTTGCGTTTTGGCCCCCCCCCCCAACGCCGACCCACAGGTAGTGGAGAGGTATGCAGAGTGTGGTTGTGGCACTTTATTGGGGCCTTCCTGTTTTCCGACTCCCGACTCATCGGACGGAACACGATCAGCTGGATGTTTCGTCCCATCCTCGCACAGCCGTGGGAGAACATCGCTGGCTACAACTGGGGGAGCGTTGTGCTAGCCTGGCTGTACAGATAGCTGTGCGAGGGGTGCCGGCGGAGCCCTGGCGTCCTCTAGCTTGGGAGGGTGCCTGCCCTGCTCCAGGTTTGGCCTGGCAGCGGCTGCATGTTGGTCGTCCCCATTGTCTAGAGGATGCAGTAAGTACATACCTCCTGCGTGCGTGTGCTTTTACAAATTTACAGTCATTTAACTGATTCAAATTGGAATGCAGGTGTGGACGCACGAGGACACACCGCCCCACTGCTCTGTATGTCTGGTCCACGGCAGAGCCAGTTAGAGGCAACCCCCAGCGCCGCTACCACCAGTACACGGACTTGCTGGCGTCTGACACAGCCCCAGTAAAGTCCGGAATGAGTCATTTTTTATAGTGAAATGGGAACATGCCTAACTATGTTTGTTCATTAAAACAGGTCCTGTTGGGAGCCCTAGGACCTGTACGACAACGTGTTCGACCCCGCCACGGACCTGGACCGTGTAGACTGGCTTTGCACCGTCCCTCTTCTCTGTCTTCTACGTGGTCGAGATGCACTTGCCCATCAGGGTGATGCGTCAGTTCGGCCTACGACAAGAGTTTCCTCCACCTCTGTGACGGAACGACCCTAATCCCATGGCCCACTGTCCCTGTCAACCTCTGACAGCCGAACCCATGTTCCATGTGATTAAGACCCTGTTCGCCACCGGGCTACATCAGTTGCCCAATGTCCGCAGGATCATCTCACAATTCGGTTACAGCATTGCATACTTTTACAAATACCATCGAAATAATGAGCGGAAGACTTAAAGAACATTAGTTTTACAAAACAGGGTTCCAAATAGAAATTAATGGTGCAGTTATTACAAACCAAGTTCTATATTAGAAATAGACATAGGCAACATAGTGGAGAACAACGAAGATACTTATAATCACCCCCGCCCGGGTGAACACTATTCTTGGCCTCATCGGCCTCTTCCTGGACGATGGTCACCAGCAGGGTGCAAGACACATCGGGGACTCTGTCATACTGCAGCATGGGTAACAAACCCTGAGTACTGGGGTACTCAACAAGACTTACCCGACTAAAGAAAAAGGGAGAAGACTCAGAATGAGAGGCTTAGGGTAGTCAAGGTAAGGCTTAAGCAAGATCAAGTATTTTGCAGAAAAGCCTTTTTGTAAACCTTATTTTACTTTGGAAAGATTTAGTATTCTCAATTCTTCATCGTTCATGATTCATTTTACATTTCAAACGTTCCTAGTTGAGAACCACTCTCCGTTGACAGTCATGGACCAAGTTCTCCCTATCGAGGAGCAACGTTAATCCGGATAAATAATACTCAGCTGAGGATCCCTATCCCACACTGCATATGTAAGCACCCAAGCTTGCATATGCCAACTCGTCTACCACGATTCCTCCAAGATTGGGACCGGTCCTACGCCACCCGGAAGTACAGTACACCACTCCTTTCCAGGTACGACGACCACGTGGTACATGTACTTCCGCCATCTCGTCTCACTCCCAGTGCGCGGTTGTCGGTCCCAATCAAGGATTTCTCGGAGCCAGAGCTTTCCGAAGTATGTGAATAGTTTACAAGTCTGACCAGCCAGGCCCCCATATCGGATGGTCCCTAATTTTCCAGCCAGAAAACTATACCTTGGTCATATCTCACCCAAGCGTAATAGTCCTGTCAGTGTTTCAAACCCGTCCCGGTCGTGTCACTGTTGAGTCAGTCCCGACTACACATGACGGCACCGTACGCTCGGACAACCTCTCCTCGCTATTGACTAGGTACGGATCAGATACCTAACCAACAGCCGGGGAGTAAGACCAAAATCCCATAAACATTCCTTAAGTGATCACACTTTTGAAATTGGCATTTATTGGCAAAGTCTAATTCAATAAGCATTGCTAAGCATTTTTCAAATACTTTTGAACAGCAGGTATCAGGTGTATCAGTGGTCAAGGTGGATAGTTATCAATTAGATAGCACACAACTCCTTAAACCTAATGCAATAATTTAACTCAAAAGCATTTAAGGAAATCATTTTTATAAATTCAAGGAAAGGGTTAAATGACACGGGGCTTGCCTTGAAGAGCAAGAGGGCAGGCTCGAAGGCGGCGGAGCAGTTGTCGGAACTCGGGGTAGCCTCGGGGACAGGTTCGCGGCGGCTGCCTCGATCTTGACTCCTTCTTCGGTGACTATACGAATGCAATGATGCATGCACATGAGTATGCTAGCATGAACAATGCAAAACAGGGCATACAACATGAACCCTAATCACTTTTTCTATTTTCCTTAATTATTTAAAAAGGTCATTTATGAATTGCTCCAAAATTACCAAATTAATCACATAAGTTCATTATGGTGTAGATAGATGGCCAAACAAAGTTCAATAATTTGGAGGTCATTAAGGTGCTCAAATAATTCCAGACATTAATTAACAAAAGGCACTATTTAACAATTAAAGATAAATGCTTAAAAATCAACTTGTTCCAAAAGACTTCAAAATTTCATCAGAGACTAAACATGGCATAGGAAGCTCACAAAATTTACTCATGATTTTTGGAGTTTAAAGAATTTTCTAAAAATTCCAAAAACCATCCATTTATTAATTAAAAGAGGGATTTTACATTTTCAAATTCTTGCAGAAAAGTAAAGTTTCATATTTTATAAAATACTACACAGTGCATGGAGCATACCATAATTTTATCAGGATTTAAGGAACAACAAATTAATTCACACAAAAAGAGAAAAACAGAACACTATTCACACTCTTTCAAAAAGGAGAAAAAGAAAAGAGCGCTGTGCTCCTTCTATGCAGGGCTCGGGCGAAACGTGCTCTCGGCGAGACGGAACGACTGCTTCGTCCGAATAGGCCTGGCCCGGAGGCTCGGGCGAGACGGAAGACATGTGTTCGCCGAGGCCGGCTCGGGCGAAGCGGAGAGCATGCGCTCGCGAGGCTGGTCGGGCGAAGCGGACTCGGGCGAGACGGAATGATCGCTTCGTCCGAGGCCTGGTCTTGGAGGCTCGGGCGAGACGGAAGGCTCGGGCGAGACGGAAAGCAACCGTCCGTCCGAGGCCCTGGGAGGCGGGCGAAACGGAGTGGAAGCAGAGAACGGAGGGCTTGGGTGCTTACCAAGGTCGGAGGCAGGGCTCGGCTGCTTCGAGGGAGCGCGGTTCGCAGGCGTGCTCGAGGGGTGGCTCGAGGGTGAGGCTCGACACGTGCTCGAGGGTGAGGCTCGACACGTTCTCGAGGTGAGGCTCGAGGAAGGAGACGACCGCGGCGGCACTCCGGCGATCCGGCGATCCTGCGCAACACACGAGACCGCAAGGGCCTGGTTAGAGTCGCGCGGAGCCAAGGAAGCTGACATAGGGGTCAGGGGAAGATGATCGTGGCCGAGAGGGAGAAGTATTTGACGAACCCGAGTTCACCGGTGTTCCGTCGGAGTTTGGGAAGATGGGGTACGCCGGGCGATGGAGGCGGGGGGGTGAAATTGAGGGGTGGGAAAGCTTCACGAGCTCAAGGCGGAAGCTCGGGCTAGGTGGTTGAGCGGCGGGAGCTTCGGAGTGGGCTGGCCACGGCGGCGGGGCGAGTGCGGAGCTCCGGCTCCGGCGGGCCTTTATAGCCGCGGACAGGGACGGTAGAGAGCACGGGGATGGTGTGGATGAGCTCGGACGAGGGTGCGCACTCGATTGCGAGCCGGCGGGGAGGACGGCGTGCGCGCAGGGGCGGGTATGCGTTCGCCGGCGACGGCCACGCGGCGGCGGCGTCGTGCTGGGAGCAGTGGGGGACGGGGCGGAGGTCAGCGCTTTGCGCGTGCGGGTGCGGCATGATGGCGCGGGCGCAGGCGACAAGTCGGGGGCGGCTGTGCGGCTGCCAGGCGCGCGTGGCGCAGGCGGCGCTGGCGCGCGGCCATGGCCGGGGCCCCCTAGCTGTAGGTTGAAGATGAACAGGGCTAGGTCTTAGGGTTTGACTATGGGCTGATCTCTGTATTTTTTGCAAATACTCCCAAACTTGAACTGAGCAGCAAAAACTCAAAACACCAATAGTTGTGCAGAAAAAAGAGATCTACAACTTTGTCAAAAGAATATTTTCAAATCCAAATAGTTTTTTGGACCACATTTGAAAACAGAAAAGGAACACTTTTGGGATTTGAATAAATTCAAAATTACTTTTGGTTTTACATTGAAAGTTGGAAATTTGCAAATATGAAAGTTGTTCCTTTTATCAAAACCTACAACTTTGCTAATACTTTTTTTCTGAAACTCAATAGTTTTTAAATAAATTTTGAAAACTGAAAAGGGGACAAAAACTGGAATTTGAATGAATTTGGATTTACTTCAAACTTTGTACATAAACTTGAAAATTGTAAATACAAAGTTGTTTCTCTTGGCCAGATCTACAACTTTGCTTTTTGGACCAACCCCAAATTTTGAATAATTTTTGAATTACAAAAAGAGGGATAAAATCCAGGGTTTGGAAATCAGGGTTTTGCAAAGGGATTTGAAATCTGATTTTGATTTTGAACTTTGGCAAACACAACAAAACTTCAAGACATCCAACTGAACAAGAATTACACAAAGCTAGGCACAGAGGTGAAATTACCATTTTTGCCCTTATAGGAAGATTTGGGCTTTTAGGGTTTTTGAAAAGAGATTGCTACACAAGTACTAAGCAAACATAAATGCAAGGCAAGGATGATTAATGACTAATGATGATGACATGTCAGGTTAATTACAGTTAAACACCAGAGGTGTTACAACCTCTTTTTAGCACGGATCAGAGGTTGCACAAGTAAGTATCGTCTACAATCATGTTCAATTACTCTAGTAAAATTCTATCTTATGCTCTAACAGATTGGTTTCCTTTGCATTACAGGGTGAAGCGCCAAACCAGACGGAAGAACCCTGTTGATTGGCGCGCGGAGCACGCCGATCATGTCCTGAGTTGGACAAACAGGTACCAGCAGGACGTTGAGCACGGTGAGCCGTACGACCAGGGCGTCTTCGACCTGCAGTGGCTGCACCGGAGCACCAGGTTGCACATTAAGCCACCGTACTACGAGGTCACCGCTGAGTCGGACGACGACGAGGACCCGTACGATGGTATCACTAGGGCAGCGACTCAACCTGACAGAGCCCCTCTACAGAGCTACGTGGTAATATATCACGCCCTTCAACTCTTGTTTGTGTTTCTGTTCTTGGTGGACTTACCCCCTCGACTTGTCTCGGTGAAGGGTCGAGATGGCGGACTAGAGGGGGGTGAATAGTCCTTTTTAAAAACTTAAACTTAATTGCAGCGGAATGGCTAACCGAAATAAATGCGGAATTAAAACTATCGATCTAGCCAGGACTACACCCCTCTACTTATACTCTATGACACCTTATAAAAGATCCTAAACAATGCAAATAAGGTGTCGGGCTAGCTAAAGCTCACCTAACCAATTCTAGAAGCAAGGTCACACAATCCTATGCCACTAGTACTTTAAGCACGAGGGAGCTCCTACACAAACTAGCAAGCAAAGCACAAAGCCTAAGCTCACTAGCAATGCTCAATAACAAGGCTACACAGACCAAATTAGAGAGCTCAACTTAGCTACACAAACTAGATAGCTACACAAGCACAATATGTATGAAAGTAAATATAAGCTTATGTATGGAGATTGCAAACCACCGAGAAGAGTAGACAATGTTGACACGGTGATTTTTCCCCGAGGTTCACTTGGTTGCCACCAAGCTAGTCCCCGTTGTGTCGACCACACACTTTGGTAGTTCGGCGGCTAATAGGCACCACACCTAGCTCGACACTCGAGCGCCGCAAGAACTCACCCACAAGTGAGGGTAACTCAATGACACGCGCAATCCACTAGAGTTGCTCTTCGCGATCCCCGCGGGGCGAGCACAATGCCCCTCACAATCCTTCTCCGGAGCCACGCACAATCTTCACGCGGGCTTCACGACGGAGACTCGATCACCAGCCGTCTAGGAGGTGGCAACCTCCAAGAGTAATAAGCACCACCCCGGCTTGCAACTCGAACACCTAGTGCCACTCGATGCAATCTCTCAAAGCAACGCACTAGAATCGCTCACTCGCAATAGATCCGCACACTAGCAAGCACAAGCGAGTTAGAGGGCTCCCAAGCACATCCACACAAGCCACCAAGGCTTTGGAGTGCACCAACCTCAACCTAGGGCCGGCCACAACGACTATATATAGAGCGGGGAGGGCGGCGGCCCGATCCCCATCTTTTTGCGCTTTGCCGGTAGTACCGGCCCCTCCTGGGCGGTAGTACCGGCCTTGGTCAAACTAGCCGTTTCCTCACATCCCGCTGATTAAGGCGAAGTACCGATCCCTGGTCGGTTCCTCCGAGGTCGGTAGTACCGAGGTAATGGCGGTACTACCGCCAGGCCAAAATCGCCGCGAACAGAGAGCTCTGCGAAAAACCAGTCACTACCGACCTTGCGTCGGTACCCCGTGGGCGGTAGTACCGAGGTAATGGCGGTACTACCTACCGGCAAGCCATTTTTCAAAACAACAGAGAGCCTCGCGAAAAACCAGCCACTACCGACCTTGCGTCGGTACGTACCACCACCGTGGGCGGTAGTACGAGGTAATGGCGGTACTACCGACAAGCCATTTTTCAGAAACTACAGAGAGCCTCGCGAAACTCCTCAGGGCCACGGTACCACCGACCATCCGGTCGGTACCACCGCCCGCGGTAGTACCGAGGTAATAGCGGTACCACCGCCAGGCCAAAAACGTCCCATTACAGAGAGGGCTGCACGCAGCACCTATGGCGGTACCACCGACCACCCTGGTCGGTACCACCGACCATACACAGAAAACTCCATTTTCTTCTCCGTTTTGATCCAAACCAACTCCAACAACTTCTTCTTTGCAAATGTGCTAACACCAACAAGTGTACACATCATGTGCATGTGTGTTAGCATTTTCACAAACATATTCAAAAGATTTTCACTTGCTCTCACCACGCCACTCCACTCGATCTTAGTAACATCGCAAAGTTAGATCGCTCAAGTGGCACTAGATGACCGATATGCAAACAAGTTTGCTCCTCTTAATAGTACGGCCATCTATCCTAAACCCGGTCATAATCTTCTCTACACACCTATGACCGGTGAAATGAAATGCCCTACAAATATACCTTTGCCTTGCGCATTCCATTCCATCTCCTTCGGTGTTGATGCAACACATGCACCAACCTATCTTCAAATGATATGATCCACTTCATATCATCACATGGCCTCCATGGTCCATCGATCTTGACATCACTTGCTCTTCACCATCGCTTCGGTCCTTCGGCGCCAAGTCTTGCTTAAGCCTCCCGACACTCGGTACCAACGGCTTCAAAGCCTCAACTTGCCCTTCACCTTCGCAACCGGTCCATCAAGCCAAGTCTTGCCTTGATCTTCTCCATCTTAGCCATATGACCACATGTCATGTCACATATGCAATAAGCTCCTTCATCACATGTATGAGCCTTGCAACATCTTCCAAGCCATTTCACCTCTATGGCATATGTTGCTCACACATGATCACCTATGGACTAATTACCTGTGTAATTCACTTCAAACACCATTAGTCCACCTAAAGTTGTCACTCAATTACCACCAAAACCAAACTAGGACCTTTCAATCTCCCCCTTTTTGGTAATTGATGACAACTCTACAAAGATATGGAAATTAAGCTCTTTGGATTCTATGTTACTTATCCAACATTAAGACCATATAAGAGAATTTGGATAAGCACCATACAACCCGACTTTGTAGTGTTAACTCCCCCTACATGTGTGCTCAAATGGTTTGGTTTCAAGCTTGCACACATGCATAAATATGAAATTTGTGGGAGTGTTAGCACTACTAAGTGATGCTAAGGTATACATAATGAAATTTTACCTTTGAAGCGTGCATACCACATTTTGATTCATCCTTAGCATCGAAGAGTAGCTAGACATCATAAAAACTAGAAAACCCCGTGAGATCAACATTAATAGCAAGGGTCTAGTTTTGCATTAAAAGCACAAGTCTAGCTATTAACCTATGCATGCTAGTTATCAATTCATCAATTAAATCCTATAACTAGCATACACCACACAAGCATGCATAAAAATTTTAAAACTTATGCAATGCAAGCAAGCACATGATTATGCACATATCAAATGCAACAACCAAGTTCATGAGCTTGCTCCCCCTACTTGTGTGCTCTCATTGTCCAAGAATTTTGATCCTCATCAATCTTGCTCCCTCTTGATCCATGTCCATCTTCTTTTCTCCCTCTTTGTCCTTGACATATCATAATTGACATATCTTTTCCATAACTTCTCCCCCTTTGTCATCAATGACCATAAAAGATATGCTTCTCTTGATACAAGGGTTGGACTAGGGTAGATGGATGATACTTGAGTCTTCATTTTTGATGGACACCACCATATGTGTTGGAATGATACCATGTGTAGGATCTTTGACCTTGATACCAATAGGTGGGGCACCTCCCCTATGTCATAGCATGGGTCATCCACTTGATAAGCTTGAGCTTTTGTTGGTGATGGATCTTTGCTTGATTTGATCACTTAAGTTGAGGATCACTTGAAGTCTTGTAGGATACCACTTGAATAAAAGGTTTAACTTGATATCCATTTGCATTATTATCTTCTTCTTGAACTCTTGTCATCTTCATGAGCTTCTCATTTGTGACTTGAACTAGGCAATATTGCACAAGATATCTAACTCGGTTTGCTCTAGAGTAAGCTTCTTCACACATTTTTCAATGGTTATCTTACTCATGTTGAATTAGACACTTGAATGTTCATCTTCTAGATCAAGTACTTGGGTTCACTAGCTCATGAACAATTCACATACTATCCACTAGATCATATAGTCAATCAAGCAATAGTGGTAGGCTATGAATTTAAACTTTTCAATTGTTATGCATGATCCTATTGAGCATGTACTATATGCACTAACCGCATACTAGTAAGGGATGAATATGATCATGCACACATACAATGATACCTTTGCTATCTTGGAGTAGAGGATAGTCATTTGATTCCAATTAAGCTCCAAATAGCAATGTGAAGTCCATGGTGAAGACCAATATATACCAATTGATAGAACAAATCTTCACTCATATGATTAAGTGCGCTATCTTGTTGTGGTTGGCTTGCTTCTTCATTTGAACATAGCTTGCATATGAATACCACTTGAATTGTCATGATTTGCTTTACTATCTTGCATGTTGCTTGCTTTGCTTGTCAATCCTTTCATTGCTTCAACTAAGCATCTCAAATATCCTTTGAGAATCACCACTTCCATATTAGCCTTCCAAGTATCATACTTGGTTAACCTACCAAGGCGGCAAGCCCCTACAAAAGGGAGAAGTGACCTCTCTCCAAAGAACCATCCTTGATACTCACTTGAATTGACCTTGTTTGATTGATCCAATTAAACTCTTCTTGAAATGTGACTTTGAATTCCTCTTTGAGTCCTTTTCTTTCTTCCAATGATCTTCAATTTGATACTAGAGCTTGATCTTTATCTTCATCTTGATGTTGGTCTTGATCTTCAATTTGAGTACCAAATGTGTGCCAAATACACTTCCCAATCACATGAACTTGTACTCATATTTGCCATACTTCTAGCTCATCTCAAAACCAAACATAGGTCCCTCAACCACTTTATAAACATGATTCCAACTTGAGGGCCTTTCAATCAAAGTGACTCTAAATCAATCCAATATTTGTCACTTTTCTGGCAGATTCTGTCCTTCTCAAAGAAACATGCATATCTCCCAAAATATAAGTCCAATGACCATGAAATTTGGTGGAGATGTGTCTCACTATGTATTCTAGCAGCCATAAAGATTTGAGCTTCATTGACTTTCTAGATTGCTACCAGATTTCAATTCTTTCCATAGTACTACATGCTGAAAACTGCTGCACAATAGTTGACAAGATCTACTCCAAAACCAAAGTACATCTTATCCAATAATCATGAATTTTGCACAGCAGCTAATATCATAAGTGTAGAGCATGTGTACCAAATTTCAAGCCAATCCAAAAGATTTGATCATCCAACATGGCTATCTTCTCAGCTCACTCAGATTTTGCAATATTGAAAACTTTGAGCAATTGAGCTATACTCTACCATTTGAATCAAACTTGAAGCTAACTTGTTTGAACAATCTCACAAGACATACATCCATTCAAATCACTTACTAAAAGAAGTCTCATGAACATATCCATTCAAACTAACTCAATTTTGATCACTAAGCATCAAATCCATTCAATCATCTTATAGCAAGCAACATATGCATATATATCCGATTCAATTATCTCATATGCATCTAAAATAACCGATCAACTAGAGATATACCTTAGTAGCTCATGATCCTCCAAAAGCAAGCTTCAACTAATTTTGATTGCAAGCCTTCAAATATTCCATTTTACACCACCACACTTGATGCCACACAACTTGATCTTTTGCACTTGTATGTTATAGCACTTGGACTTCACTCTTTTGTCTTGGCATTGGGATGGATTTGCACTAAGCTTCATTACTTGATTCACTCACATGATGATCAACATAGAACAAATTGAATCAAGTCTCCAATGCCATGGTACCTACACGCAATCATCCACTTTTTGATGGTACCCAAACTAGTTTGGGTCCTCTCAAGTTAGGTGCAACATACTTTGGCATAGCCTTAGTATGAGTAGCGGGATGTTTTGCAATAGCGACCAATGTGGTACCATTTACATCCTTTCTAAACACATTAGCATTATCAATTGAAATTGGCTTAGAAGTCATACCTAGGGGACATGAATGAGCCATGTGTCCCCTTTCCCGGCATGAGTAGCAACTTCTTTTGATTGAGCCTTCTCTTCCTTGCTCATTTGTTGCTTCTCATTGCCTTGCCTCTCATGAGTTGCTTGAGCCTTCTTCTCAAGCTTGTTAGGACACTTCGAGGCAAAGTGTCCCATATCACCACACTTGTAGCACTTGATGTGAGCCAAATCTTTCTTCTCATCTTGAGTCTTGCTCATCATCATCTTGGCATCATGGATATGAGTTGGATGCCTTGCTCTTCCGCCCCTTCTTGTTTTCTTCTTTTTCATCAAGTCACCATCATGATGGTTGTTCTTGATTTGAACTTGGGGCTTCTTCTTGTTGGGGCAAGCCTTTGCAAGATGTCCCATCTCATGGCATTGATAGCACATGAAATGAGATAGCTTTTCTTGTTCTTGCTTCTTCATTTCTCTTTCATGTCTTCTCTTGCCCCATCTCTTGCCTTTGACATTGCTCTTGTTGAAGCCAATGCCACTCTTGTCACCATAGCTTCTTTGATTCTTCATTATGTGCTCATAGGTGACCTTTGATTTACACCACCTCTCTAACTTGTTGCTCAAGTTCTTCACTTCAAGTTTGAGCTCATTGTTCTCCTTCAAAAGGTTAGTCTCACAAGACATAGAAGTAGAACAAGCATCTATATGTGAAGAACATGGCATAGATATTAAATCATCACAAGAGGTGGATACATTCTTCTTGCCTACATCACATGGGTTAGCAACATTTTGCAATTGATCATTTGATCCATGTGATGAGCTCTCATTATTTTTAATTTTCTTTGAAAGCTCCTTAATGAGAGAGCCATACTTTTCAATTAAATCATCATGTGAAGCTTTAAGAACATCAAGTAAGCGCTTATGTTCTTCACATGAGTTCTTTAGAAATGAGTTTTCATTTGTTAATTTCATTGTTTTATTTTTCTCATTTTCTAAAGACATGGTCATGCTAGCAAGTCTACTAACAAGCTCATCATATGAATCAACATGATCAACCACATTTGCATTAAATACCTTGGTGTCACCTTGTGACATGAAGCAATGTGGCGATGGGCTTGTAGTAGTATCACGATCATCGCCCGAGCATGAGCCATCAACATCATTAAGTGTGCTTGGAGTAGAATCATTATTTGCATCACTTGAGGCATCATCTTCCATCTTGTCAAGTGTGCTTGAAGTATCTTCATTGATTGCATCACTTGAACGTGAGTGGAGCAATCTTCCACAATCACGGAGTTGTGGTCTTGCTCAACATCCTCATATGCCACCGGTTCATCCTCCTTTATGAACTTGCCATCATCAAACGTGGAGGGATCACCGAAGGTGGTCTTGATGGATTCCCACATCTCATGGGCGGTCCCTTTGGAGTTGATCTTATAAAACAACTCAAAACTCAATGCATCCATTAGATAACAATAAGCATTTGCATCAAGTTCAAAGAGATCCTTTTGAGCTTTGGTGAGATTTCTATGGTCCAAAACATGAGTGAGACCACTAGTGATAATCCACCAAAACTTTGGCCCCTTTGCACGAAAATGATCAAGCATATGGTATTTCCATTGTGCAAAGTGTGTGCCATCAAAAATATGTGTATCACACACATCATCTAGCCCACTAGACGCCATCCTCTCGGGTCGGTGAAGACCACAAATGAGAGACCTCGCTCCGATACCAATTGAAGGGTCGAGATGGCGGACTAGAGGGGGGGTGAATAGTCCTTTTTAAAAACTTAAACTTAATTGCAGCGGAATGGCTAACCGAAATAAATGCGGAATTAAAACTATCGATCTAGCCAGGACTACACCCCTCTACTTATACTCTATGACACCTTATAAAAGATCCTAAAAATGCAAATAAGGTGTCGGGCTAGCTAAAGCTCACCTAACCAATTCTAGAAGCAAGGTCACACAATCCTATGCCACTAGTACTTTAAGCACGAGGGAGCTCCTACACAAACTAGCAAGCAAAGCACAAAGCCTAAGCTCACTAGCAATGCTCAATAACAAGGCTACACAGGCCAAATTAGAGAGCTCAACTTAGCTACACAAACTAGATAGCTACACAAGCACAATATGTATGAAAGTAAATATAAGCTTATGTATGGAGATTGCAAACCACCGAGAAGAGTAGACAATGTTGACACGGTGATTTTTCCCCGAGGTTCACTTGGTTGCCACCAAGCTAGTCCCCGTTGTGTCGACCACACACTTTGGTAGTTCGGCGGCTAATAGGCACCACACCTAGCTCGACACTCGAGCGCCGCAAGAACTCACCCACAAGTGAGGGTAACTCAATGACACGCGCAATCCACTAGAGTTGCTCTTCGCGATCCCCGCGGGGCGAGCACAATGCCCCTCACAATCCTTCTCCGGAGCCACGCACAATCTTCACGCGGGCTTCACGACGGAGACTCGATCACCAAGCCGTCTAGGAGGTGGCAACCTCCAAGAGTAATAAGCACCACCGGCTTGCAACTCGAACACCTAGTGCCACTCGATGCAATCTCTCAAAGCAACGCACTAGAATCGCTCACTCGCAATAGATCCGCACACTAGCAAGCACAAGCGAGTTAGAGGGCTCCCAAGCACATCCACACAAGCCACCAAGGCTTTGGAGTGCACCAACCTCAACCTAGGGCCGGCCACAACGACTATATATAGAGCGGGGAGGGCGGCGGCCCGATCCCCATCTTTTTGCGCTTTGCCGGTAGTACCGGCCCCTCCTGGGCGGTAGTACCGGCCTTGGTCAAACTAGCCGTTTCCTCACATCCCGCTGATTAAGGCGAAGTACCGATCCCTGGTCGGTTCCTCCGAGGTCGGTAGTACCGAGGTAATGGCGGTACTACCGCCAGGCCAAAATCGCCGCGAACAGAGAGCTCTGCGAAAAACCAGTCACTACCGACCTTGCGTCGGTACCACCGGGGCGGTAGTACCGAGGTAATGGCGGTACTACCGGCAAGCCATTTTTCAAAACAACAGAGAGCCTCGCGAAAAACCAGCCACTACCGACCTTGCGTCGGTACCACCGTGGGCGGTAGTACCGAGGTAATGGCGGTACTACCGACAAGCCATTTTCAGAAACTACAGAGAGCCTCGCGAAACTCCTCAGGGCCACGGTACCACCACCGACCATCCGGTCGGTACCACCGCCGGCGGTAGTACCGAGGTAATAGCGGTACCACCGCCAGGCCAAAAACGTCCCATTACAGAGAGGGCTGCACGCAGCACCTATGGGCGGTACCACCGACCACCCTGGTCGGTACCACCGACCATACACAGAAAACTCCATTTTCTTCTCCGTTTTGATCCAAACCAACTCCAACAACTTCTTCTTTGCAAATGTGCTAACACCAACAAGTGTACAACATCATGTGCATGTGTGTTAGCATTTTCACAAACATATTCAAAAGATTTTCACTTGCTCTCACCACGCCACTCGATCTTAGTAACATCGCAAAGTTAGATCGCTCAAGTGGCACTAGATGACCGATATGCAAACAAGTTTGCTCCTCTTAATAGTACGGCCATCTATCCTAAACCCGGTCATAATCTTCTCTACACACCTATGACCGGTGAAATGAAATGCCCTACAAATATACCTTTGCCTTGCGCATTCCATTCCATCTCCTTCGGTGTTGATGCAACACATGCACCAACCTATCTTCAAATGATATGATCCACTTCATATCATCACATGGCCTCCATGGTCCATCGATCTTGACATCACTTGCTCTTCACCATCGCTTCGGTCCTTCGGCGCCAAGTCTTGCTTAAGCCTCCCGACACTCGGTACCAACGGCTTCAAAGCCTCAACTTGCCCTTCACCTTCGCAACCGGTCCATCAAGCCAAGTCTTGCCTTGATCTTCTCCATCTTAGCCATATGACCACATGTCATGTCACATATGCAATAAGCTCCTTCATCACATGTATGAGCCTTGCAACATCTTCCAAGCCATTTCACCTCTATGGCATATGTTGCTCACACATGATCACCTATGGACTAATTACCTGTGTAATTCACTTCAAACACCATTAGTCCACCTAAAGTTGTCACTCAATTACCAAAACCAAACTAGGACCTTTCACTCGGCAGGCGTCGCAGCTGTCTCGGTACTCCGACGAGGCAGCGCAGCTTATACACCACACCAGCTCTACTGGGGACCACGGCCCGGTACAGGCTTTTCTGCAGGTATCATAACACATTCGAACCACACTGGTAAATCTTAAGAAGTCATAAATTGTACTAATATATATTATTTCGTGATTTGCAGAAAATCAGGAAGGGCTGCAGGAAGCTTGCTCAGAAGCTAGGGTGCATGGACACAGCGTGGGCCCCACCGCACCTTCCTTAGCCTTCGAGCCCTTTGGTGTCCGACACTGTCCCAGCAGCAGCGTCGTCCGACGCCCGGACGGGAGGCACTTCTGCGGATCCACGAGGAAAGGGCACCACTATAGAGGAGCAGCCCGAGGAGGAGGGGGAGGACGAGGAGGAGCACGACGAGCACACCACGCCACCCTACACAGCTAGTGCAGGCTACATGGCCCTCGGCCATAGCTCGCACTACGCTGGAGGGTCCTCCTTCAGAGGTGGCCCGCACCACTCCTCGGACGACACGACGTGGCAGATACCTGGTGCATACCAGTACCCTAGTGGCTACTACACCGGTCCAGACTGGCAGCCTTGGCCAGAGCAGGGCGCAACACACGAGCTAGGGTAGTCACAGCTAGGTGGAGCTCCACTACCTACTCAGGAGGACGTGCAGGTACATAAGTTGACCTCTGTTCATTTAAATTCGTTAGATACATTTAAGTTGTTTGCTAACATTTATTTGGAATGTTGCAGGGACCTAGTCAGACGCAAGGGTCACCACGCCGGCTGGCACGCGCACGAGACCGCACAGACGTCACGTTCACGCCCTTTGTTACTCTTTGACCGCTAATACGTTTGAGTTTATTCAAATTTTGTCAATGTTTGGTTCCTTGTTATTGCGTTTGCAGAAGAATACAGGGAAAAACAAAAAAAAACACATTCTGGAGGCTTCGCTTTCTGCAGCTCTTCTGAGGCTTTGCCGCGCCAACCCTGGGGGCGCGGCAAAAGCTGGCATCTCATTGCCTTTTCAGCGTCGTGTCCTGTCGTCATAAGTGCTCTGCAGTTTTGATTCCGATAGGCTTTTTAGTGTATAGGCTTTTCAGTACATAGGCTTTTCCGTGATTAGATTTTTCAGCGAATAGCCTTTTCAGTTGCAATAACTACACACTCACAATGCAGCTGAGATAATTCACAAGTTCAAAACCAGGGCTCCGCCTATATACCCTTCAGCGCCTTGCATATTCAATTCAACACTTCAGCAGAGCTTGCGAGGTTCGTAGTAGAGATGTCTGGAGGTTCGTCCAAAGGCGGGAGAGGAAAGGGTGGGAGGAAGGGACGTCCCATTGTGTGGGAGGGCTCTCTCGGTCCTGATTCCTTCTTAGACGCACTATATGAGTTTCCCGTTGAGAGCAAAAAGGATTTCAGCCGGGACCGTCCTCTTAGGGGATACGATAACCGCTTAGAGGACTGGCCAAAATGTCGCCATGGTGAGGACTGTTTGGTGCAGATGCTCCACGGCGACTTGGAGGCAGGCCGACGTTTCTTTCAAATGCCCGTGAGCATGAGTAACTTTATTTAATTGTTGTTGCTATGTCTCTCATGTTTGCTAATACTTAGTCATTTTGTGAATGCCAGTCTTCTATTTCATAAGAAAACTGCGGCTTCACCAGATGGGTGGATCCTCCTCCAATATGGCCGCATCAGGAATACATCTATTATCTGCAGCGTCGTATCGACGATCTTGAAAGAGAAGTTAAAAGCATGCTCAAGGACTATGATGACGACGACAACGAAGCAGACGGTTCAGATGAAGTAATATGCCTTGATCCATATTGTAACTGCCCGCATCACAAGAACAAGGGGCCTCCACCACCGCCGCCACCACCGCCACCACCGCCACCACCCGTAATGGGAGGCTATTACGGAGAAGGGTCTACTCAGTTTGCTATGTGGGACGGCTTCTAGACTACTTAGACCACTATGTGTGTTGTGTTGTGCCAATCAATTACCTAAGGCATGTTAGGATTAGTCTAGGACCTTTTAACCAAGTTACGGTAAAAGGTCCTCACATGCCATGTACTAGTTTGTTGTTCGTATACTGGTTTGCTCTATTCTATTTCTCGTACTTTATCCCAGAATAAATCGATAACACATGAACTACCGCAAACAATCCAACAACATATAAAAAAGTCGAACAAAGTGCAGTTCAAGACTACATAATCGAGGATCCGAATAAACGGTACACCGAAGTACAACCAAACAGCACAATACACTAACAAGTCCACCAAATGACAACAATGTCCATTACTCAATAATGACTACTTAACCTACCACACTACTGAGTGCAACGAGGCCACTTTCCCTTCCTCACAGCATCCGGATTCTGCTCCATGGCAGCCTTGGCACGACGCACACGCTCAAGCCTCTTCTCCCTCCCCCCTACGCTTAGCTGCATCCCTCAGTTTTGCCTCTTCCTCATGCTGCTTTTGTGTTGCCTCTTCTTTGTGTCTCTTCTCCAAACGCTCCTTGTCCTCCGCAGCCCACTTTTTCATCCTCTCTACGTGCTCCTTGTCCTCCGGCTTCATCTCAGTGTCGATCCACTGCTCGAAGTCACATAGTGGTGGAGGCTCCTGCAAAATACGACTAAGTTAATTAGGTAATAAAATATAAATGATTTGTCATTCATGTATAGAACAAGCCATCAGCTTCTCACCATCAGTCCAATACGGATCTGTTTAGGTGTAGGGTCAAAGGCATAATTCTCACACATCCAATACCTCTGACCGTATGTGTGCTCCTCATCAGATATTGCGACCTTACAATCATCGCCGCAGTAGCACATGGGCACCGGAACACCGCTAGGCAATGGCAAACGGGCATAGGCATTGCCCGTGAGAGGCTACCTACAATCATCAACGCAATAACAAATGAACATAACACAAAATTACTTCATTAAAACAGACAAATAAATAAACAATGTACCGATCTTACCTTGCCTTACTAGCTTTGCCACGCCGCGGCATCCTAACAATAAAAAATATGTCAACACTACACATACATTCATGATTAATTATAATCTACATAATGGCATAACAAATATTACACAAAAAATGTACACAAATTGAACAAAATATTAAGCAAAACAGATATAAAAAGTCTAATACATGAACAAATCCATCATTAATTAACAACTAACGTCACGACATTTTCAAACTAAATATTGTATATAAACCCTAACTTAAAAAAATATGGTTCAATCCATCATTGCAAATATGGATAAAGAACAACAATATGGATCAAAATACCTCTTGTGCAGAGAGAACAAGTTTGATTGAGGGAGATGAAGAGAGGAGGAATGAAATGGAATGGATTGGATTGAATTTGATTGAATTGGATTTGTGAGGAGAAGAGAGGCTGCTGCTCGGCGCGGCGACCAGATCTAGATCGGCTTTGCCGCGCCACCCCGCCTGGCACGGCAAAGCCGTTGGCGCGGCAAACTGACGAGCGGGGCCCACCCGGGCATGCGTGGCCGGGCGGTGCCACGGTGGCGCTTTTGCCGCGCCGCGCGGCGCGGCTAACGATTTTGTCGCGCCATTGAGGACGGCGCGGCAAAAGGGTTAGTTTTGCAAAAAAAAAAATAGACAGTGTTGTTTATGAAATTTTTTTATTAATTGGGTTATTAATAAAAAAAATCATCAGTGGTGGGGCGGACTGGAGGTTACGGCGATTGCGGCATCCCGTGCGTTGCCTGCTTCACGTGATACCTCCTCCCATTCTCGACAGGCACGTCCACATCCACGCAGATGCACGGCAGATAGATTTGCCATGACATGTATAGTGTAAAGGCTGGCTAAAAAGCCTTGCCCAGCTGATTGATTACCAAGACGCCTTGCCATCTTTTACAACTTGTTACATACACCATAGTACTTTAGGCGAGCTTTTGATTTTATGTCTCACACTTATCCTACATCTCAAGTACCTAAATTCTAAGATGATTTCAGACAACAAAACTGCTAATATTTATAATCTGTGATTTGTCTTTGTCTCATAACATATTAAAATTTTATCCTTATTTTCATAGAAATAATTATAGATTGTTAGTTGTCTTTGTGCCGACACAAAATCAGATTTTATCGGATTTGTAGTTTTGTCTAGCGGTTTTTGTTATTTTTGGTAATTTTTTTTACAAATTACGTCTACAGAAATTACAATGAACAAAATCAGTAATTTTAGTATAAAAATATGTAATAGTCGTTGTCTGAAATGAACCTAGAATCCAAACATCTGAATTTTAGTAAATCCCGCCATTTTATTTCAACAATTTTCGACCATTTTGGGCCTGTTTGGTACAGCTCACAATAGCTTCATGAGCTGTTGTGAGCTGTTTTTTTTTCCAAACACCATTTTACAAAACAGCTTCACCCATGAAGTTGTTTTATCCCCCCTCTCACAAAAACAACTTCACCCATGAAGCTGAAAAAAGTAGTTTTTCACAGCTTACCCCTCCATTTCTCTCTCCCAACCATGTATGAAGTTGTTGGTGAAGCTGTTTTGCCAAACACTTTTTTCGAAACAGCTCAGCTTCACCTAGTAAGTTGCTCATGAAGCTATTTTCTAAAAAAACAGCTTCACTAGTGAAGCTGAGCTGTACCAAACGGGACCTTAGTAGTGACAAAGTTAGCTTTTAACCAAACAAAGCGCATGACAAAGCACCTTGATGTGTGGCTAACAAGAATACGAGATGGTAGAGCACGAAACTATAGGAACATACATGCCACTAGGATGTGATGAGATGTAACATAGCGATGTATGTATAGCCATGAGGCTGTGGATTCAAACCCCGTTCTCGTTTTGAAACCAGATAAAATTTACAGTATAATGTGTTGTCGTCAAGGTGGGACTATTATTTGTGTAAAAGAAAGAAAGAAAGACGAGCAACCGTCCCATGAATCCATGGCTTTGCAAAGTCTTCAAAACCTAATGCAAAGACACGTCGTTACGGAATGATTGGGTAGCTAGATTAACCTGGGATTCATATCTGCGAAATGATTACACCAACAACCAAAACATTTTTCCAATTATAAAAATAAAAGAACTCTGAAAGTCCTTTAGTTGTGTGGTCGCCTTCGTGCCGCCTCCTTTCCTTCTCCTCTTCCTCCCCACCACCTCCGGCTGCTACTTTTGCCTTCTCCACCGCCCTTCTCCAAAGCCCCCAACCGACTGCGCGGTCCCTCCCCTCCCGAACGCATCTCCTCCTCTCCTCCAGTGACAGCCTCGTAAGCCTGCGCCTCCTCTCGGGCTCCCCTCCAGGCTCCAGCCCGTGCCACTGCACTTGCTGTGCCGACCCGAGCTGCGGCCAAGTGAGCGAGTAATGGAGCGGCGGCGGCGGCGGCCACCGAGGCTGCCGCTCCATGTGTTCTTCTTGGTTGCCGCTACTTGGCCGTTCCGGAGCTCAGGTTTGTTTCTTCTCCTTGAGCTTTGGATTTCGTCGGTGTAATTGGGTGTGCATTTGGGCTTATGGTGTTCTGCTGCCTCCCTGCTTTGCAGCAGGGATTGCAAGCTTCGGAGCTGGTGGTGAGAGCAATGGAGCTTCGTCTAGTTTTAGGTTAGTGTGCTCAGATTCTTAGAATTACATCTTCATTTTGGTACTTGTTATACTCTCAAAAGTTATTCCGTTTATTGGAGTACTTGCGAGAAATGGGTACAGCTGTTTTTTTTTTTTGTATAACATGGGTACAGCCCATGTTATTCTTGGGACTGGAATTGGATGCTTGGATGCTTTTGGTTTTGGCCTCATGTCACACATGGGCTGGCAAATGGCAAAAAGTTGTGAATTTGGTTTCTTGGCCATGTAAAGAGTTGCGTCTCAGAATCAGCCACCGGATCTTTTTAACTCTCTTCATGCTTCTCTTTGTACTGGATCCAGCAGTAAAGCTTTGGAGTAAGAATCGCTAGGTAAAAAAAAAGTTTCAACTTCAATTCTGAAACATAATTGTCCGTTCAGAAAAAAAACAAAAAATAATTAAGTGTGAATAAAAAAATAATCAAGATAATTATTTTCCATACTGCCATCTATAGAAAATGTGTCTTCTTGGCTTGGCAATATGACTAATCCTTCTGTAGGAATTCCAGGAGACTGCTGCAGACTGAAGACAGAAACGAAGATGGCCTATTTCATCTCCCTCATGCACGGACTCTCGCGCACAAGAGCAGATCTCATAGAAGAGTTCCAACACCAGCACCAGCACCAGTGTCTGCTCCAGCACCCTCACCATCCATGTCGCCACCAGAAGGCTCACCGTCTCCATCACCAGTACATGGTTCACGATCAATGCCACGCCAATCAACTTCACGTCATCATCCATCCATAGCTCCTCCACATTTGGTCAGGCCTGGGCCCAGGCAAGATGAAAATGATCCAATAGTTGATACTCCACCTCATTCTCGCCATAAACATTCCTGGACAACCTATGGTTTAGTTGCAGCAGGGATTGCCGCTTTCCTTTTGGTATCAGCAGCTAGTTTTCTCTGCTTCCGAGCTAAGAAAATGGGAACTGTGAGGCCATGGGCGACAGGTCTAAGTGGACAGTTGCAGAAAGCTTTTGTAACTGGTATGGCTTTTTCCGAGCTATTTATATACCATATATGTGGTACTGTTCCAATGTGACATAACAATGTTGTAATCATATTTCTAGGTGTACCTTCGCTGAAACGATCGGAGCTGGAAACAGCCTGCGAGGATTTCAGCAACATAATTGGTTCTACCTCTACCTGCATGCTGTACAAAGGAACTTTATCTAGTGGAGTTGAAATTGCAGTGGCCTCAAGCTTGGTAACATCTAAAAAGGATTGGTCGAAAGAAAATGAATCACAGTATAGGAAAAAGGTATTGTACAATTATCTTCAGCCTGCTTAGATGCAATTTGCTTAATTTTAATTGATGTAAATGATCATGGTTTCAGATCACAAGCTTGTCCAAAGTAAGTCACAAGAATTTTATGAACCTCCTTGGCTACTGTGAGGAAGAGCATCCCTTTAGTAGGGTGATGGTATTTGAATATGCTCCAAATGGGACACTTTTTGAGCATCTCCATGGTAAGTGCATTGCTGTCATCTGTCACAAAACTGTTCTCTTCAGTGTGTACAATTTTTTCACTATGACTTCTGTATTGATCGAAGTTTGACAATGTCTTCCTGATTTCATCAGTCAGGGAAGCAGAGAAGCTTGACTGGATGGCACGGCTCAGGATATCCATGGGCATTGCTTACTGTCTTGAGCACATGCATCAGCTGAAAACACCAGTTGTGCTGAGGAACTTTGACTCAACTACAGTATACCTTACTGATGACTTCGCTGCAAAAATCTCAGATCTAGAATTTTTGAATGATGCAAAGGGACATAATCCAATCAACAATGAACTGGCTTTCTCCCTGGACCTGGAGAACATTGTGCACAAGTACGGCATGGTGTTGCTGGAGATATTGACAGGAAGAGTTCCTTGTTCTGAGGATGACGGGCCACTGGAAAACTGGGCGTCTCGCTATTTTGACGGTGTGATGCGTCTTGAGGAGCTGATTGACCCTAGCATCGGTTTCTTCCCCAAAGACACTGCACGTGCCCTTTTTGAGGTTGTAAGATCCTGCATTGATCATGATCCAAAGAAGAGACCACAGATGAAAGAGGTTGCAACTCGGATGAGAGAGATCACTGCGTTGGGGCCTGATGGTGCGACTCCGAAGGTGTCACCGCTCTGGTGGGCTGAGCTTGAGATCATGTCTTCTGAGAGCTGAGTTTGGATGCATGCCAGATGATATTGTTTCTCCTAGTGTGACTGAGAATTCTTTGAGCTATTGGTTGCTGCTAATCTTGTTTGTGGAATTGGTGATTAGGTAGAAGAAGTTGAGAATTTGTTATGTGTGCAAAATTGCATATAGGGAGTGGTATTGTACTTGTACATGTCAAGAAGGTTAACATTACTACATACTGATATGCAGGCATTCCAACCAAATGAGCTATAGAAAGCATGTGTGGCTTGTTTTTGCTGCAATAGCTCTTTGTCAAACAATTGCTGCTGCCTACTGGTATTGCCTTATTCTACTGAGGTTGAAATAGCAAATCCTCTGGTTCACTCTTCCAAAAATTATGGCAATTGCTAGCACAAAAATGGAAATGGATAGCAATGTTTACTGAGAATGAAATGGCAAGTCCTTAAGGTTCAATATTCCAAAATTGTGGAAATGTTGCAATGATTTTTAATTTAGTCACGGTAGGTCCTAATAATGTTACAATGTTTTTCAATTTAGTTTTGGGGACCTCTCAAGCAATGTTTTTCAATTTAGTTTTGTGGGGCCCACCTCTCAAGCAATGTTTTCAATTTTGTTTTGTGGGGCCCTCTCAAGCAGAAGGCCCCTCCAAAAATTAGTGTATGCTGCTTTGTGTGGCGAGCACACGGTATTCTTTAGTAAAAGGCGAAAGAATAGTTCGCTTTGTGCACACCACGCAGCTCCATATTTTGGAGAGGCAGCTCAGGTGCTATTTTAAAGAGCCTCCGGTGGAGATGACTGCTAGAGTTCAGCGGTACGGGACTAAACTCTACACTGATGGTAGCACACCTCTTTTCCTGTGGGCCGTGTTGATATTGTGGGCCTGATTAGAAACTAACTGTTGGTCTCATTGGGCCTAATAACAAACGCCTACTGGGTAAATCAGAACCTGTTGGCGCTTTGGCCATCGTCCCATCGACATCGATTAGAAGATAATCAGAGAAACATCTGTGCACATTTCGAACCAAAGAACAAAGCGTAGTTGTCAACACGAACAAACGTGTACAGCTGACTATAGACAGGGAAAAAAAAATGCAACCAAGAAATGCAATGCAATGCAGCAGATGTCATGGCCTCGTTAGCTGGAGGCACGACGGAACCACAAACTCATAATACAGAGTACACCCACTACAGTTTGCAGAGAGAATCTTCGCTTTCGCTGCATTACTTTAAAAACTCGATTTTTTTTTTGTAATCAGTCGTGCCTCCGAATGCACGTCACAAGGCATACATACACAAGAAGAGAAAGAGGAAGATTCGTCGATACCGCCGGCGGTTCGAACACCTGGCTGACCTGGCTGGCTCTCTCTGTCTTCAGCCTTTTCTTCCTCAAGCTCTTTCTTCTGGAGATGGAGGTGCTGGCCGTCCTGTCTGCAACCTTTGATGCATGCTCTTTATCACCTGCGCATGCAGTCTACCTTAAGCAGCACGTGCTCAATCTCCTGCGGTGCTCGCTCTCGAGTCTCGGCGGTGCCTCCCAAGTCCAACTAACAGAACTAAGGCTCTTGTATATACTATAGATATGTGCATGTTCTGGCGGTCCTGATCTGCAGTGCTCTGTCTGTCTGCTTCCACCCCATGAGAGTAGAGAAGAGATCGTCTCATCATTCTGCCTCGTAAAAATCGCAGCTGAATCAACGACGACGAGGGCGGCTGCCGGCCGCCGGCCGGTCGGCTGGCTAGCTCTGCGGCTCGGTCTTGGTGGAGGCTTTGCTGTACAGCTCCAGGGTGTCGCCGTGGGTCGGGTCCAGGCAGAGCGCGGCCCTCGCAGTCCCGCAGGGCGCTGTCGCTGTCGCCCATGGAATCGAAGAAGGCCGCGCGGAGGTGGAGCAGCTGGAGGTCCGGCTTGAAAGCTATGGCTCCTGACAGCTCCGCGATCGCCTCCTCTTCCTTGCCCTCGTCCATCAGAACTGGGGGATGAAAACAGAAATGCAAACATTACAGTGTTTGTCAAATCGAAAATTCGTAATGCACACAATTCGGGGGAGCACAAGAACTGCAAAAACTCTCCTTCCATTTCAAAATGCAGTGTTTATAATCTGAAAATAATAAAAATTAAGTATTGACCCTTGATTAGTCAAAATATGTGTACGTTTTAATGCAAAAGATGCATCATTAGATATTTAGATTCATACTAACTTCACGTATTTAGTAAGAAAGATGTTGCTTTTGTAACAGTTGATACTATAGACACGTTTAGTACCGCTCGACTTGAAAATAGCTTCATGAACAACTTTCTAGATAAGCTGAATTGTTTTAGAAAAAATATTTGGCAAAACAGCTTCACCAACTTCGTGTATGGTTGAGAGAGAGAAATAGAGATGTAAGTTGTGAAAAACTACTTTTTCAGCTTAATCTCAGCTTATGGTTTTATAAGAGGGAGAATAAAACAACTTCATGAATGAAGCTGTTTTGGAACAAGGTGTTTGACAAAAAAGTGAGCTGTACCAAATAAGTCCTGTATTGATCCCAGAAACTAATGGTCAAAGAATATCTTGAAAGGTCTTCTCAAATCCTTATGCGCCTTATAAAAAAAAAGAGACATGTTTCTAGGAATCAAAAGTTCGAAACAATGCAAGATGCCCATGCCATGTTGATGATATGTTAGGTAGCAGAGACTCACCAGCTGCTCTGTATCTGTAAGGATAAGTCCTTGTAGGATCAAGAAGCGTTGCTGCGTTCAGGTCGCTCCTCGCAACGTCGCGCTCACCGTATTCCGACCGCTTTTCATACGCCGACGCGCAGTTGGTAGCTATCTGCACGAGCTTTGTCATCTCCTCAAACGCAACCTTTTTCCTATTCTTCAAGTAATGGACTCGAGCTAGACCCTGATGCGCCCGTGTGTGCTTTATGTTCAGTGCTATGCCGTAGCACTCGGCAGCCTCATCCAGCATGTCACAGTCCACGTAGATGCTCCCCATGTTGTTGTATGCCTGAAGAATGTTGCTAGTTGTGACTTGTGGAGCGCAAGCAGTTAACATAAATCATGAACCAGAGAGTCTCGAGGGGATTCTTACTTGCCCCTTCCGAAGGTTGTCAGAAGCACAGCTGTTAGCATGCTCCAGAAGCTGTACAACGGCGAGCGAAGATTCCGTGTCAAGGCTAGAATCTCCTAAAGCATACGCCTTCAGGAAGAAGGCTTCGAATGATCTTTGAACTCCAATCGACTGCTCAGCCTTGGCTAATGCTTCGTCTCGATGTCCACTGTCATACAGAATCCACCCTTCATATACAAGCCTCTCGTGCTCATGGAGTGAAGTGTTCCGAGCATATCGCAAACTACGCATGGCAGCTTTCTGACAATTTAGCCTACAATGTATAAGGACACGAAGAAGATGTTAAATCTCTTTAATAAAAAAGATAACAATAAACCTCATTGGTCTCTTCTTTCTTCCAACTCTACACGGAATTCATAATTGTAGCATTCGCTAGAGGTTTGCTGCCAAAGTTGTTTCAGTTTTTTCATCCAGTATGCAGAACAACTATAGTTAGTTCGAAGGCCCTGGTTAGTTTAGGCCATCCATTCAACTACAATTAGTTGTTAAAGATTAGCCGGAGTGGATCCAAATGAACCCCGCTAATAGGTACTGTGAGCTGGACATTCAGCTAACAACTGTTTCGCTAGCTATTTCCAACATACTCCCTCCGTCCCGTCCCAAGATATAAGGCGCGATTTTGACTTGACACGGTTTAAAAATATATTTGACATATATTTTCTCTTATAATATATAATTTATAGAAATAAAAGTTTGATCATTAGAAAGTATTTCTAAATACAAATATAATACAATCACTTTTGTAGTATAAGCTTTTCATATGATTAGACTAATTCTTAGTCAAAGATAAGAAAGTTTGAATTTTGAAATACGTGCGCGCCTTATATGTTGGGACGGAGGGAGTACTTCTTTCATCCTCAAAAGTGTGTCGTTTTTGTTATTGTGCAGATTCATAAAAACGACTCTCTTTTGAACGGAGAGTAGCTGATAGAAGCTAAAAGATTGTACAAGAACAGTTTGGCCTTCACTACCTCTATTCCACGTGTATTCCTGATTGGTAATAATAAAGGAAGAAATGGCATTATAGAAATGGCATTATTAGCTGGCTAATTATTAGCTAGATGTTATTTGCATCCCAAATGCAATAACAATCTAGCTATAATTAGCCAGCTAATATTAGCTACTGATGGACCAAACATGTCCATATAGTTTAAAATAGCACTAACATTAGCCATGTATGAAATTATCCCCTGTACAAGGTTAATCAAGGATGAAATTGCAAGGGATCTGTCCAACTAAATCCAGCTTCTATGAAGCAAGCTAATGAACAATGCTATTGCACAAGGTTAATCAAGGATGAGATTGCAAGGAGATCTGTCCAACCAAATCCAGCTTCTGTGAATGCATTCTAAAGAGGCCCTTATCAAGGTTTGGATTTAGCAAACATGTCATATGAACCAGAAGTTTGAAAATGGATTTGTTCTCAGATCTCAGCACATGGACGGAGAGAGAGAGAGAGGAGAGAGAACAGATGCAGATGTACCTTAGCAGGAGAAGTGACTGTCGAAACCGCAAGCTGCTGTTTCCGGGTTCCCTGGCGAGCATCTGCTGGACAACCGCCAGAGAGCCGATGTCATCCACCGCCGACCACCGATCGTACAGCTGCATCCAGCAATCTGCCATATCCCACTGCTGCACCTGTCCTCGGAGGAGCTCGATCAGCTGCTCCCCGTGCATTCTCCCATGGAACATCATGTAGGTTGGGTCCAAGGTCAAAATCGCCCTGACATCCTGCACGGCCAGCTCGCACTGCTCAAGCGCAAGGTAGAACCACGCCGGAGCTCCAGGCAATCGGTCGCCATCTTGAAACCGACGACCTTGCTGATCTCTGCGATCGCGGACTCGGCATTGTCCTCCTCTAGCAGCGCGCAGGCACGGTATTTGTACGGGAATGTCATCGTCGGGTCCAGCTCCGTCGCCGCCTGCAGATCAGCCAGCTTCTCCTTGCCGACACAGTATAGGGAGCGCTCCTGGTACATCCACCCGGCGGCTCGTCGCAGTCGCCGACGACGCTGTTCATTAGCTTGTACGCAGCGTACTTGTGCCCGCGCTTGTACTTGGCGCGTGCCCCTCCGGCGAGCGAGTAGACATGGCTCTCGGCAACGGCGGCCTCGAACCACTCCTGCGCCTCCTCAAACTCGCCGCGCTGCAGCATCACGCACCCGAGCTGGTGCAGCGCCAGCTGCTTCTGCCATGGCTGCTCCGCGAACTCATTCAGCCTCTCCAGCACCATCACCGTGGTGTTCGACCTCATGTCCTGCTCCATGGCGACGTAAGAGAGGAAGTAGTAGAGCGCGAAGGACGCGTTACCGGAGATGTCAAGGCGCTCTCGCCCCTCTGGGCTGCAGAGCAGGCGCGCGATGTCCGGGTGGGTGAGCGACCTGGGGAGCTCCCGCAGGAACGCCTGCAGGCAGGAGGCGACGAGGAGGTGGGAGGCCTCTCGAGGCCGATGTCGATGAGGGATCGGGCGCTGTCGAGGCCCGCACCATGGCCGCGAGCTGGTTGTCGCAGGCTGCCTTCAGGCCCTCGCAGCAGAACTTGTTGGCGAACGCGAGGAGCTGGGAGATGACGTCGGGCGGGAAGTCGTCCACCGGCCGTGGCGGCTGTAGGCGGAGACCGCGCGCATCCGCGCGGCGTGATGCCGTCCCGGGAGAAGTCGATCCGGTCGCGTGCGCCTCGGCGAACCCGCCGTAGAGGAGCGTGTTGAGCGGCTTCGAGAGCGCCGCAATGCCGACGAGCGCTCGCACGCCACCTCCTCCTCGCCGATGATGAACCACAGGTCGTTGGTCTCCGGCTCCTCCTCCTCGCTCATCTCGGACGTGTTGCGCCTGAGGCGGTGCGGCGGAGGGGTGGCGGAGGATGCGGCGGGCGGCGGCACGGGCAGACCGGGTCCACGCTGTGGACACGCTGGCGAAGACCGCGGCGCGGGGGCACTCGAGCAGCGGTGTCGTCGCGGTGCAGGGCGCGAGCGGCGGCGGCCCCGGGTCGAGCTCGTCCTCGCGGCGCTCGTACCGGAGCCACGCGGCGAGCACGGCGCGCCGGTGCGGGTTGTCCGCGTGGACGCGCGCGGCCCGCAGCGCCCCGCGATCAGCCGCGCGTCGCCGATCGACTGGAACAGCGCGTGCTGCTCCAGGTACGCGTCGCAGAGGTCGTCGTCGGCCCCCGCCGTGGCGGCCGAGACCCGCCGGTACGACGCGGCGAGCGCGCCGACGTGGTCGACGGGGCGCAGGCACGCGTCCAGGGCCGGCTCGAGCGCGGCGGCCACCGGGAGGCCGCACGGCAGGTGCGGCTCTGGCACGAAGGCCCCCGACGTGGACGGCGCCGCGTGCGGGTAGTAGAGCGATCCGGACCGCATCGAGATGGTCTTTGGAGGAGGCGGTGGATGGGGCTTGCCGATGCTGCTACCGCGGCGTCCGCCGAGCCGGACGTGGAGGCCCCGACGGAGCTTAAGGCGTATAATTGAGCGGCTTGCAACCCTCGATCAGCTTCAGGCTCTTTATCGTCGTGAGGAATTATTGGTCATGGCGAATCCCGCAGCCGGCTCGCCCCCACCTCCTCCTTTCCTCGGCTATCGCACGCGCGTTTGGCCACAGCCTGTCGCACGGCGACGATCGTGCCAGAGCGGGAGTTCCGGCGGAACGGCTGGTGCGCGTGCGCGTCGCCCCCGCCCTCCCGCGCGGCCGCGCGTCCCCGCCGTGCGCCCAGGCGTGACCTGTGTAATGCCGTTGGTTGCGGGGGGCGGCGGGAGTGGGCCGGGGGCGCGGGGAGACGAGGCGCTTCGTTGAGGACGGAGGGGAAGGACACCGAGGAAGGCGGGGGGCCGTAGCTGCTGCCGCCCTCTTCTGCAGGAGTTCTTCTTTTGGAATTTTTAGCTAGTTTTTCTTTTCATCCCTGCTGTAATCGTGGGTTTTCGCTTGAAAAGGACCTCCCGGGGAGGGAACAGCAGGAAACATGTTCAAATTTCACATCAACATCGACATAATAATGTACAGTCACGAGCCTGGCTCGCATGATCGAGTTCAGCCAAATTGAACACATACAGCTGCCTGTTTGACAGTCGTTTTTACGGATGATTTCGGCTGTTTTAACAGTGTTACGTGAAAGAGAATAAACTGAAATATGACTCATGAGCTGATTGACAAGGGCAAAAGAACAAAGTTGTTTGGATACATGTGTTAAGCCATCTTGGCTTAGTAGATCGTTTGGCACGTAGCATGAGATAAAGTTTATAAGACAAAAGTGGTAATTATATTTATTATATATGTGTGTTTAGTAGTCTTATTTTTTCTTATTAATTATTAATTAGCTTTAGAGACTATCTATGTCCTTCCTAGCTGCTAGAAATAGATATTTTTTGTAAAAAAAACCTCCAAAAACTTTTTATTTATTTATTTAAATATATCCATTTTATATTCTAGATTCTCGCTGGCCAAAAATGAAAAAACGAAAATGGTTCTTTAGAGTACAAAATAAGATATGAAAAACTGTTGGAAATTAGAAAGGATACTATCTATATCCTCTCTAATTGTTAGCAATATATATTTTATAAAAATACCCTCCAAAAACCTTTTAATTTGGTTATTTAATATAGCCATGTTTATATTCTAGATTCTCATTAGCCAAAAAATTAAAAACAAAATGGTTCTTTAGAGTACAAATAAGATATAAAAACTGTTAGAAATTGGAAAGGTATTGAAAATAACTTTTTATGTGAATGACTCTCTAAATGATAGGGTATATCTATACGGAATTGCTAATGTTGGTTGTCTTAAAAATATACAAGTTTCAACTAGACATGTCCTATTTATAATGTATTCAAGTATTTTAGAAGGACCTGACAATCGATTGTTGGACGGGTCTAAATCACTCAATTGTTTGTGCAACAACGTTCGGGTGTTTCACAAGAATGTAACACACAGACCTTAGAACCGTTAGATTTAAATCTAATGGCTACCCACTCAATTAATAACAAAAACATATTTAAGTAAAACAAAAAAATATCAGATTGTTTCTATGAAACCAAATTGAAAGATTGCAATGGGGAATCAAATAAAACATACATACAAACAAACACAAATAATCCAAAACAATCAACTTACACCAATTAAACACATAACTTACACTCAAAGATGAATAATAAAACATGTAAATGTAATCTGGAACTACTCATGAACTTGTAAATATAATCTGTTACTACTAAGTAATGACCGAAAAAATATGGATCACATTTCTAAAACACATCAAACACTTAAAAGGACCAGAAAGAAGACGTACTAAAAAACTGGCAGCGAACACCCAACAAAACCGTATGATTTTCAACACTCAGCTACAAAATCGAGTATAGGATGTCCAACTGCCAAAAACGTATGATTTTGGTCATCCAACTGGTTATGAAGGTGGTTTTCTGCTTTTTTATATAAATAATAAAGAATGAGGTTTAATTTCTAAAATTTCATAACTAATTAATTCATTTTAGTTCAGAAAAAACAAAACTAATACATTTTTTTCTAAATTTTTCACGCATCTGTGGTGATGTATTTGGAGTTATTTGGATCTTACTTGTTCATGTTCTTAGCGTTTCATGCTTGTAGTCATGTGAGAGGAAAAAACAATAGAAAAATAGACGAAAACAAGTTTGGAAATTACTCTAATAGATCACCAACAGAGAACAAAAACAACTACTAGTTTCATATTTTTCTAATTTAAAATAAATTTGGCATGATTTTTTAGACATTGAACTAATTGTTATTATTATTTGAAATTAGAAAAAAAAACCTTTAAAACCAGCTAGAGGATCAAATTTACCCGGTTCCTACCATTGGAAGACGTATGATACGTGGTTTCATAATGCAGAGTTAAAAATTGAACTTGTTTGCAAGATTAAAGCTGAAAATGAACTTTACCTTTTAATAAATCACCATTCTTCTAGAACTAACCAATAAATCACGCTCTTAGGATTGACCAACCTGTAAACATGTTTCATATATGTCGTTAATGTAGGTTGAAAGGACAGTTGTTGGTTGCATTCTTTGATATACTAGCACCTGAGCTACTAATTATAATCTCGCATTTTGAATCAAATGGTTACTCAACTTATCTTGCAACTATCCAAGGCTTTCTTAGTATTTCAAGTGAGAAAACCACGCACACCACATTTCATTACAATTTAATGCCTAAGCACATACCACAAACTCCCTGGACCTTGGTTTGTGGAAAAATTTTCATCGTATTCGCCTCTGTTCGCTTGAACTATAAATCAACTTTAATTTGTATAAATCAGTCGTGGAATGATATTTTTCTACCACAACAAATCGGCCGTTTTAGTTTAATTATATATAAGTCCTACCGAAAAGAGTTTGATTTCTTTTCGGGGGTGCTGCCTCCAAACGCTTCATACATACATGCATTTACTGTGTTTTTCGGCCTCCGATCCAGTTTTTTAGTATCACATAGTATAAGCTTTGAAAAGGACTAGATGGAGTGTTGTTGTAGGTCCGTTTGGTTGGTGACCAGAACTTGCCACGCCACAGATTCGTCGTGCCACAATTTTCCTGGCAGTCGTTTGGTTCACTGCCACAGTTATGGCACGTCACACTTTCTTAGCACTATGCCCCACACGTCATAGACTCATTTTCTTGCCAAACTTTGCCACAGGTGTGGCTTCGATTTTACTCGCCAGACTTGTGGCAGCCACAATTTGCCGAAGGTCAGGCGTGGCAAGTTACGGTCACCAACCAAACAGGCCCAGTTGGGAATGGCACTGTTTTGGCTTCGTGATAATGCATGGGATTAAGGATGGGGATGGTGCTCTAAATGGTTATCCGCGTGTCGGTGGTACAAAAAAGGGGTACCCCCAATCAACGCAAACACCCGAACGCCCTGTCTCCGTCTCGCCCGAGCCCTCCCAGCCAGGCCTCGGGCGAGCGCTCAATCTCCGTCTCGCCCGAGCCCTCCCAGCCAGGCCTCGGGCGAGCGCTCACTCTCCGTCTCGCCCGAGCCCTCCCAGCCAGGCTCGGGCGAGCGCTCAATCTCCGTCTCGCCCGAGCCCTCCCAGCCAGGCCTCGGGCGAGCGCTCACTCTCCGTCTCGCCCGAGCCCTCCCAGCCAGGCCTCGGGCGAGCGCTCAATCTCCGTCTCGCCCGAGCCCTCCCAGCCAGGCCTCGGGCGAGCGCTCACTCTCCGTCTCGCCCGAGCCCTCCCAGCCAGGCCTCGGGCGAACGCTTTGTCTCCGACTCGCCCGAGCCCTCCCAGCCAGGCCTCGGGCGAACGCTCTATCTCCGTCTCGCCCGAGCCCTCTAGGCTTCGGGCGAGCGCGCCCCCACACCTCGAGCCTTAACGCACGAACCTCGAGCTGCACGAAACAGCCGTACCAGCCCATACCACGCATTTAATGCCTTCACCTACTCCGGTCTTGTCCACTGGAGCACAGCACGTGCCACAGTGACTCGATGTAAAGGTCAAAGTCTCGTTTTCACCACAGGCATGGGCAAAAGGGGACCAGTACAGCACTATTCGGCCATACCATACACTGTAACACCTCGAGGCCGGCTCCGCGCCCCTCGAGCCCTGCACTGTAACACCTCGAGGCCGGCTCCGCGCCCCTCGAGCCTTGTACTGTAACACCTCGAGGCCGGCTCTGCACCCCTCGAGCCCCCGTAGATACCACCTCGAGGCCGGCTCTGTGCCCCTCGAGCCCTAACTGCTTTCACGCTCTTGGAAGACAGGTACCCCAAGACCCGGAGGGACCCCGCTGTGTCCTGTACGAGCCGGGATGGGGCGCTGTACGGCTTCCACTCCGACACGCCTCCATGACCGCGCCCGGGATGGAGGCCACGCTTCAAGGACGCCTCTACAGCAACGCTCACGTTGGCTACAGCGGCCTCGACAAGACAGAGTTCCTACTCCCCGCCATACCGAGCGCTGTACACAACTATCCTGTGTAAGCCCTGGCCTCCTCTTGTTGTATAAAAGGGGACACCAGGGCCCCTCATTGAGGAGGACGGTTAGACAGATGAACGTTCATCCACATCCACTCTCACGCCGCACTCGAGTTCGGACCCTGGTCCATGCTCAGTGAGCTTGTATCCACCCCTGTACAAGCACTTCGGTGCAAGTAATACAAGAACATCCTCCCCCGCTGGACGTAGGGCCTTCTTTGCCCGAACCAGGATAAATCTTGTGTCCCCTTGCATCACCATCCAGGAGGAGAAGCACGCGATCGTTATTACTCGTTGGTGTGATACCCCCGGGTACGAAACACCGACAGTTGGCGCGCCAGGTAGGGGGTGCGCGTGTCCGAGTCATTTTTCTCGCTATCTCCTGGATGGCTTCTTCTACTCCTTCGTTCTCTGCCGGTGCCGTCGACTGGTTCGGGAACCTTGAGTCCCTAGCCGCTGACAACGGCGACGAACCGGCCCTGCTCTCCACGGAGGGCCCGAGCGGAAGACGTGCCACGCCACCCCGCGCGGGGGCATGACGCGTCGTCTGCACCACCACACGTCGCCACCTCGCGAGCAGCGTCGTGGTCACCATCGTCACCAGGCACAGGCGGTGCCGGCGGCGTACGCCTACTTCCCCACTGCCGGCGCAGAATCCCCGAGGGGAAAGCTGCCCGGCACGCGGCCAGCGACCTCCAGGGCGCGGGCGCGCTCCCCCAGCAAGTCCGTGTCCATCACACGTGCGAACCGGCACGTCTGGTATTCAACCAGGGAGCGCTTCCAGCTCGAGGGGGTGGTGAGCGATGCCGAGGACTACGACGACGACGTCAGGCCAAAGCCCAACCTCGGAGCACCCGACGACGTGGCTACGGCGGGCGGTTCCCGCGTTCAGGCGAGAAGCAAATCCTCGGCCTCGGTTCCACCACCTCGACACGACGACAGCCGAGCAGCCCAACTCGCACAGGAACCACTCCAGCCTCGAGGAGCTGGAGCTCGAGGTCGAGCTCGAGAGGCCCGCCGACGGAGCCTCGAGGGCGGGGCGCCAGCACGCCCCAGGGTGTGCTTCCCACGAGCCGGGCAAAACGTGGTGGCGGCCGCAATGCTGCTCCGCGATCTGCCCGCTGTCTCCGACCCCGACGCCAGACGCATGCTTGGGGAAGTAAAGAGCCTCCTCGAAACGGCCGCTGTGCAGATAGCCGAGAGCTCGGCCTCGCGCCAGCGCAGAGCAGCCTCGGAGAAGCCAGCAGATGCACCCCGCAGCAAGCACGAGACGTCGGTCAGCCAGCCGGACGCCCCTCTAGCCAGACCAGCCCAGGAGCGGATCGCTGACAGCCGGCAAACCCTCGAGCCCCGGGCCCCAGGGTGTTCAGCCGAGCCATCCGCAGCTCGACCCTCCCCGACCGCTTTCGACCGCCGACCAACATCGTGAAGTATGACGGGGAGGTCGAGCCCAAGCTCTAGCTCTCAGACTTCCGCCTAGGATGCCAACTGGGCGGAGCGAAGGGCGACGACCGTATGATCATACGCCTACTCCCACCTTACTTCTCGGACACTGCCCGCCGGTGGCTCGAGGGGCTCCGCCGGATCAGATCCATGACTGGGCCGACCTAGTCAGGGTCTTCGACAGGAATTTCAAGGGGACTTGTGCGCGCCCAGGCAACTCCTGGGATCTGCGACGTTGCAGGCAGGCAGCGGACGAACCCCTCCACGACTTCGCTCGGCGGTTCTCGAAGCAGCGCTTCAGGCTCCCTCACGTGCCTGATGAGGAGGTCATCTCAGCATTCCTCGCAGGCACGACGTGCCAAAAGCTGGTCCCCGAGTTAGGGCGCTACCATCCCAGGACGATCGAAGACTTGGTGGATCAGGTCACCAGCTTCGCCTCCGGCAACGAGGCAGTGGGAGCCTTCTTTGGCCACTCCGCGGGCCAAGGAAAGACAGAAAGCAAGGCGCGACGACGAGGACGACGACGACAAAGGCGTGCGCGTGGGCGCCCGCCGCAGACGAGCTGGCTAAGTTGGCACCCACGCACGACGCCGCTCCTCGAGCCGGACTCGGGGCTCGACGGCCCTTCGACACCCCGCCTCGAGCCAGACTCGGGGGCTCGACGACCCTTCGACGCCCGCCTCGAGCCAGACTCGGGGGCTCGACGTCCCTTCGACGCCCCGCTTCGAGTCGGACTCGGAGGCTCGACCTTCGACGCTCCACCTCGAGCCGGACTCGGGGACTCGACCTTCGACGCTCCACCTCGAGCCGGACTCGGGGACTCGACCTTCGACACACCCCTCGAGCCAGGCGCGGGGGCTCGACCTTCGACACACCCCTCGAGCCAGGCGCGGGGGCTCAAACTTCGACGGTACCCTCGAGCCGGACACTAGGCTCGACCTCAGCGCCACCCCTCGACTACCAGCGAGCTCTGCAACGACCTCAGTCCTCGTTGGTCGGGACCTTCCACGCCACTGCCCATGTCCGGAGGCAACACGTCATCCTCAAAGAGCGTCACCAGCTGACCGCCCCAAGCTCGACTCCAATTCGGAACATCAAACAGCTACGTCATTCTTATTCCGAAAAGCCTTGAGGCTTCGTACAATTCTCGTATTTTGTACAAACATCGCATCTTGAATGAATAAAAGTTCGTTTTCAAGCTTTTTATTTCGTTCAAAACAGAGGTAGTCTCGACTCTGTCTGGTCAGAGTCAAGGCTCCCTCGGGGGCTAACCAGGGGTCCCCCCTGAGTTCCCAAAATCGCGCACGTTTTTACCAAACTCGATGTCGTCTTATTTTTCTATGCCTCGAGCACGCCCCACGACTAAGAAGAAAACACGTTGAGCTCCCTAAGGGTCAAGGGTGTCGAGGCGGGAGCTCGCCTACGCCCCCGGGCTACGGTACCTCCACTCGCTCCCACCCTCGAAGGACTTAAGTCTGTGTCAAAAACTTAGTCAGAGCAAACTTCACGCAAAGAAAGATAAGAAACTCGAGCGTAAAAGACGTTTTAATATTATCTCGGGTCCTCACCCCGAAGCCCTCGAAGGAGTCTTTCCCACTCCTCCGAGGCCTCGGGGGCTATCAAGAGAAGGGTACTCTCCGACCCAACATCCGACGCCCCCGGGATTTATGTTTTTGCTCGTTTTTCAAAGTCTTCCTAGTCTCGCCTCTTTTCTCCTTTTATGCGTTGGAAGGAACTAGCGTGCGACGCCCAAAGAGTTGCGAAGGACGCCTCGAGAGTCAAATGGCCAAGTCGTGAGTACTACCGTCGCCTCCGGGCAGGAAGACTCCTTGCCGTTATCTCGGTAGCCTAAGTACCCTAAGGGTTTCCACCGAGATCCCTCCACATGCAAAAAAGTCAAAAAGAGACAACAAGGAATGAAATGCAAAAACGTTTTTACATTAGGCCTCGAAGGCCACGAGCATGTTTCTTACAAAAAACCCTCCCACGGAGGTCGCGACACAAGGGCTCGGTAGCCCAAACTAATCTCGCCGCTCCTCTTCAGGCTCGTCCGCAGGAGCAGCCGTCGAGGGGTCTTCAGGAGCTAAGGGCGCTACTGGGGGGAGTCCTACGTCCTCTTCGAAGAACCGAGCCAGGGTTTCCCCAGGGGCCTCGACGGCCCGGGAGAAATCCGCAATCTCCCGCTCGGCTTCGGCTTCGTCATCCGCCAGGATATATCCTTGGCTGACGGCGTTGAAGTTGAGGCCGTCGTAGTGGCTGGAGATCACGGCGAAGGCCCGCTTCACCCCAAGATGCAGGGCACCGCGCACCCGGTCATCCACCTGACCCTCAAGGCGGCCAGGCGGCTGGTCAGGGAGCTCCCCGATTGACCACCCACGGTCCCGAGAGACGCGCAGGCCTCAGCAGCGGCATCCTGCAGAGCTTGATGGTCTGAAGCCTCAGCCTGGTAGACCGACTGCAGGGCGGCCGAGGCCTCCTCCGCCTCAGCAAGCTTCCCCCTCAGCTCTGTAGAAGATCAACGCAAATCGTCAAGAGAAAGAAATCGCGATGAGGAAACCATAAGGTCTACGGAACAAAAAGGTTACCTCTTGCCACGCCCTCCTTCTGGGCGTCTGCGGCTGACGCCTCGGCGGACTTCCGAGCCTGCTCGAGATCCGTACTCAGGGCCCGTGCCTGAGCACGGAGGGCTCCGCCGCCCTCTCGGACTCCTCCAGCGCGACGCCAAACTCTTGCCGTCTCCGCCTCCCGGGCGGCATGCTCCTGGGCTTCGGCAACCGCGGCCGTGCAGGTCGGAGCAGCGGGCGTTCAGCTCACCTGCCTCGGTGCTCTTGTCGGCAAGCTGCTTCTGGGTGTGGGCAAGCTCGGTGCTCGACGCCTGAAGCCGCTCCCAGACGCGGCTCTCCCGACGGAGGAATTCCGACTTGGCCCGAGAAGTCTCCATAAGCTCCTAAAATGAACAATCAACCAAACGATTACCTCCATCCCTCCACTTCCTATGACAAAACAAGAAGAGGAGGTTTCCCAAGCAAGGTGCCTCACCTGGACGGCCCGAGGGAGGTCCCTTTCCACCATCGACAGGGACGCCTTCAGCGACCGCGTGAGGAGCGAGCCGAGCCGCCCGAGGTCGCTCCAGTTTTCGGCCTCGGGGCATCGTCGAGGACGAACACCGGCTCGGCCTCAGGGTTGGTTGGGTCCCTCCACTCCACTCGAGGGCCGCCCCAGGCGGGAGGGCGACCCCCCAGGAGTGCGAGGGCCGAGCTTTTGCCTTCTCCCCCGACCGCTGACAACGGTTGCCTCGGCGGCGCGCTGATAGCCTCGCCTTCTGCCTCTGCTTCTCCACCTTTCGGGATGCCTCGCCAGAAGAGACGGTGTGGATCACCGGCAAGCGCGGTGCCTGAGGCAGAGCGTCGGCCCCAGCCTCGGACGCAGCGGCTTGGGGCAGCTCCGTCTCCGCCACCTTGGCGGCCTCGGCTTCGGCGGTCGAGGATTCCGGAACGCCTCCATCCCGCGACGCCCCAGCGTCGGGCCCTCCTTTGGTGCCCCACCAGAGACCGGGGCTCCCTGTGGGGACTCGACGGTTTCAGGCGTGACGACCGGCCCGCCGAACCCCGACAGTGGTGGCGTCGCGGACGGTGCCACCACCGCGTCCGCGGAGGACGTAGCTCCCACCTTCAGCGCCTTCCGAGGGCGGAGGGATAAGGCCTCCGCTGACCGCTTCCCTGAGATGAGAGAAGAAAGACACGCATCACGAAAAATAAATCTCTACGCAAGCGAACGCAAAACGCGCGAGCAACGAGTGCTTACCCGGCCCTCGGCACCCTCCTCGCAGTGGACACAGGCGAGACCGGCAGCCGCTGTGTCCCTGTGGGGGGAACCCCCCTCGGGGAGGCGGGAGCTCCGTCTCGGGGGTCTCCGTCTCAGGGGTCTCCGTCGAAGCCCCCGTTGGCAACGACGTCGACATGCCCTGAAGGGGCCCGCCGCCCCCCTGGGGAGCGAAGGCCATGCCACCTGCGCCCGAGGCAGGAACAGGGCTCCTCCCTGCTGCGTGCGCCCTGGGAGCGCCCCCCACGGGGCTCGCCGATTGGACCGGCGAACGGTCCACGTCGGGGAACCCCGCCAGGGGCTCGGAGTCTTCCTCCGAACCCTCGTCATCATCATCATCAGAATCCTCCTCCGTAGGGGAGGACTCTTCCGGCTCACCATGGAGCCTCTGTTGCCGTCGACGCCTCTCCAGGTCGTCACGGTCCTTTCGGCGCTTAGCCCGCCTAGCGCTCTTGTCATCCTTTTTCTTCTTCCTCTCCTCGGCCAGACGCCGCCTCTCCTCCCTTTCCTCAGGAAGGGGAGGCTTCGAGGCACTGACCCCCTGCAAACCCTGCAAAGGGAAGGAAGCGAAGAATGAACACGAGAAGAGGAAAGCTCCACGAACAACACACCCAAAGGATCAACCCTCCTTACCAAGCTGATGTACCCACGAACGGGCGCATCGGGATACTGAGCAGTTTGCTCGCATCCTTCACCTCCTTCACCGCGTCCCTCGCCCGGCGAACGAGCTCGGAATAGGCGACCGGGGACGGCCTCATCTGGCACTCTCGCAGCAGGGGCGCGTCATCCCTCATCTTCGCCATGATTAGGGGCCGGCTCATCAGCGGCAGTACGCACCGCTGATGGAACCAGGCCACGACCATCCCGGCGGTGAGGCCTGCCCTCCGCAGCCTCGACAGGGCCTCGAGCAGCGGTCGAGCCGGCCCTGCCTCTTGTCGACGACGCCGTAGTTCCAAGAGTCCGGCCGCGACTCGATGACACGGCCGGTGTACGCTGGAAGCAGCCCGTCATCGTTGCGAAGGTAGAACCACCCCAGGCGCCAGTCCTTGTTCGAGGTGGCCGCCTGGGACGGGATGTAGAGGCCCGACCTCTGCTGACGAACGGAGAGCACGCAGCTCCCCGACCTCACCAATCTCCGACGACCCTCCGAAGTCGCCTTCGTGAAGAACTCGCCTCGGAAGAGGTGGATCCAGAGCTCCCAATGAGGTTCGATACCCAAGAAGCCCTCGCAGACGGTCGCGAAGATGGCCGCCTGAGAAATGGAGTTGGGGCGAGATGCTGCAGCTCGAGCCCGTAGTAGAAGAGAAGCGCTCGGAGAAACCGGCTTGCCGGGACCCCGAACCCGCGCTCATGGAAAGCGACGAAGCTGACCACATAGCCGTCCGGGGGCCCCGGCTCCTCCTCCGCACCAGGGGCCATCCACTCCGGCCTATCGGAGCCGGAAAGGCCCCGAAGGAGTCCCCTCTGCACCAGCTCCGCAAGCTTCTCCGGGGTAGCGGCAGAAGCGCCCCACGGCTCAGGTGCGTCGGCCATCTCGAGCGGCAGAACGCGGGGCCAGAGAGCGCGAAGGAGAAAGGTCTCTCCCTCCTGCCTCGCACACTCTCTCTCTCCTCCTCGCCTCTGCCCGGCCCGGTCTCTCCTTCCCACCTCTGCTTTTGTGCGGTTGGGCGGAGGAGCAAGACGAAGGAGTAAGGGACACGAAAGAATGTGGAAAGAAACCGCTCCTGAAATCCCAAGGGACGTATTTATAGGATGAAAGCCAACGACCGGATCCTGAACGGTCAAATATTCGCCCGCATTTAATGCGTCGCACGCGAGGAAATCTCATGATTGAGAAAATCCCCTCGATACGGGTGCGCACGCAAGCATTAAATGCCTGGTCGAGAACCCGTGCGCGCGTCTGCAACGGGCGCCGCCCACCGCCCCAGAAAACCGCCTAAAAGGCGCACCCAACGGGAACAGGTCCTACCTTTGACTCCTTCCCTGCGAAGGAATCCTGGGCCCCGAGTTCTCCGCTTCGCCCGAGCCCCCCAGCGAGGCCTCGGGCGAGCGCTCGATCTCCGCTTCGCCCGAGCCCCCCAGCGAGGCCTCGGGCGAGCGCTCGATGCGCCTCGGGAGAGCTCTCGATCTCCGCCTCGACCAAGCCCGCTTGGTCTCCGCATCGCCCGAGCCCACCAAGCAAGGCTTCGGGCGAACGCACGGTCTCCTCTTCCCCCTAGCCCTCCAAGCAAGGCCTAGCAAGGACTCGAGATGCGGCATCGCTCCTCGAACCAGACGCGGGGGCTCGACATTCGACGCCCCACCTTGAGCCGGACGCGGGGGCTCGATCATCGACGCCGCACCTCGAGCCAGACGCAGGGGCTACGTCCAAGCCAGGAGAAGAAGGCCGCCTACACCACCGTCCTCATCAGGAGGCGGCACGTCCTCATCGACAAACCGACGCCGTCTCCCGCGACGGTGAGTAGGTAACCGCGCACGTACAATGTGCCCATCTAACCGCGTTGCAAGCTGATGGCAGGTACACGCGGCGACTCCGCACTCGCTACGCTCTACCGGGGCCCTCCGAGGCCGCCGCTCCAACTTCACGCTCGTCGCCCCGGCGCCACGATCTCCACTCCCGACGGAGGCTTCTTCACAAAGGTAAAAACGGGCCCCGGCCCTAAGTCTCGAAGCAGCGAAGGCTGGCCCTCGAAAAGGGTTCGACAGCCGGCTTCGAGCACCCGAGTCAGGGACACCAAGGGGCGCCACTCGCGGCATCACTCGAGGGCCAAGCCCTCGAGGCCCCCCACGTGTATCCAAGGCGGGGAGCTCGACATGCAGTGAGATCCCCTCGGAGGGAGGCATCGAGCCACCGGGCCCTATCGAATGGACCCGGCACTCCTGCAGACTGAGCACCCATGCTTTATGAGACCGCCTCCGGGCCACAGTCGACCCCTAACGAACGGGGCACGAGCTCTCACTTGGATTCCCCGTTACTAGCTCACCGGGAACCTCGATACTCGCCCACTCGGGGTAGTACGAGGCATCCCCCCTCGCATCCGATCGAAAGGACTCGCGGGATGACAAGCCAGGGCAATCGGCATGCCGGACAGCTCGAGGAGCCGGCCAGTCGGTTCAGCCTGGCACCCCTCGACGAAAGAGGGTCTAAAAACTCGGACAGTTACGCTAATCTCTTTCTTTGTGTGAACATGGGATTTTCAGGCCTCGGGGGAACGCTCGACCTCCTTCTCACCCGAGCCCTCGAGACCAGGCCCAGGACGAACGCTTGTTCTCCGTCTCGTCCGAGCCCTCCGAGCCAAGCCTCGGACGGAGTCCCCCGCGACAAAGGAAAGGTTGTCTCGAACATTTAAATATTACTACCAAACCGCGTTTCGAGCCTGTTGACAGGTACACATGGCGCCGCGATCTCTGCTCTCCCCGACGATTTCCGCCTAAAAAGGCGTGCCCACGGGCAGAAGGCTTCCCAGCGACGGAGTTTTCTTCAAAAGGATCCAAAACTCGGGACTCGACGCTCGCAAAAAGCCCACGAGGAAGTTCCAACCACTCCCCTGGCCTCGGGGGCTACACCCACGGGTGTCGCTCGCGCGACACCCATGGAATCAGCACGGCTAAACCCCCTCGAAAACCAACGCAGTCAAAGTCCTCAAAACCCAGGTCAAAGAGCCCCTGCTCGAGTGCAAGCACTCGAACAAGGGCTCGGGGGCTACTGTCGGTGGTACAAAAAAGGGTACCCCCAATCAACGCAAACACCCGAACGCCCTGTCTCCGTCTCGCCCGAGCCCTCCCAGCCAGGCCTCGGGCGAGCGCTCAATCTCCGTCTCGCCCGAGCCCTCCCAGCCAGGCCTCGGCGAGCGCTCACTCTCCGTCTCGCCCGAGCCCTCCCAGCCAGGCCTCGGGCGAGCGCTCAATCTCCGTCTCGCCCGAGCCCTCCCAGCCAGGCCTCGGGCGAGCGCCACTCTCCGTCTCGCCCGAGCCCTCCCAGCCAGGCCTCGGGCGAGCGCTCATCTCTGTCTCGCCCGAGCCCTCCCAGCCAGGCCTCGGGCGAGCGCTCACTCTCCGTCTCGCCCGAGCCCTCCCAGCCAGGCCTCGGGCGAACGCTTTGTCTCCGACTCGCCCGAGCCCTCCCAGCCAGGCCGGGCGAACGCTCTATCTCCGTCTCGCCCGAGCCCTCCAGGCTTCGGGCGAGCGCGCCCCCACACCTCGAGCCTTAACGCACGAACCTCGAGCTGCACAAACAGCCGTACCAGCCCATACCACGCATTTAATGCCTTCACCTACTCCGGTCTTGTCCACTGGAGCACAGCACGTGCCACAGTGACTCGATGTAAAGGTCAAAGTCTCGTTTTCACCACAGGCATGGGCAAAAGGGGACCAGTACAGCACTATTCGGCCATACCATGCACTGTAACACCTCGAGCCGGCTCCGCGCCCCTCGAGCCCTGCACTGTAACACCTCGAGGCCGGCTCCGCGCCCCTCGAGCCTTGTACTGTAACACCTCGAGGCCGGCTCTGCACCCCTCGAGCCCCGTAGATACCACCTCGAGGCCGGCTCTGTGCCCCTCGAGCCCTAACTGCTTCACGCTCTTGGAAGACAGGTACCCCAAGACCCGGAGGGACCCCGCTGTGTCCTGTACGAGCCGGATGGGCGCTGTACGGCTTCCACTCCGACACGCCTCCATGACCGCGCCCGGATGGAGGCCACCTTCAAGGACGCCTCTACAGCAACGCTCACGTTGGCTACAGCGCCTCGACAAGACAGAGTTCCTACTCCCGCCATACCGAGCGCTGTACACAACTATCCTGTGTAAGCCCTGGCCTCCTCTTGTTGTATAAAAGGGACCCAGGGCCACGGTTTAAGATCCGGGAGTGATGCCGCACAATCGGTGAAGTTGTCCAAGGGGATGTGGCGATAGGTCGTACGTGGGTACATTGAGGACTCGAAATCCCTTCAATAGAAACTGCCCGGATGGGCCCCTCACGAAGGACCTCTACCTGACACCCGTAGGATCCGCGCTCATACAGCCAATCAGTCTTGTCAGCCCGATGGTTGTCCAGACTAGCTGTGTACCTTTTCCCTCCCTCTCCTCTTTGTATGTACGGGGCCCCAGGGCCCCTCATTGAGGAGGACGGTTAGACAGATGAACGTTCATCCACATCCACTCTCACGCCGCACTCGAGTTCGGACCCTGGTCCATGCTCAGTGAGCTTGTATCCACCCCTGTACAAGCACTTCGGTGCAAGTAATACAAGAACATCCTCCCCCGCTGGACGTAGGGCCTTCTTTGCCCGAACCAGGATAAATCTTGTGTCCCCTTGCATCACCATCCAGGAGGAGAAGCACGCGATTGTTATTACTCGTTGGTGTGATACCCCCGGGTACGAAACACCGACACCGCGGTTCTCCCATAGTTCAACTAAATGAACTAGATTGCAAAAATAAGGAGAGAAATTGTCTAGTTAGTTTTTTAAATTAAACTAGAGGAGAACCGCGCATACCCATCTGGAGCACTATCCTCGTCTATACGCTGGACCATGACATGGAACGAGCGGCGTGCGTGGGGGTGGTGGGTGGGGTGGGGGGGGGGGGGCAGGGCCACCGGTGCGGTTGGACGTACTACTCCCGTACCAGTACGTGAGTGAGGAGCAGTAATCATGGGACGGCCGGACGGGGGTGCTGCTGACGAAGTGACAGGCGAGATCAGCTCATCAGCAGATACCAGCGATAGAGATAGCAGGCGGGGATTAGCGTGGATCCCGTCACCTTGGTGGGGCCGTGGGGGCATCACATACTCCGTACACTGTTTAAACTCGCCACCCATCATGGGCTGTGGCTGGTCGGCTGCGCCTGTGCGTGCCTGTGCTTGTGCTTGTGCAAGAATCAAGATGGGGGAGACGACGAGCGGACGATCCCATGTGCATGTGCATGCTATCATATCCAAAAAAAAAAAAAGCTCCCCGCCTCGCAGTCGCAGGTCCCACGAGCTTTGATAACGGCAGCGATCTGCTAGCGGCGCGTCGCGACAAGCTCGTGCGGTGCGGCCGTGCGGCGCACAGAGAGCACCGCGTCCAAATCGACCTCGGACTTTTCAGAAGAGCAGGCAAGAGCTTATCTGACGCTACAGGAGGTAGGTTAACGTCATGCGTTTTTTTTGCTCTCCCGTTTTTTCTTTTAATTTGTTGACGATGGAAAGGAAAGAAGATGGAAAATACTCCTGGCTATATCTAGAGTTCTCCCAGTAATGGGCCGCACGCTCGCACAATTTTGTCCGTGGCCAATAATGGCTGCAAGAGCTAGTAGGTGGCTAGTAGGTGCGTACCGTTGTGCATCAACCAGGAACGGAGGACGTGGTGCGCTGTCGACCTGTTATGCGGCCACGCAGCCCGGGAGGAAAGGTGACCCAGAGGCTCCTGGATCACGAGTCATGGGTGCCAATGCCGTACGGGATCATGTCTGGGAATTTTACCTGCCTAGATATTGCTGGTAGCTTCATTCAGGCCTCGTTTAGTTCACGAAATATGTGGTGAAATATTACTGTAGCACTTTCGTTGTTATTTGACAAACTTTGTCCAAACATGGACTAACTAGATTCAAAAGATTCGTCTCGACATGAGCAGACTAAAAGTACAATTAGTTATTTTTTTACCTACATTTAATGCTCCATGCATGCGTGTAAAGATTCGATGTGACGGGTACTATGCAAAATATTTTGGACAATTTTAGCAACTGAACGTGGCCTCAATTTTGGTCTTTTTTAGTTTTCACTTAAAAACTTTACGTATCAGATCTTTAGACGTATGTATGAAATACTAAATATAAACTAAAAAATAACTAATTACACAATTTATGTGTAATTTGCGAGATAAATCTTTAAATCTAATTAATCCATTATTTGACACTAAAGTATTATAGTAACACATATACTAGTGACAAATTAATTATGCTTTAAAAATTTGTCTCGCGATTTATGGATAGATTCTGCAATTTATTTATTTTTGTTAGTATCCGAACACCTCATATAATATTTGATGTCATATCCAAAAATTTCAACAAGGCCTTTGTCTGACTAGGCATGTCTTAAAATATTTGAAGCATTTGGTTGAAGTCCTGACTCTCTTGCCTGACGGGATGTATCAGCCAGACAGACAACTCATGTAAGGGTCCAGCCGATCAATTTCCTAAGCTAAAATCTCAGGTTACAACCAAATATACCTCAGGCAAGTCACAGGCAAGGTGCTGAGCTAGGCAATTGAGCCCGGGCTTGATCCAAGCATGCCCAAAATTCCCAGGTAAAGTGGCCCGGACCAAATTAGTGACAGGCCAGCCCATTAATGTATCATGCTTCTCACCCTCTGCAGCTCAGCGTAACAACCCGTACCAAACCATCCGAACATGTGGCACTCGCGCCCTGTAATAATTGGATTCGCTAGACATATTGATGGTTTTTATTATAAATTATCTTTCTTTTTTTATTTGTTACTTGTAGGATATTGTCGATAGAGATAGGTGGAGGAAGGACACATGTATATCTAATTTAGTTGCTACTAGCTGGATTGAGGATATTTAGAGTCTGTTTGGTACAGCTCAGCTTCACACTTTTTTTTTAAAAAAAAATAGCTTTATGAGCAACTTTCTAGATGAAGTTGAACTGTTTTAGAAAAAGTGTTTGGCAAAACAGCTTCACCAACAGCTTCATGCATGTTTGAGAGAGAGAAATGATGGTATAAGTTATGAAAAGCTACTTTTTTTAGCTCCATCTTAGCTTATGGTTTTGTGAGAGGGGGAATAAAACAACATCATCGGTGAAACTGTGTTTGGAAAAATGTGTTTGGCAAAAAACAAACAGCTCACAATAGCTAATGAAGCTGTTGTCAGCTGTACCAAACAGACCCTTAGTAAGATATTCCGTCCGTAAAAAAAAATGTGTCATTTTTTATGATTCAAATAATTTTAAGTTTGACCAAGTCTATAAATATACTGAAATTATAACATCTAATAATTATAATTAAATTAATTATCAAATACATTTTTATGGTAAACCTGTTTGGACATTAAATGTTGATATTATTTTTTTATAAATTCAATAAACTCTTTTTTAACTTGGAGTGCCTAGCTAACTATTAGTCAGATTCGATTGGATCCACATCCACCTTAGCTAATATTTAATTAATATTTTCTTTATTAACAAAATAATATAATTCTCATATTTCAAGGACTCAAACAATTAAAGTTTAATCAAAATTAGGGCATCCACAGTGTATAGCACTACCCAAGGTTCTATATTTTGCCATGTCAGGTGATGTTTGCTAGTTTTATTTTGCTCCAACGTGTAAAATCTGCTAGCACCATCTAAACAGGACCCGCAAATAATAAACTACTCTTTTTCAACTCCCACATCTCTTCTCAATTTTTTTTTTCATTTCTTCTCTTTCCTCTAGCACCGGGTGCTTAAATTGGCCACAGGTGCTAGGAGGTGCTAAGCTAGCACCGGCGCCACAATGTATAGCACCTGCCTTGTTTCTTTCTCTCACCTCATAGCACCTCCTCAGCACTAACATTGGAGCTGCTCTTATATAAAATTACACTAATATTCACATCCTTTTTTCTGTATAGGTCATTTTGGATTTTCTAGGTACTTGAGTGTACCACGCCCGAGGGCAGCGCAGGGTTAGCTCGGCGAAGCCTCTGTATTGGTTTTGGTTGCGACGAATGATGGCAGGCAAGGAGGAAGTGGTGGTTGACGACGCCGATGGCTGCGGCGAGGAGTCTGCTGCATTCGTGCGACACTGCGTGATCGCATGATCGGCATTTCTGTGGTACTGTTCAATCCCTCAAAGCTTCCATTCCGTGTTGTGTTGTGACCACGTACTGAACGCAGGGGCAATCCAGTGATCCGTAAAACAATGGTTAAAAGGAACTGAAATGAATTGTAAAAAGATTATATGGAATCTATAAGAACCGAGTTACATTGAAAAAAGAGGCTTTTAATTATCTGTTTCTGATCGATCTTGCACCGCTGTTCTGCTGGGAAACCGTTATCGCCTGTCAGCCTTTTCCAATCATTAGAGTGATGAATGAATGAATAATGGTGGCAGAGGAGAAAGTACATAACATGCATGCACCATTGCGCCAGAAGCACGTTGCCAATCATTAGCAGAGTGATGATCATAGGCAGAGCAACATAATCATAAGAACTATAGCATCAGACAAGGCATTCAAGATAGAGAAATATCATATGTACTGGATGATCTGAACGTCTCGCAACCGAGCAGCCGAACAGCTGTAAACCAAGAGGGATTACAGCAGTACTAGTTACCAAAGCTAAGCCTGAATAGCTAACATTAACAAAGACACTTTTCAGGCTGTTAAGCCTCTCCCCTTTTCAGTTGCTGCAGACCTGCAATCAGTGAACTTAAAAAATCTCACCATGTGCTATCCTATATCTGGCTAAGCTTTTCCTTCCTGTAACCTAGACCGATTTAACTTTTCAGAAGAACATCACATCAAGTGACTCTGTATCTCCATGATGCGATCGTCTCTTCAAGAAAAATATATGGCTGGAGTTGGCTACCTTGGCCAGCCTGTTATCCAAGTCCCTCTGCGAAAGAGAACAAACACAACGAAAGCGTCAGGGAGTTGTATCTTCTGAAAGATTGAACGGTCAGACGTGATTAACTTCTCATGCATGCACACCATTACACAAATAAACAGATTATGATCACTCCATTTCTGAACAATAACAAGCGCTTATGAAAATTTGAATCCTGTAACTTGTGATCTATTGGAAAGAGGTGCGACTGAAGATTTCAGCAGAGGTAAGCTTGCATAATGAGTAGTTTCATCAGAAAGACCAGCATTGCTTGTTTAATATCCTATACTACATATACCAAACGATCTGAGCAACCAATCGATGTCCACTCTGGAAATTAAGAATGTCTACCCTAATTGAATGATCACGCGTTAGATGGTGTTCTCATAGTGAAGTGGAAATTTCTAGCCGCGCTGCCTTACAATTCCAGCATGAGCCAACAATCATCGAACATGAATTCCGCAATAATCATCTCGTAAACCAGAACAAGCACAATAACTCACCAGCTAGAAGTCGCCGGCGGCGGCGGCGGCGCCATCGACACCGACGGAGGCGGTGACGGCGACGTCGACGAGGAGCCGCATACGCTCGATCTCGAGATCACGCATCGCGTCCAGGCGGCGCTCCTCCAGCCGCGTCGCCTCCCTCTGCTTCGCCGCCTCCACCCGCTCGTACGTCCCGGCAAGCCTATCCAGAGCCGCCGCCACTTCCGTGCAGCTCTTCCCGCCGCCTCCAGGGTGGTCCCCGGAGGCGGCGACGCTCAACGGCGACAGCGCCACCGCCGTCCTCGGCCGCTTCGGCACCGGCGGCCAGTAGCGGGGCAGAGGAGCCCCGCCGCTCGCCTTCTCCTCCTCCTCGTCGTCGCCGTCGCCGTCGCCGTCGTCGTCGTCCTCCTCCTCCTTGACCTTGGTCGTTTTGGCGCCGAGACGGTGCGCGAAGCCGGGAGGAGCGGAGGGGGCGAGGTGCAGCAGCGCGCGGAGGCGGTGGAGCCACCGGGAGACCGGCGGCGGCGTGGGCGGGGCCCCCCTGGGCCTGGAGCGCTCGGCCCTGAGGCGCTTCTTGAGATAATCCAGGCGGTTCTTGCACTGGTCGACGGTGCGCGGGGCCCGGCCGGCCGCGGCGCGGCGGGAGGTGACGGCGTCGGCGCAGGCCCGCCAGTCGGCGGGGCGGAGCGCGCCGCCCCGCGCGCGGAGGTGGCGCGGGCCCCACGCGTCGAGCAGCGCGGACGTCTCCCCGTCGCTCCACGGCTCGGGCGTCCACGCCGGCGGCGGCAGGGGCGCGCGGCGGCGCGACGACGACGACGACGACGACATCCGCGCTGGCGGACGGGGGCGGGCGGAGAGAGAGGCTGGTACTGGCTCGAGAGGGAGGCGAGTCCGTTTTTGGGTGCGGCCGTGTGGAGCGTGTGATGCTTGTGCTGCTGCGTGCTCGATCGATCGATCGATCGGCCAATCGGTCGCGTCGCGTCGCGTCGCGTCGCGTCCACCCGTAACAGGTGCGTGGTTCCGTCGTACGCGTGTATATATATGTGGGCCGTAGACGGACGATGCGTGCATCCACGGCACGGAGCCACGGTGCAGGTCACGCTCACGCTCACGCTGAGGTTTTTTTGGTCGATCGGGCTGTGTTGGCTTCCGTTGGCGTGCCTTGGTGGCTTGGCTTGGCTTGGCCACTGAAACGCGTTTCCGCTGGTCACTTTGTCCCGTAGGTGACTGGGTGGGCGCCGCGGCAATTTCTGGCGCAACGGGCGGGCGCCCGCCGCCCGGCGGAGCGGGGTGGCGTCTGAGCCTCTGAGGGAGTCGACGACGGTGCGTCGAGGTCGAACTGCTGTCGAGTCAGGTAGCCCAAGGCGCGGTGCTTCGGCTGCAAAACGCCGCTCGTTGTTGTACGCGTCAATGGAAAATGGAAGACTACGGCCGAACCAAGCTGAGGGCGTGACGCTCTTTTCCTTTCCTGTGTGCCTTCACACATCGAGGTGGTCGTATCGATCGTATGTATATTCGGGATTTCGGTTGCCAGTGCAATAGAAATAGAAATGACGGGAGTGTATTACGGCAGGATCAGTCACCTAGGAAACCAACGCTCCTCCAAGAAGAATTGTGATATGCACGCCAAAGGTAACTGGAAACAAGTAGGGCGGAGTAGTAATAATCTTCTAAAATGGTTGCACATCAACGTGCAGTGTCCTGGCAACAGCAAGTGACTGCAGTGCCAGTAGAAAAAAAAAAAGAAGCTAAAAGCGTACTGGACTACTGGTACAATGAACGATCCGACCATTTCATTTTCATCCTGTCATTCATAATTTTCCTTAGCAACAAGAAGGTCACTCCTGGTAAGTATTACTCCTACGTACTCCGTACGTTGTTGTCGACTACACTAAAGGTGTAAAGTACTCACGCTAGCACAATTCTAAAAACACAGTACTAAAGTAAGGTCTACTCTAATTAAGCTATTTTTCGGTACACCGTACACACACGCATCATCTACCATGCATCCGTGTTTCACCTTCAGTGGCAGGAAACCGTGGCAGTAGTCTTCAGCTTCTACTGCTCCACCTTCACGGCATCGAGCATGGCCTTCTGCACCTCCATCTCCTCCTGCTGCATCTCCGTCTTCACCTTCTCGGCGCTGATCCTGGCCAGCTCAACGCGCTCGTACACCTCGGCAAGCTTCATCACCACCGCCGCCGGGCAGAACCCCGTCCCTGCGGCCGCATTCCTCGGCCTCCTCGGAACAGTCCAGCTATCCACCAGCCCACCAATGCCTCCTCCGGCCACCACCTCCTCCTCCTTCTCCTTCTCCTTCTCCTCCTCCACCTCCCGATTGACGACGGTCGCCGGCGCGCTGGCCGGAAAGCCCGGAGGCGAGGCGTCGGGGCTGGCCATGAACGCGTGGAGCCGCGGGAGGTGGCGCCACCCCGACGGCGGCTGCTTCGGGAGCTCCTCCTTGTACCGCTTCTTGAGGGTGCGGACGCGGGTCTGGCACTGGACGCGGGTGCGGTTGAAGCGGCGCCCCGTGGAGGTGAGGTGGGCGTTCACGGCGCTGGCCGCGGCGCGCCAGTCCTTCAGGAGGAGCCGCCCCGGGCGACGGCGCAGGTGGACGGGGCCCCAAGCGTCGATGAGGGCCGTCGTCTCGCCGTCGCTCCAGTTCCCGGAGGCGCTCTCCGGCGGTGGCCTGCGGCAGCGTCCGGCGGGCATGTCGTTGCCGTGCGAGTGAAACTGAACGGGAATCGGGACGCTGGCTAAACGAGCAGGGTTGGCGCGGTGGTTGCACTTGAACAAATCAACAAACAGAGAATATGGCCGCAGGCCGTGCAGGCTGCTCATTTATAAAACAGCTCACAAGTCACAATTACCATTAGTAAGTTTTGTGGGTTGGATAGAAGAGGAAAACACCATTTTGTGTTTTTTTCTTGAAAAAAGAATCTTTGTTCAACATCCACCCGCGACTCACGTAGTCAGTAAAAATTTGGTGGGTAGAAGAGCAAAATATCATTTGCGGGTAACTGGTGGTTCTGTTCCCGAAACTTCTCTTCATTTTTAGTGGACTGCCTTTTGTGGGTAGTGTGATTATTCTAAAAAGTAAATAGTCGGTTATCTTTTGTTTAGTATTAGAGAACCTTGGGATAGTACTTAAACAGAGTTAAATAGTCTAAACGATTTTATATGCTAGCATTAAAATATACATATTATATGTGCAAATGTCAAATACAGTATGTTACTAGAAAGTATACATATTTATATTTATAAAAAAATATACTTCTATCATTTTGTTTTGAAAAAAATAGATCCCACTCAACCTTATATACTATATTAATAGGTTTGTGCCAAATGTGGTGACTGTAATTCTTGTATTGATCAAATAGTGAATTAAATAGCGATTTAGCTTAGGCCATGTTCAGTTGGCCAAAAGAGCCAAAATATTTTGCGCAGTGTAATCTTTAGACGCATGCATGGAGCATTAAATGTAGGTAAAAAAAATAACTAATTGTACTTTTAGTCTGCTCATGTCGAGACGAATCTTTTGAGTCTAGTTGGGTCATGTTTGGATAAAGTTTGTCAAATAACAACGAAAGTGCTATAGTAACTTTTCGCCAAATATTTCGCGAACTGAACGAGGCCTTATTTATAATCACGTTGAACTCGATTCTGTTTGGACGCATTTCAATGGTTCGAACGGGTTTAAACGGTCCAGCTCTGTAAGTTACCTAGGGAGTGCTGTGCTCTCTACAAAGAGGGTTGCTCGGGGAAATTTCAGAATCCTGTTCAATTTTAACAAAATTCTGGGGGTTTGAGATAAAGAATATATCCAACCATACCTTCAAATTCCAGGACAACTTATGTCAGTTGGGCAGGTAATTAACCCACTAAACGAGGCCCATGGAAGTCTTATAATACTAGTCTCTACCCGCGGGGGATTGGCGCCCTCCTGCGGGTTGTGTTACTGTAGCTTTTTTTTTTGTTTTTTCTTTATTTTTTTCTTTTCTTTTACTTTTTCCTACTTTTTTTTTATTTTTTTTAAGATTTTTGTATGGATCTTTTTTTTATTAAAAACCAGTGCGACGATAGTGCGTCCAATAATATAGACTCTAATTGTGGGACGACGCCCTACCAATATTTGTGTGCGTTTTATGCTTATACGGTCAATGCCTCTGATAAGGATTGGCACCCTCCCACGGGTTGGGTTACTGTAGCCATTTTTTTTGCTTTTTTCCTTTCTTTTTTTCCTTTTCTTTTACTTTTTCCTACTTTTTTTATTTTTTAGATTTTTGTAGGCATCTTTTTCTATTAAAAAACGGTACGACGATAACGCGTCCAATAATACAAACTATAATTGTGGGACGACGTCCTCCCAATACTTGCGTGCGTTTTATGCTTATACGGGCAATGACTTTGACGCGACATGTAAATATCTTTTTGAGTAGGTCACATGCCGACATAGTGACTGATATATTTAGAGATTGTTTAGTTCCAAGTTAAAAAGTTTTGGGATGTCATATCAGGTGTTTAATACTAATTTATAATATTAAATACTATTAACAAAACTAATTGTATAAGTGGAGAATAATTCGTGAGGCGAATTTATAAGTCTAATTATTAATAATTATCAAATGTTTAATGTAACACCATATTATCAAAACATGAATTTATTAGACTTAAAAAATTAGTCATCTCGCAAATTATTTTGAATTTATGTAATTAGTTATTTTTAGTCTATATTTAATACTCTATGTAAGGTCAAAACATCCGATATAATAAGTGAAAAATTTATAGGATAAAAACTAAACATATTTGTACTGTTTAGGCCGATCAAGTTTTTCGTATATTCATACACAGCAGAACAGAAGCACTTATGAGACTTTGACAATCGCATAAATTGCAGGCGCGGCGAAGCGCGCTAACCATCCTTGTACTCCTGCGCGGCGGGAGTATTTCACTAAGACAGAAGGGGCAGGCGCACACCAAAATCTAAATATTTTGGAAGGGACTTTCAATAAAAAAAAGTCTTTGGAGCGAGCCCCGACAAGGCGACAGCCGCCAAGTCCTGCAGACCTGAATAAACTTGCTCAGAACTCAGACCGGAATTAACTTGTTTAGATGCGTAGGGTGAATTTTTTTTTTGTCAACTGTAGCACTTTCATTGTTATTTGACAAACTTTGTCCAAATATGGACTACGTAGACTCAAAAGATTCGTCTCGACATATACATACTAAAAGTACAATTAATTATTTATTTTATCAATATTTAATATTTCATGCATGCGTCCAAACATTAATGTGATGGTGATGTGATGGCGAGAGAGTGAAAAAAAGTTGATAGTTTGAGTGTATCTAAACAAGGCCTAAGGGCATGTTCGTTTCAGGGCAAATTTTTTTTGCCCTGTCACATCGAATATTGTGGCCTTAGTTTAGCCTATTAAAAATATACTGATTAAAAAACTAATTTGTCAGTCGGGAACTAATTCACGAGATGAATCTATTAAACTTAATTAGTTTATGATTTGACAATGTGGTGCTACAGTGAACATTCGCTAATGATAGATTAATTTACCTTAATAGATTCGTCTTAGTAATTAGCATATGACCCTGTAATTAGTTTTATAATTAATTTATTTTTAATAGACTAAACTAGTGCCGCAATGTCCAATGTGACAGACAAAAACAAATTTTGCCAGCGAAACGAACACCCCCTAAATATGCTCAGAACTAATGAATTATGAAGAGTACATAGGCTTCTGTTTAGACATAGAGTGAATTTTTTTTTATGTCACATCGGATGTTGCAGTACTAATTTAGTCTATTAAAAATAAATTAATTATAAAATTAATTACACCGTCGTATAGTAATTAACGAGATAAAGCTATTAAGTCTAATTAATTTGTCATTAACATATGTTTGTTGTAGCATCACATTATCAAATCACAGACTAATTAGGCTCAACAGATTCGTCTTACGAAGTAGACTCTAACTGACAAATTGGTTTTTATAATTAGTCTATATTTAATACTTCATACATGTGTCTAAATATTCGATATGATAGATTAAATTTTTTTAAATTGGCATCTAAGCAGGGCCATAACCAACCAAAATTTGCAAGTCAAATGTCAAATCATCTATGAGCTAAACCTAGCGGGGTAATATTCCACTTCGAACTATTGCTTCTAGTTGATTGAATGTTGTGATTCGTATATCATCACAAAATTTATTTGTATCACCATTGCTTTTCAAAGGTGAGTTCCAGTCATTATTTCTTACAATCCCGCTGTGGGATGGATTGCATCCATGAGTTTGTACCGTTTCTCTTGAACACCAGCAACACCCATTTGTATCTCAATTATTGTATGTAGAGGTATCTGCAGGAACATATTTTTAGCCACAGTAAAATAATCAATTATTACAAGTCCATCTATGTTTGTGTTAAGTCAAATTTGTTTAAGTTTGACTTCTAATATCTATAAACATATTATCTTACATGAAAATCATTATATATTATAATGACAGTTTCTATAATGAATTCAGCCATGCAAACTATGTTGTCTAACTATACAATTTTTTAGATATTATAGCCAAAGCTAAACAAGTTTGACTTAGACAAGCCTCGATGGACATATATTTCTAACCGGAGAAAGTACTACAAGTTGGCACAAAATGCCTTACCTCAATATTTGGGACTTCCTCGAGTGGTTTGTCCGCAAAATATGCATAAAGTGCTCTTAACACAGCCTAAACAGAATATTCTTCTCAGGCATCTACAATAGCTTAGTACCAAAAATAACAGAATGAAAATGCTGGTCCTTCTTACCTGGTGAGCTATGACTACAACTGGAGCACGCTGTCGTTCAAGTTCAATTATTACAGGTTCTAGTCTGGACAGAGAGAAATTTTAAAATTAAATGGCAACGCATGTAAGTAACTGAATCATGTATAGAGGCATGCAATAGTATCAAATAGGACATACCAACCTTTGAATGACGTCAAGGTAGGATTCTCCTCTCGGATAACGATACCTCAGCTTGTCTTTTCTTCGTGATCTGAGAAGGTATACAACATGAGGCAAATAGAATGAAACGGCTGATAAGAAAAACACTGTTCTGACGGCTGATAAGCCGGCTCATAGTTGTGAAAGAAAAACACTGTTATGACGTCAAGGCAGGACTTATAAGCCGATTGATAAGCTGAAATGGCCAATCTATTGTGAGAGAAAATCACTGTTCTGACATCAAGGCAGGACTTATAAGGCGGCTGATAAGCTGAAATAGCTGATCTGTTGTGAGAAAAAAAACTGTTCTGACAGCTAATAAGCTGGCTCATAAGCTGAAGTGAACAGGCCCAGAATGGGGGAGGGGAGCTACTGAAAAAATGTACAGGCTAGTGGAACGTTGACCAAAATTCTCAGTGATGAAGGAGAATTTCTAACATACAATGCCATGGTATCAGTGAATTCACATACTCATATTCTTCAGGTTTACTTTTCTTTATTTCATCGTATGTCATCCCATCACAAACCCCAGCATTTATCTCGTCAAGAGCACGCCATTGTATCTAGAAGAACACGAGGAGGAACAAGTTAGTCTTGGTAACACTAAGTAGAGGACAGTCTTTCTAGACCGTTTTCTATCACCTACGGTAGCTAACCTTTGGGAAACCAATGATCGGATGTGCTGTTAATATTGTTCTCTGGAGTGTGCTAGTCCATATCTGAAATCATTGTTGCACATAAACTTAATGATTATTTTTCCCTTCACTGAACAGTGAAGCAAATGACATACTTACAGAGGCAGTCCGCTCAGACTTCAGTCGCTTCTCCACAAAGCTTGCAAGCTTCCTTGAATAAAGCTCACCAGCCTCACTGCATATCAATTATTCCATCACATGAAAGTCAAAAGCAGAACGCAAAATTAGCAAACACCAAGGATTGCACAAATATTGCATTCATGCAAGCATAAGCAAAAATGAATAGAGTTACTTTTCCTATACATGTAACTCCTTCTCTTTTCACCACTTTCAAGGTAAGAGCTCAGAAGTTAATTGTCTTTACCAAGGCTACTATACCTTGGTCTATCATGAGTCCAATTTATATATCACAAAGTCCATCAATGATAATATAATAAATAATACAACATTCAACTTAAAAGAGAAAAACAAGGGCGAAGTGGTGTTTGTTTGTTCATAACTTCATTCCTACCATATTCTCAAGGCATCGCCTAGGCGTCCAGCCCCCCCCCCCCCCCCCCCCCCCCGCCCCAATCGCCTTGTAGAATGGTCGCCTAGGCGTCTGGGCAGTGGTACATTGCCCTGCCTCACCTAGGCGCCTTAAGAACTATGATTCGTAGTTTCGTACTTACCGCAATGACATGCAGTTCTGCTGTGTACTTAAGGAAAAAATGAGAACAAAAATTGGCAAGAAACATTTTTTTTACTTGGACTTGATCTTCTGATCTTTCACTTTTAAAGGTTGCACATGTTGACATGCAAGATCACGAACATTGAAACTTATTATGGATTTTCCCTTTGCATGACACCCAAATTAAAATGACAGCAAAGTGGTAAATACCAAACTGCAGAACAAAGAAATCAAAGATACTAATGACAGAAATACAAAATAAAGAAACTTTAAGACCTCAAAGAAGGGTCTCCACCGATTCTTCCTCTGACATTATCCATACTTTCACCATGTCTTGTTAGCAGGATAGGACGAGGCGTGAGATGACAGTTAACCTGTAACAATACATGACACAGTTGAAAAAACTCATCATGATTTGACCTATATCTGTCAGCGGTTTGTTGAAATCTCCAGGTTCAAGCGAGAAGAAAAGATGCAGTGAGGATTCACTGTGACTCAATTACCACATTGTGAAGATAAAGAGCAGAATAGAAATTTGACAAAAGTCATCTTTACTTGCTAGACTGCATCCCCCGCGTCGCTACCCACGCGGACGACTCGGGCGGCCCGACCATGCCGCCGCCTCCTCACCTCTCTCTCCCCTCCTCCCCTCCCCCGCCACGCCGCTGCCGAAGCAGGACGCCGGCAAGGTCGCGTGGCTCGCCGGGATGGTGGCGGCGAGGCCTCTCCTCGCGTCTGCGTGGTGCGGCGGCGTGGGCTGCAGCGGGCCGGCTGGGCGCGGCCTCGCCTGAGCCGCGTGGGGCTCGGCGGAGCAGCCAGGCTGCAGCTGCAGCGGCTTCGGCCGGAGCTCAGGCAGGCGCTCGGTGTTGGCGACGGCGGCGGGATCTTCTTCTTCCCCTCCGTCGTTCCCTTCCTCCTCTCATGGCAGCACTGGCGGCGCCGTTCTGGGCTGTCCTTGGGCCTGGGTGGTCAGATCCAGTGTGCTAGAGGCTAGATCCGGCGCCCCAAGGGCGGGGGGCGGCGCTGGTGGCGTCGGCCATGTTGGAGGCGGCAGCGCCGGCTGGTGGCACCAGGTTCTCTGCCCTAGCGGCTGGATCTGGCGCCCCTTGGGTCGGGGGCAGCGCCCACGACGGTGGGGCACTCGCATTCTTCGGCGGCTGGTGACGGCTTCGTTGGCTGCGTGTGCCAGAGCCGGCGACGATGTCCAGCAACGGCTTCGGCGTGCGGCAGTGCAACGCGCGTGACAGGGTAAGCCCGTTCCCCTGTTGCCCGGTCAGAGGGGGTGGCGGTCGACGCAGCTACGCGGCTGCTGCATGCAGCCGGCATGTCGATGCCCCTCTGGAAGGGTTTCATTGGGATGGTAGGGCAGTGACGGCGGCGACAGCGGTTCGGGGTCTTGGCCGGATGAGTGTGTTGGGAAACCCTTTGGGCGAAAGCCTTGTCGACGGCTATGTTTGTGGGCGTCGCATCCCCTGTTGAGGGCGTCGGCGCATCGTGTTCCCCAACACTACCTTCCACGGGTGAAAGCCCGGTCCATCCTGGACGAGTGACGGTGGCGTTCTTGACGCCATGCCCTTCTTGAAGGCGTCACTGTTTGGATCTCATCTCAGCGATGATGTCGTCTTCGGTCGATGCTATAAGCTTCTCGGCGCCCGTCAAGAGTGTGGAGGTGGGACTTGCAGCGTGAAGTCGGAGCTGCTGCATCAGGGGATGTGGCTGGGCAACGATGACACGAGGCGAACCCCTCCTTCATCGTCTAATGGGAAGCTTCGAAGGTGTGGCAAACGCCGGGGGCGAGGCGAAGGGTCAAGTTAGAAAGTCGGAGCTGCTCTTCGTTTTGAGCTGACAACGATGACCTACTACGACCTCTCGTTTCGGGCCATCTATTTGTCTTTGTTCGTCTGGGTCTGCTATGGGAAGTCGGAGTTGCGGGCTGCTAAGCAACCACGCTCGGCAACGATGACTCATGGTAGTTTTGTTTGCCTTTTCGCGTTGCATGGGTGGGTCGGCCCTTCACGTGGTGCATTGGCACCACGTTTGGCTGCCCTTCTTGTATATAAATATCTTTCGACTTAATTGAACGGCAGAGCTCCTGCCTTTGTTTCAAAAAAAAAAGAAATTTGACAAAAGTATTCATGTAAACATAAAACTAATGAGACAGACCACAGCAGATTAGATAGCTGTATCATTGAATCACTAAACGCAACACAAATTATGATTTGGCCTACTACACAACTGCAAAGATATCCAGTAGTCTTAATGTGCGCACAACAAAAGGATATTGTTTTCTGTGTATGTACCAAGAAGAAAACAATCCGTCCAGGCAAGTAACCACTTATGTCATTAATCTGCATGAAAACCAAAGTAGGGTATGGGATTAGGAATATGCCACTAGAAGCAAGGCTGCAAAGTATGTCAGTAGTATATATGCAGAAAGTCAATTTCGTCTTACATTTCAAAACAGTGCATATATATATATTAGTATTTGTATGATAAGAAAACAAACCAGTTCAAGATTCAACAACTAAGCAATCATAAAGTAGCAATATCACAGGGAATAGAACTTTAACATGTGTCACTTGACTGTTCATACATACCTTTAGTTGGCCTCCCTTCCCACTAACCATGTCAATCATTTTTATGTAAGAACCCTCTTCCACCGGTTCATAGACCTGAAAAGGTTTCGAAATGTTTACATACTATACTATATTTTGACAAAAAATTGTGTTCCTATGTAATATAATTTGGCAATTACAGACCTTTTCATAATAGGTCAATCGCTCTTTGAAATCTTGTACACCAGCTTCAAAATCTATTCTGTAACATAGAAGACAACGGTTGCGTAAAATGGTGCACCAACATGATGCAAATAGGCAAGCAAATAATTTATTTCTTACTGCTCTGCATAATCGGGACTTTGTTGAACTTTCAATCGTATATTTCTCTCAAGAACATCTTGGTCATTACATAATGTTTCCAAAAAGATGATCTAGAAAGAAGGCAAGGACCCATATGTTAAAGGGAAATAGTATACACCCCAAACCATACAGGAGCAAAGGAGCTTAATATAGTGTTCCATAATGTACATATGCTGCGACTCATGAAAAATCTTAACAGAAAATCTGTTTTGTGCAAATATACAAGAATTCTTTATAAATGCTGTCACAAAACAAACCAAATATTCTTCCAAAGGAGCGCACCGAATCTTCACTTGTTTTAAACTGTTTGCATTGAAAAAAGAAAAGAAAAGAAAACTGCTGTCAAGGGCCTGGTGATCTAGGGTAGCTGGCCCTCGACTACGGAGTTCGTAGTCTCGTGCCGTGTCTTCCGATCGCGGAGGTTATGCCCCTCACAGCGGCTCGGGCTTGAGAGTTGAGAGAGAGATAGAATAAGGTTAATGATCTTGCTTGTCTTCTTAAACCAACGTACGGTTACAATATATAGGGCCAATAGTCCCTACCGAATACTACTAGAATTGGAGAACTGAAAAATAGAAACTAATCTAACTTTCCAACTGCTTCAGCCACCGTGCGCGGCCTGGCTGTCGCCCCGCACGATCAGCGCGTCCTGCGTGGCCCGCTCTGCGGCCCATCGGACGTCGCGTGCACGTCGTCTCCTCGTATACGTACGACCGTACATGACATCTCTCCCCTCCTTCTGGACCAGCTCGTCCTCGAGCTGGAACGCCGGAAAACGTTCGTGGAAAGTGTCCCAGTCTTCCCAAGATGATGATGTCAGCGGCTCCCCCTTCCAGCGCACGAGGACCTGGCGCACCCCTCTTGCGAGACGGAAGCGCTCCACATGTTCCGGTTCTGGCACCGTGGCGCCGTTGTGGACGACGGGGAGAGGTGGTGGAGTGGTCGGAGGCGCGCCCTGCCACTTCTTCAAGAGCCCGACGTGGAAGACGTCATGAAGGCGAGCTCGGGGCGGAAGGGCCACCCTAACGGCGACTGCGTTGATCACCTCGATCACCTGATAGGGGCCGAAGAATCGGGGCTTCAGCTTTCCCATTGACGAGTCCAGCGACGCGATGGGACGGTGTCGTAGGCGCAGCAACACCCAATCTCCCACAGCGTAGGACACCTCCCGATGATGCTTGTCGTAGTGACGCTTCTGAATGGCCTGCGCCTGCTCCAGGCGGAAACGGATGTCCTGCAAAAACTCCTCACGCTCGGCCATAGTCTTGGCGACGGCCGCCACACGCGTCTCCCCGGCCTCATAGGAGCGGAGGGTCGGCGGATCCCGGCCGTAGACGATGCGGAAAGGAGTGTCGCGGAGGGACGTCTGGTACGCCGAGTTGTAGATGAACTCCGCCCAGGGAAGCCACCTGAGCCATTGGCGGGGACGGTCGCCGGTGAAGCAGCGCAGGTACATGGTGATCACCTTGTTCGCGGCCTCAGTTTGGCCATCTGCTTGCGGGTGGAACGCCGAGGTCATGTACAGCTTGGAACCCATGAGCCGCATGAGCTCGCGCCAGAACGTCGATGTGAAGACGGGGTCGCGATCAGACACCATAGATTGCGGCATCCCGTGGAGGCGAACGATGTCGGCGAAGAACGCATTGGCGACGGATTCTGCAGTGTATGGGTGAGCAAGAGGTATAAAGTGACAGTACTTGCTGAACCTGTCCACCACGGTGAGGATGACGGACTTCCCGCGAACTTTCGGAAGAGCTTCGATGAAGTCCAGTCCCACGTCGGACCATACTGATGACGGCACCGGGAGCGGCAAGAGCAGCCCCGCCGGGTGCAGGAGCTCGGACTTGAGCCGCTGGCACGTGCCGCACGCGCGGACGAAGTCTTGGACATGCTGACGCATCCCCGGGAAGTGAAAGTCACGCCGGAGCCGGTGCAGCGTGCGCTGGACGCCCTCATGGCCGTCCTCATGGATGGCAGACACAATCTCCAGGAGCAGCGGGGACGACGGCGCGATGTAGAGTCGCCCCGCGTAGGTCACCAGGCCGTCGCGGACAGCCCACGGCGCGGTGCGGGTGCCAGCAAGAATCTCCTCTCGGAGAGCCACAAGCGCCGGGTCCGCAGCCTGTGCTTGACGTAGCTTGTCGATGAAGTCGAATTTCGGCGCCGACAGGGCGAGCACCGCTCCCAAGCTGTCCGTCGTGTCGCGGCGAGACAGGGCATCAGCGACCACGTTCTGGGCGCCCGGCTTGTATTCCACCTCAAAGTCGAAACCGAGAAGCTTCCCCACCCAATGATGTTGAGGGATGGTGGCGAGTCGCTGGTCCAACAAGAATTTGAGACTGTAGTGATCAGTACGCACGGTGAAGTGGCGGCCCCACAGGTACGGGCGCCAATGGCGGACGGCGTGGACGAGCCCGATCAACTCCCGCTCATATGCGGCGAGCGAGCGGTGGCGTGGCGCGATCGGCCTGCTGAAGAACGCGATCGGGTGTTTCTCTTGCAGGAGCACGGCGCCGAACCCGTGTGTCGAAGCATCACACTCGACGACGAACGGCTTGCTGAAGTCCGGAAGGGCGAGGACCGGTGCTGACGTCACTGCCTCCTTCAGTGTCTCGAATGCCGCAACTGCCTCTCCTGACCAGGAGAAGCCGTCTTTCTTCAACAGCGCCGTCAGAGGAGCCGCGATGGCGCCGTAGTTGAGGACGAAACGCCGGTAGTAGCCTACCAGGCCGAGGAAGCCGCGGACCGCGCGGGCCGACTTGGGCACCGGCCAGTCGTGGATGGCCTTCACCTTGTCCGGGTCCATGGCCACGCCGGTCTCCTTGATGATGTGGCCGAGGTAGGAGACCGACGTGACTCCAAAGGCGCACTTGGATCGCTTGACGAAGAGGTGCTGGCGGCGAAGTTCGGTCAAGACCGCGTGAAGATGTCGAAGGTGATCCGCCCACGACGCACTGTAGATTAGTATGTCATCAAAGAAAACGAGCACAAACCAACGAAGAAACGGTCGCAGGACGTCGTTCATCAGGGACTGGAACGTTGCGGGCGCATTGCACAGGCCGAACGGCATCACCAAGAACTCATACAGGCCGTCGTGCGTGCGAAACGCGGTCTTGTGGATGTCCTCCGGCTTCATGCGTACTTGGTGATAGCCCGAACGCAGATCAAGCTTGGTGAAGAACTTGGCGCCGTGAAGCTCATCCAGGAGCTCCTCCACCACGGGTATCGGGAAAGCATCCTTGACGGTGAGCGCGTTCAACGCGCGATAATCGACGCAGAACCTCCATGAGCCATCCGGTTTTGCCACGAGGAGGACCGGCGATGAGAACGCCGACGTGCTGCGGCGAACGATCCCTTGCTCGATCATGGCCGCACATTGGCGCTCCAGTTCATCCTTGTGGGCCGCCGGGTAACGGTACGGGCGGACCGCCACCGGTGTCGCGCCGGGCTTGAGAACGATCGGGTGGTCACGGTCGCGCGGTGGAGGCAGACCCGTTGGGGCAGCGAAGACATCCCCGAACGAGTCCAGCAGGCCCTCCAACAGGGACTCGCCGGTGGTCGCGGCGTGTACTGCGGGCGCCACCGGGCATGCCACGCCGGACCAACAGACAGGGCGCCCGTCGTGGTGGAAGGACAGGGTGTGGGAGGTGACGTCCCAGGCGATGCGCCCTAGGGCGGCCATCCACTGGGTGCCCAGCACCATGTCGTAGCCGGCGAGGGGCATGACGTAAAGGTCGACGTCGAACGTCACGCCCTCGATGGAGATAACCGCCTGCCGAAGGACGCCAGGGCACGCCACCTTCTCGCCATTAGCGACCGTGGCAGTGAGCCGCGGGCGGGGTGTGATGGCGAGCCCAGTGCGGTGTGCAGCCGCCTCTCCGATAAAGTTGTGCGTGGACCCCGTGTCCACCAGGGCGATGAGCGTCGTGGCGCCCAGGGTGACCCGAAGCAGGATGGGGGCACCCACGGCCACGCCCGCCACGACATGAAGGGAGAAGACGGGGGCCTCCTTCGCCCCGTCGTCTGCCGCAGCAGCCGCGTCGCCGTCGGGGTCGTCGATCTCCACCCCGTCCAGGAAGAAGAGGCGGCGACAGAACCTATTATGACCACGTGAGTACTTCTCATTACAATTGAAGCACAAACCTTGGCGGCGCCGTTCCGCCATCTCATCGGGAGTGAGGCGTCGTTGGCCGCCGGCGGCGCCGTTCCGCCATCTCATCGGGAGTGAGGCGTCGTTGGCCGCCCTCAGCGCGGCCCTGCTGTGCAGCCGCCGGAGGGGCCGGGAGCGCCAGGATAGGCGGCGGCGCCGGTAGAGCCGCCCTGGCCGCAGGTGGGGGCAGGCCGCGCGGAGCCGCCCGTGGTGGTTGTGGCGCCGGCCGTTCGCTCTCCATCAGCTCCACTTGGCGGGCGAGGCTCATGGCTTCGGCGAGATTTTTCGGGTTGTGGAGTCGGACGGCGTGGCTGAGCGGTGGGAGGAGGCCCCCGGTGTAGAGCTGGACGCGTTGCGTCTCCTCGAGCCGGCCTACGCGAGGAAGGAGAGCCTGGAAGCGGTTGGAGTATTCCTCCACGGTGCCCGTGCGCCGGCACTCGGAGAGCTCGAACATGGGCGCGGATCGGAGAGGGGGCCCGAACCGGAGGTTGAGGGGATCCTTGAAGTGGCTCCAGTTCGGCGTGCCCTCGTCGGTTTGCAGCTGGGTGAACCACAATTGCGCCACTTCATCTAGATGGTACGACGCCATGGGCACGCGCTCGTCCATGGTGGTGTGGTACTGGTGGAAGTAGGCTTCGCATTTGTTGACGAAGAGCATCGGATCGGTCGTGCCATCGTAGCGGGGAAAATCCCACTTCTTGTGCTTGGGGTGGAAGTCCTGATCGCGCTCGTTGTAGTGGCGGCGGTCGTCGCCCCCGCCGGAGGACGACTCGGACTTGTCCTTCATGGTAGCCATGTCGGACTCCATGGCGTTCATCTTCGTGGTCATGGTCTTGAGCATCTCCATGACTTCAGCGAGGGTGGGCTCGGCCATGGTGGGTGAGGTGTGTGCGGTGGAGGCTGCGGAGGACGGCGGTGATGGCGGTGGGCTCGGGTTTGCAGGTTTCGGAGACGGCGGCGCGGCGGCGGAGGAAGAGGAGGATCGATTGGATCGCGATACCAGGTTGTCAAGGGCCTGGTGATCTAGGGTAGCTGGCCCTCGACTACGGAGTTCGTAGTCTCGTGCCGTGTCTTCCGATCGCAGAGGTTATGCCCCTCACAGCGGCTCAGGCTTGAGAGTTGAGAGAGAGATAGAATAAGGTTAATGATCTTGCTTGTCTTCTTAAACCAACGTACGGTTACAATATATAGGGCCAATAGTCCCTACCGAATACTACTAGAATTGGAGAACTGAAAATAGAAACTAATCTAACTTTCCAACTGCTTCAGCCACCGTGCGCGGCCTGGCTGTCGCCCCGCACGATCAGCGCGTCCTGCGTGGCCCGCTCTGCGGCCCATCGGACGTCGCGTGCACGTCGTCTCCTCGTATACGTACGACCGTACATGACAACTGCACACATTTTCTCAATAAATGAGGCTAATGGTCCAAATTTCACTCTTGTGACTGTAGTCACCCACCCTTTCCCTAAGCAAATCTAATTATCCAACTACAGGTCTTAAACATGTTCTTCAACCTCTTCCCACACTACCATATAACACTCAGAAGAAAGATTTATTAGTCTAGGTTCCAGTTGGGTGGCAGCAACAGGAACATAAGTACCTCCGAAATGGCTTTTCTGGATAATCTTATTTGCTCTCAATATGCAATACTTTAGGTTTGGCTGAATAGCCATTTTTGTCCCTGAGTTTGCTGGCAAGACCAATCTTTGCATGGTAAATGTATTCTCAGTTCATTATATTTTAGTGTTCAATGAGAATGTTGATAGTTCCCATGATCCTAACATGGAAGATAATCACGTGTTTCAAATGCTCTGGAGTTGCTGATCCAATATACAGTGATAGGATGGAGTAATGTTTATTTTTTGAGCCAGATAGCCAGATAATACCAAATCTCTTGCTGATATAGCGTTTTATGCAGTAGCTTCTAATAATGGCTTTCAACATGCATGCATTACTAATAAGCATCTGTCCATGAGCTCTAGTATCCACAATATGGCGCCAAATGCATAGGCCATTCAAAGAGGTTTCCACTTTGTAACCGAGGGAAGGTCCTTTAGAGAATGCAAGTACATGGATCCAGTCTAGAACTCTAGATGATGATAATACTATTCACCAACTGTAAACTGCCAAGCAAATTTCTTAGCTCTTCAGGAATGAACACACAAGAGAACCTGATTAGAAGGCTACCCTTTCTCTATTTAGATCATGTTCACTAGGTATGCACATCTACTACTTTAGAAGGGACGGGAGGGGGGAAGCTACCAGAAGAACAAAGGTGTCTACAAGGAAAGGAACAACATTCACCCTGATATACGGAGTGCACCCACCATCAATGATTTGAAAATGTCATAACTTCTAAATGCAGTGGGCATGAATGGTTGACAAAAAACAATCATGTGAACCCACCATCAGCTGTAAAAAGTGACATGTGAACAAAAAACAATCATGAATCATGTCTGACAACTGTCAAACAATGCCAATGGCACTTTCTTAGTTTCTTAATGAAATGACACGTGGCACTCCTGTTTAGTTCGAGATAAAAAAATACTATTGCCACTTGGCAGGAGACAAAAAAAATTCAAACAATCAAAAGGATGTTCAAGATGCACACAATGATTTAATCATACCTTACATTTTCCTTCAGCCATTTTCATCAGCATGTTTCTCCGTATCCTTGTGCTGTTTGTGGCATCGAAAATACCAACCTGCAGACCAGCTGAAAGTCAATCATCGAAAAGCACTAAACAGTGCCCAAATCAATGCCCTACCTGACCACCTTCCTGCATCCAAGATAGCATATCTTCCATTGCTAATGCAGCCACCTGAAAAAGCATGGAGACAATCTTACAAGAAAAAAAGAAGAAAATAGTATATGGTTCTAGAAAGTCCTGCATGATGCAATTCACTAACCTCGTTACGTGCCTCCACACCCTCCCTGTTATCTCCACGAAAGAAATCAGCAGTCTGCTCAAAATAACAAGATGCTATTAGTAATTTTCTTGGACAGGGTTATATAGGACCATAAAGAAATTGGAATCGAAGGCTATATATTTCATAAAAATATCAAGAATAGTGATGGATGTGCCCCCCCCCCCCTCATGCTGAAAAAAACGCTACACTGAGTCAAAAAAGTTGTAAGCACCTGATTAGTTCCATGCTTGAGGCGTCGGTACTAGAAAACAAAATAGCAAACATGATTAGTGATGCCATACACACATGTGCTCTACAAAATTAGCTTAAGCTAAATGATCACCTTTCCAACATTGAAGTGTTTTGTTTCATGACCTAACCATCGGAGATATCTAGTAAGTTTAGCTGCTGTAAAGGTCTTACCACGAGCTGGTAGCCCAACCTAGAATATCAGCACATGATTAAAAAAGAACTGCATGCACTTGTCTGAAGGAAAGTAAGACATCTCAATGAATTAACAGGAATAGTTCCAGCTATCTGAATATATGCATACCATCTTTTAGATGCAATATACAGAGCTGAACCATGCACATCAAATAAAAAAGTCTACATTTTGGTAAGGCTGTGCTGTGGTTTATTTAAAAAAGAAAAAGAAAAAATTGCCTTCATAGCACTCAATCCAAACCGTTTTGCTGCAGTGCCATCATTTTTAGGTTGAAAAAATACCACTGCATCTGTTCCCCTCCCCCAGCACTCTGTCAAGCTCTGTCAGTGTTGCCTTCTCTGTCAGTGTTGCCTTCTCTGATGATCTCTGAATTCTCTGATAAGCGGAGGAAACCAAAGAGAGGCAAGAGGAAAAGCAAGCTGGCACTTGCCTGTTGTAGCATGTGTGATGACTTGGCAGCCTAGGGCACACATCTCCACGAGCTCCTCAGGCTTCTCCTGTTTCATACCATTGCTCTAGGTGCAGGGCTTGTTGGGCGAGAAGCTCATCAACCGGGCACAGTGTCAGGCTTGCTCGTCCCCTGATTAGCGGTGGTGGCTTGATTTGCAGCAGTAACTCGATTTCAGTGACTGCTAGTTTTGCGCAAAAGAGGGTCCAAGGGCGCCAGGGAGGAAGGCATGTGAAGGGGGATGGGGTGAGGATAGCAGGGAGGTGACAGACTATAAGAGATATGTATAGTTTAACACATGTATATCATATAACTTGTACTCCAAGTTGTATCTTGACTATATATATGAAAGCCACCCCTCCCTAATGGGTGTGAGGTGTTCCCATAATTCTCTACATAGTATCAAGAGTCTGGGTCCTCTTCCGGCTCCTTCCTCTACCCTAACTTAATTTCTCTCCTGCACCGCCGACTCCACGGACCACCGTCATCCACCTCGTGACGCCTCTGTGCGTGACTTCCTCTGCCTGTGGGTCCTTCTCCCCGCGCACATGATCCCCTCCTCTCCACCCCTCCCAATCCCCCCCTGACCGGCTTGCCATAATTCTTTACAGACGCGGGAGACATTGCCACTTCCAGATTTGGGCTGTATGTGAATGAGCATGAGCATGTTCATGGGGTTAAAAGAAGGGTGATTCCAGGTGTGATCTGAACCATTAATTTGCTATCTAATGGTACAGTGCTAGATTAAGCATGATTTGGATCAATTGCAGTGTTATTTTTTACAATATGGTGAAAATGACAGCATGGGAGCAAACCCTTCAAATCGAGTGCTATCAGAGAAAGTGACCCCATTTTTTATCAGTGCAATACTTAACGGAAAAAAAGCTTGCTAGATACACAGTGACAGTGCTGTTTGACTCATGTGCATGAGTACATCAGAACAATTGAACAAATAGTGTGCAAACTAGGCAGACGAGGTTGCATGTTTCAAAATAGACCACTCGTAGCAAATTATTCTTTGTGGATTTTGGGCTGAACAAAAACTTCTGCTACAACAAATTCTTATAGTCTGAAGAAATCATTGTTTCTTATGTTATATACAGAAAATCACAATTCCACAGAAGTGGAAGACACTTATCTAGCTTCAAGTTTAAGTACTCTGCATCTGCAATAACTGTGTCATAGCTACCAAGGTAAAATGAGCATTCTAAGCGTATGAGATTTACCAACACGATGACCAACTTGCGGTCCTCTTTTGGCCCATACATCTGATCAGCTACCGCAGCTGCTGCAACAACCCCTTCTGCTGCTGGCATACCCTGCTGGAGGGAGCTGTCAGAAGTTAAGGTGACAAAATATGAAGCAAGCAAGCAACAAGTTTTGATAGATTCAGATGCTGTTACCATGAGGATGGCAAGAAATCAATCTTTTGACATATATGTGGCAGAATATAATAGTCAATCAAACAAAAGGTGAAATGGAAATAGGTATCCTGGATATCTCTTGACCCTTTGAGCTTGAGAGTTCAAATTAAAGCAGAAGCCAAGGGTTGATTCTAACTACTTAACTTCATGAGCTTCAACATTCTGCAACTTTTATTGAAAGAGTGCAGCATTGAAGCACAAGGGATGCAAGTTTTGTTTCTTTCTGGGTACTTCAGTTGATAAAAAAAGACTCATCAAATTGAACTAATCTGGGTAAAGAAAAATGGGATGCAAATGAACTGAGTAGTAACCCAAAAGTACCCATTGGGTATCCAATTGCATCCCTACACAAGACATGTTTCTATGCATTGAATGTTGTTCGACATTAGAGATAACTAGGTGTGCACCCTCTAAGCATGTTACAGCAAGGGCATATTTGTTTCTCTTGTCCACCATTCCCCAACCTTGCCAATGGGCAAGAAAGAATATGCTTCTTCCTCCCTAGAAACAAAGATACCCTAACTAGTTGTGAAGTTTCCCTCTGGTACTTACAATTTAATACTACCTATTAGGATATATCAAATAGTTCAGCGACATAGCATATAGAGATTATATACTTGCTATAAGCCCACGATTAAGTTTTACTAAATGTAGTGAGTAGTGACCTGAAGTGAATAATGTACAACCTTTGATTCCGAATCCAACTTAAAGTAGCTCATCGAAAAGGTTTCCTTTGTTGGTCTTGCAAAGTTTGGTGAGCCAACACCTCTATCAACAAACAATGCCCTTTGTTCTTCCAGTGATGGCGCATGCCCTCCAATTGCACTCTGAGCAAAAAATTAGAAAACATCTCAACATCTATAGATTAATTACATTTAGAACTGCTATATGCATATATATTCATAGGGCTATATACAACATATGGCAAGAAAGGGCCAAAAATCAGTGTTTCTTCCATCTAAACAGGATGAAATGCCATGTTGACCGTACCAGAGACATAAATCACAGCAAAGTGCACAAGTATAGGCCAAAACTCTTTCAGGCAGAAAATGCTACTTCATCTGTCCCAAATTATAAGTCATTCCAAGAATCTTAGAGAGTCAAAGTTTTTCAAGTTTGATAAAACTTATATAATAAGATAATAACATTTATGATACCAAATATCATTAGATTCTTCATTAGTTATATTTTCATAGTATATACCTATTTGATGTCATAAATCTTTATGTTTCTTTCTATAATTTTGGTCAAACTTGAGATGCTTTGACTCTCCAGAATTCTAGGAATGACTTATAATTTGGAACGGAGGAAGTAGCTATTAGATATTTAAGGTACAAAAATCTAAATGATCAAAATCTTGTTGAGAGGTAGATCCATCCATTGTCTGGTGTTGCACCAACAATATGTATGAGAAACTTGAAGAAATTTGATACTATGTGGCTTATATTCCAATAAGTAAAGGGAAGTTGGTAACTTCATGGCCATAAACCCACACACTTAAGGACTAGGATTAGTTCTTCTGGCTAATGAACTCAGTCAAATTAATCTAACCTAATTTTTATTTCAGAGTGAATTAAATAGCTCAAAGCAAAAGTTAACTGGCTGCATGCTTGAACAAATTATGATGACACTATTGAAGTTACTTCTAACTTTCTAAGCTCCCAAAATTCTCACATATTTCATCAGCCAATAGTAAAACTACCTTCTCTATAGTGGAACACCTAAATCACCATAGCTGCATGATTTTAAGCCAAGAATTAATCAAACATGAAACTGAAGTTATACCTTCATAGTGTTAACATAGTGATTCGAGGATGAATCGCCTTTAGTTGAGTTGTGCAAAATGTCCTTTGTGGTATCATTGTTTGAGAAACTCCCAGTTTGCAATAATGAGCGTGGATTTTCAGTCAAGTTAGCTGCATAAACAACACCTGAGCCCATGTTTGGTGTTGGAACTACATACTTCTCTAAATCAAGCTCCAAACCAGAAGCGAAGCCATTCTGTTTGAATGAACAAGAGAAAATTGGCAGAATGGAAAAGGAAGCAGCATTTACTTTGATATAGAAACATAGATAACAGCTTTGTGGGAAGAGTGTTCCTTTAAAAGCATGCATGAGCCCACACTATTCTTGACCAAAATAATTACTTTAATTCAGTCCTTTATGGTTGGACATATTTTGCAATGTTGGTTCTACCTATACCTAAGAAATATTGTGGTTTCTCACTTTCAATGATGACAAGTTAGTATAGTATGTTTTAAATGATTGCAGCTCTTCTTGAGGTAAACGAGTCATCATCAAGTTTTAATGCATCATGCAAAGATCCCAATTGTCACAAATCCCCGTTACAGTTCAAAACAAGCCATTAACATCTTGACATTTTCCCAAAAGATGGGCATACCCTCATACTCTTCATAGTGATATGCTTCATAATTTTATACTCCAGTAAGGTCATCATGTCAATATTTACTAATAATAGAAAAAACGACACTTGGAATAAATGTGTTCCCCTAGGGCCAAAGAATTGTCAAGCCCCACAACTAAGTAGCAAAATGTGCCAAGTCATCTACATCTACAACAGCACTCTCGAAAGTATCAGACTGTTAAGTGTCAGACATTGCTTGGGAACCATTTAGACTGTGGCCAGTGTCACTAGTCAAATAGTTGTTTTTATAACCTGTCTTGCAACTTCTAAATTTCTATGCATATCACTGATCTATGTGCGTCCAAATATAAAATGAAAACAGTGAAACAGACCTTGGCCCTGCCTTCTAACCCAGGGTTGATAGTCACATCATTGGTCCCTCGCACCATTGAAGGCTGAAAATACTCCTGATGAAACCTCCAACTAGCCGCCAAGTCAAATGGGGATAACATTTCTGTCTCAACCTGAACCTTGCACTCAAGTACCTCCTTCCCTTCATTGAGTTTAAAGACCACAGTACTCATTTCAAATCCATTGCTCTCGCGACCCAGTGGTCGGTTAGGTCCCTCCTCAATAATGTACCGAGAACTATCATCTTTTCGCTTCAAAACAAACTTGAAATCCAGCGATTCTAGTAAAAAACACAGGGCAACTAGTTAGAATGCTAACAACTGAAACGAAATCTGACTGAACATATACATATACAACAAAGGAAAATTCTCAGCATCAATTGACAAACCACTAATTTTCATTTTTAAAGCACAACTTCACATACTAAAATCCATTTATTCCAATTAAAAGTAGCACAACCCAATTCCTGAAATATCAGTGCATGTGCACCCCAACGGCATAGCACGGATTGCTTTCGTCTTATCCTAAACCTTGCTATGGAGGAACGAAAGACCCCTGGGGACTGGGGCCCTGCGAAGCATATCAAACTCCACGATCAAATCAACTAACTTACCGTGCTGCGAAGGCACGACGCAGCTGAACTCCCACACGGCGGTGGCCACCTGCTCCAGCGGCAGCTGCGTGAAAAAAAAAACCCCAAAACGAGTCAAAAATCCGCTCCGCGCACAAATCACGCGGGCTAGAGGCGATCCAGAGCTTACGGCCTTGCAAGGGTCCCACGAGCCAGCCACAGGGTGGGAGCCGAAGAGGCGGGGGGCCAGGTCGAGCTCCGCGAGGCGCGGGCTCTCTAACTTGACGGAGACGAAGAGCTGGTCGGAGATTCCGCCGGGGCTCGCCATCGCCGGCGAGTTGAAGCGAAGCCTTTCTCGTGAATTGGAAAGTGCCGGAAGGAAGCGCCGATGTCGTGGGCCGATTCGGAGTGGGGCCGACACGGGAGCGCGATGGTTGTTACAGTACAGAGGATATACTGCTAGTGACACAGCAAGTGGGGCCAGAAACAAGTCTTGGCCCACCAGTCAGTAACTGATACGGTGATAACGACAGTAACACAAGCCCGAACTGAAGCTGGGAAAGTGGGAATTTGGTGCGCGACGGTGACGGTGCGGGAGCCGTCTCGCTGGCTCATGGGCCCAGATGACATGGCGACTGGGAGCCGTCCCCGATCCCGTCTCCAGGGAGTCTAGTGGGAAAATTTGAAAAACTCCCCGATCGGAAGTAAACGACGGCGACCGGGGGCGGCGCGTCGCCGCGGCGAGATGACCTCAGTTAGGACCCCGATCGGACCAGCTGTCTCTGCAGCGAATTCACCCTCGGGGCAGCGCCTACGCGACCCAGGTACTTGTGGGATAATTTCATGACAGGATATGTCTTGCCCTCGTTCCTGAGTGAGTGGTTTAGAAACCGATTCTGCATTTCTATGCATGCTTTGTTTGTCATGCTTCGCGCATTTGTTTGGATGATTCTATAATCCACCAGGACCCAAATGATCTCAAGGGGGTCCTATGTTGGTGGATTGATTGTTTGCAGACAGTAAAGAAAACGCAAATAAGTAGGGGTGTGCTCGTATGTACGATTCGCTTAGAAATTTTCAGATCCTCAACTGATCCAAGAGATCAGCACCTGATTGCCAAATAAATTAAGCTTTATAAAATGCAGCTTTATCCTCAACATTTAGTGGAATCCCCTCGGAGCCAACCTCGGCAAAACTTAATAATCTATGTGTGTGTCATAATAATCTATATGTGTGATCTCAACTTTTATTTGAAAGCACGTGAATTCAGGTCACTCTGACTTGCTTGCATAAGTTTTTAGTTCTTGAAATGCTTTTCTGCATCCTTCATCAAAGCCACCAGCAAGCTGCAAATTTGTTTCGGTGCGATCAGTGATTTAGTTTATGCAAATATCACTGCGAAGTAATTCGTGGTTCAGAACAAGTTACCTGATGTATGCGGAAGGCAAAGCGGACACCTTGCAGAAGTAGCTCCTCGTCATTCGCAAATGGGTCTGACTTCAGTGTGTTCACAATGCGGTTCATGTACTCTTTTGCAAGCTTCAAGGAAGCCATCTTTAGCTGTTTAATGTAGGATGGGGATGCACCATGTGTCATATTTCTATTATGGGGATACTTTGTGAAATAAAGTCTCTCATTTATTGAGACAGAACATACTGATAAAGAATTTAGGAATACATACTTGGCTTATGACTCCAGAGTCGAGCATCCATTCCCACGGTATCTTAAGGTCCTTATATCTTCCGCTTGCACTGTCCCTTACTCGTTCAGTGTTATGAACACCTTGTTCAATTCTACAAGGGAAAGTACAATTAGGTGAATGCTGATTTCTTGATTTTCTGTAGAATTCAAAAGAAGCAGGTATTCAACAACTTTTATTCTGTTAAATACATTTCAGTCATCTACTCACTTATCCTGCAGAGCTTGCATGCGCTTGAGAGCCATAGGTGTAGCCACTCTCCTATCATCATGGAAGGATGATGCTTCTGACTCTAGGTTCTTCAGATCTCGGTAGTTGAATGCAGCATCTCTCATGGCATCTGCTTTCTTCTCGGGCCAGTTAGGGAAGTGTTTGAGCACTGCTCTTTCATCCACAAGGTATGACAATTCCCCATCAAGCCACTTCACAAACTCTTCAACATCAGCTATCTCTTTGTATGCTGCATTTTGAACTTCACTTGCGAGGAAGTTCACAAAGTTGCCTTGATTTTCTACATCTGATTTAATCTGTTGAAATGGAAAATACAAAGGAACATTTTAGGCTTAGTTCTGAGAAGAGTCTGACAGGGGAAATAACTGACACTCCCAACAGTCACAAATAAGTGATGGTTCGGGCATTGACATGGTACCCAAGTAAACAGCTTTGACCATTACTTTCTATTCTAACATGTTATGAAACCCAGTAAAACTAAGTATTGCAAAAATATTTTCTATACAAACATGCGCACATATATAACCCAGATATTTAATTAGTTTTTTATTAAGGGGGGACATATGAAGAATATTAAAGCATGGCTTAAGTTCTACACCCATTTGTACAAACCATTATTCATCATTACAATTTACTAGCAGTGGTACGACTAAAGAGTTGTATACTATTGTCAACTCTAAAGTAACATCACCAAGTTGTTTTTCAAAAAAAAAATGTTGCTAGGATTCTTTAAAAAAATCAAAGACATAATGTGCATAGATATACTTATATATGGTTTTTGTAGGTAAGTGTTAACTTAAAAAATCTCTGAAAACTATATTAGCTATCAAGATAGCCAGGGCAGGGGTATCAGTAGTCTATCTCTGAATCAGCAGCTAAAATAGTTGTAGGCAAGCCTCTATCCACGGCCACGGGGACCTCATTCTGAAACAAACTGCTAGCTGCTCTCAAAGTAACCCACATGGATGGACATAAAATATACGATATATTCTGATGAGCAGGCTTTGAACGATGAAGGAGCATGTTATACAAGAAACAGATTTCCCTTTAGATATCAGAAATTAATTTATTGGTGACAATCCTTCTCCAATGTCTGTACTCCAATAAAGAACTGCTAGCTAATGCTCTGGAAGAAATATTGTCCCAACCATTTGTTGAAAGTGTTTATTAAGAGAAAGGGGGGAGGACAGAGGGTAATCATCAGATAAGTAGAAAAATATGTTACGCATCAATATGCTTGAACATGATAGAAAAAATATGTACTTACAGCTAAAACATAAGCTGATCTGTTCTCAATCTCCCCAATCATCTCTCTGCTGTTTGTTGCTGCTGGAATTCCTATGGATCCAGGCTTTGCATCATTTTTGCCTTCACGCCGCACTAACGACCGGTACAACTCGACTACCTCTGGTACCCTTTGTATCGCCTTTGTGCTCCTCTGCAACTTGGAAGGTAGTGGAGGTGGTGGTGGAGGAGGAGGGGCCATGCAGCCTTCCTTTCTCACAGTTGTCTTTGGTTGGGTGCATGTTGGATTGGGCGGTGGATTTGGAACCCTTGGCGCCCTTGATCTCACTAGGTTTACCCTGGAGAATTGCTGCCTGCTGTGACACAATGAGCTGTTGAGATCTACGGCTTCCTTAGCACCATCATTGCTCTGGACGAACTGCTTTTCCTTGGAGTAGCTGATGCTGGTTGCAGAATTCTCCAGCTTCTTCCATAGCATCCTCTTATCAGTATCCTGGCCTTCCAGAGAGGAGATCTGACCTTTTAATCGGCTCACTTGGTGTCTCAATTGCTTGTTCTCCTCTTCCAGAACACGGTTCCTTTCGACCAGGCCATGGAGCTTGCTTCTTAGAAGCGTAACACATGCATCACCCTCCCTCATCATCTCTTTCTCATCAGAGGAGATGAGGTTACAGTATGGTGGTATTGGGTCTCACTATATATGTCTCCTACTTCCTCACTCATATAGTGGTAGCATTAAAGGTGATGTTTTGTAAGTGAGGTGTCGTATCATTGTTTGAGCCGTGCCTAGAGAAACTTACAAATGTGCAAGCAAGAATGGGTCAAGCATTGAGTTTGGTGGGAGCTGTTGCTGGGCTAATTACTTGTCCTTAAAGTGATTGCTATGGGGTAGCTGACTTGTCTGTGGAACTTCCCTTAACTTATTTGCATTGTTTTCTCATTTTTCCTGTGTGCCAGTTTGATCATCTGAATCGAACCATCTCTGTTTTATTCTTGGATTCAAGTTGAATTTATGTTTGTTTGTTTTTTGAAATTCGAATTTATGTTATTTTTGTCGGGGGTCCACAAGAGGGGTACCCCCAATCAACGCAAAACAAATAGGTTAAACCTAGAACACCAATTAATAAACCCAGCTAAGCTAACCTCCCAAGAAACCAACCTCTCGGAGCCTGCAACGCTGGCACACCACTAGAGAGCTTAGACTTGTCGAGACCTTACCGGCCACCTCCTGGTAGCCCACCCCTCGAACCTGCAACAGCTGTGCATCGCTCCTCGGGACCTCGCGCGGGGACCTCGAGCCCCTCCAGCACGATAGCCTATCCCTCGGGGCTCGTCTCGATCTAGGCCTCGAGCTGAAGCTCAACCTCCACTCACCCGAGCCCTCAGCGCACGGGCTCGAGCGAGTGCGCCACTACCCTTCGAAGCCCTCCACGAGGAGGAAGCTTCTTGCTCCCTAACCCCATACCGCGCATTTAATGCGTCCACCTACTCTAGTCACGTCCTCTGCAGCCCGACGTGTACCACAGTGACCAGGGCATAGTCCAGTCTCGTTTTCACCACAAGCATGGGCAAAAAGGTGCCAGTACGGCACTGTTAACTCATACCCTGCACTGTGGCACGTCCCGGTCACATCTCGAGACCCGGATTTCCGCTGTACGACCAGGTTCCCCGGAACTTGCCCATAACTACGGGGACTCGAGCCCCCCGTAGGCGCCACCTCGAGGCCGGCTCTGAGCCCCTCGAGCCCTGACTGCTTTCATGCTATTGGAGGACAGGTACCCCAAGACCCGGAGGGACCCCGTCGTGTCCTGTACGTACCGGGATGGGCGGTGCACGGCCTCCACGTCGCCACGCCTCCACGTCCGCACCCGGGATGGAGGCCACGCTTCAAGGACGCCCCAACAGCAACCCCCACGTCAGCTACAATGTCTTCGACAAGACAGGGTTCCTACCCTTCCCCGTATTGGGCACCGTACGCCCCGACACCTGTAATACCCTTGTGTAACTCTGGCCTCCCCTTGCTCTATAAAAGGGGACACCAGCGCCCTCAGTCCACGTTGACAGACACGTTAGAACTCACATACGCCCGCACACACGCACACTCGAGTCCGGACTCCGGTCCACGCTCATTGAGCTTGTATTCGCCCCTGTACGAGCACTTAGGTGCAAGTAATACAAGAACCCTCTCCCCCGCTGGACGTAGGGCCTTCTTTGCCCGAACCAGGATAAATCCTTATGTCATCTTGCATCACCATCCAGGAAGAGAGCACGCGATCATATTACTCGTTGGTGTCGTACCCCGGGTTCGAAACACCGACAGTTGGCGCGCCAGGTAGGGGCCTTCGCGTGTCCGAGTCGATTTCTCGTTGGTTTCTGGATGGCTTCATCCCCTCCTTCGTTCTCGGCTGGTGCCGTCGTTTGGTTCGGGAGCCTCGAGTTCCTGGCCACCGGCAGCGGCAACGAGCTGACCCTGCTCTCCACGGAGAGCCTGAGCGGAGGGCGTGTCGCGCCACCCCGCGCGGGGGCGTGGCGCGTCGCCCGCACCACCATGCGTCGCCACCTCGCGAGCGGCGCCGTCGTCACCATCGACGCCGGGCACGGGCGGTGCCCGCGGCGCACGCCCACTTCCCCGCGGCCGACGCAGAGTCCCCGAGGGGAAACCTGCCCGGCGCGCGGCCGGAGACTTCTAGGGCGCGCGCGCACTCCCCTAGCGAGTTCGCGTTCGTCACGCGCACGAACCGGGAGCCTGGCCAGAGGCCCCCGAGCCGTGCTCCGTCGACACCACCAGGCCTCCTCCCTCACGGGGTGTACCGCGCCCGACGCCAGCGGCCCCCGTTCGGCCTCAACAACTCTGCGGCTGCTCACGCCCACCACCTCGACGAGCGTCATCAGGGCCGGACGGCGGCAGAGCGGGAGGAACATCCGGGTGTGCTCCTACGAGCCACCACCAACCTGGAGGTCGTCTACCCCGCGCACGTCGACCGCGGCTTCTCACGAGTCGTCGAGCCACCCCGGCGAGCCACCATCGGAGAGTGGTACCGCGAGCTGCAGTCCCAGCATGAGCCAGGGCAGCGCGACGTCAATAGCTCCGACTCCGACGAGTACGACTACCACGACCCTGACCTCTGGGATCCCACCAGGGAGTGCTTCCAGCTCGAGGGAGTCGTAAGCGATACCGAGGACCACGGCGACGACAACAGGTTGGCGCTCAACCTCGAAGAGCCCGGAGACGTGGCTGCGGCAGGCGGGTCACGCGTTCAGGGGAGGAACGAACCCCCGGCACCGACTGCACCATCTCAGCACAGCGACGACCGAGCGGCGCAGCTCGCGCAGCTGCGGGAGGCCATCGCCAAGGCTGAAGAGGATCGACAACGCCTGCTGCAACTCGAGAAAACCCTAGCACAAGAACCAGCCCAGCCTCGAGGCGCCGGTGTTCGTGGCCGAGCTCGAGAGGTCCACCGGCAGATCCTCGAGGACGGGGCGCCAGCACGCCCCGAGGTGCGTTTCCCGCGAGCCGGGCAGAACGTGGTGGCGGCGGCGATGCTGCTCCGCGATCTACCCGCCGTCTCCAACCCTGACGCCAGGCGCATGCTTGGGGAAATGAAGAACTTCCTCGAGACGGCCGCTGTGCAGCAGGCCGAGAGCTCAGCCTCGCGGCGGCGCGGGGCGGCCTCGGGAAACTGGCAGACACGCCCCGCAACGAGCGCGAGGCATCCGTCCACCAGCCGGACGCCTCTTGAGCTAGGCCAGTCCGCGAACGGATCATCGACAACCGGCCACCTCGAGACCCCAATGACGCCCGCAACGACATCAACCGACGGCGCAAGGACAAGGGGGCCCAAGAGCGTGGCTATAGCGCCCATCGAGGGGGGCGCTACGACAGTGACGAGGACCGGCAAGTCCTCGAGCCCCCGGGCCTCAGAGTCTTCAGCCGGGCCATCCGCAGCTCAACACTCCCCGACCGCTTCCGACCACCGACCAACATCGTGAAGTATGACGGGGAGGTCGAGCCCAAGCTCTGGCTCTCAGACTTCCGCCTAGGCTGCCAACTGGGCGGAGCGAAGAACGACGACCGTGTGATCATACGCCAGCTCCCACTTTACCTCTCTGACACCGCCCGCCGGTGGCTCGAGGGGCTCCCGCCAGACCGGATCGATGACTGGGCCGACCTAGTCAGGGTCTTCGACAGGAATTTCAAGGGGACTTGCGTGCGCCCAGGCAATCCCTGGGACCTACGGCATTGCAGGCAGGCGGCGGACGAGCCCCTCCGCGACTTTGCTCGGCGATTCTCGAAGCAGCGCCTCGAGCTCCCCCACGTGCCTGATGAGGACGTCATCTCAACATTCCTCGCGGGCACGACATGCCAAGAGCTAGTTCATGAGCTAGGACGCTACCGTCCCAGGATGGTCGAGGACCTGATGGATCGCGTCACCAGCTTTGCCTCAGGCGACGAGGCAGTAGGGGCCTTCTTTGGCCGTTCCACGGACAAAGGTAAGGCGGTGGCCGCGCCGGAGGGCTCGAACAAGGGCAACGACGCCAAGAACGACAACAATAACAGCAACAAAAAGAAGAAGAACAAACGCAAAGGTCAGAAGGCGAAACGCGACGCCAATGACGACGACGACGACGAAGAGGTGCTCGCAGGCGCCCTCGAGCCTAAGAAGCCCCGAGGCCCCCCTGACGGAGCTGTTTTCGACCAGATGCTCGAGGACCCCTGCACTTATCACAGGGGCCCCGTAAATCACAAGTTAAAGGACTGCCGACAGTTGAAAGGCTACTACTCCAAGCTCGGCGATAAGAAAGAAGACGCGCCTAAGGGCAAGGATAACAATCGGCGCGGCGGTGGTGACGCGGACGGCAACTTCCCCCCGGTGCGCGACTGCTACATGATCTACGGGGGGCCGACCGTCGGGCTCTCAGCTCGAGAAAGAAAGGAGCGCCGGGAGATCTTTGCACTCGGCCACGACGCCCCCCGGTATCTTGACTGGTCTGATGCGCCGATCACGTTCGACCGTGACGACCATCCGGACCGTGTCATAAACCCGGGGGCGTACCCTCTCGTCGTCGACCCCGTCATCGTCGACGTACGGTTCTCCAAGGTGTTGATTGATGGGGGCTCGAGCCTCAACATCATATACCTCGAGACCCTCGACCTCCTGGGGATTTCGGAGGGTCAGCTCCGACCCAGCGTCGGGGGATTCCACGGAGTCGTACCAGGGAAGAAGGCCCACCCCCTCGGGCGCATCGACCTGCCGGTTTGCTTTGGCACGCCGGCTAACTTCCGCCAGGAGACGCTCACCTTCGAGGTGGTTGGATTCCAAGGGACCTACCACGCCATCATCGGCCGGCCAGGCTACGCCAAGTTCATGGCGGTTCCCAACTACACGTACTTGAAGCTCAAAATGCCGGGGCCAAAAGGGGTCATCACCGTCGACACATCCTACGAGCACGCGTACCACTGCGACGTGGAGTGCGTCGAGCGTGGGGAGGCAAACGTCCAGCTCGACTCGCTCGAGGCCCTAGCCGCCCTGGCCACCAAGGAGGCCCCTGAAGCGAAGCGCCACGCTGGCACCTTCGAGCCGGCGGAGCACACCAAGCTGATACCCGTCGACCCGACCTCGACCGATGGCAAGACGCTGGCCGTCAGCGCCAGCCTCGAGCCTAAATAGGAAGCAGTGCTCGTCGACTTTCTCTGCGCGAACATCGACATGTTTGCGTGGGGCCCCTCGGACATGCCGGGCATACCGAGGGAAGTCGCCGAGCACGCCTTGGAGATCCAGGCCGGGTCCAGACCGGTGAAGCAGCGCCTGCGCCGCTTCAACGAGGAAAAGCGCAGGATCATCGGCGAGGAGGTGCACAAGCTTTTGGCGGTCGGATTCATCAAGGAGGTATTTCACCCGGAGTGGCTAGCTAACCCTGTACTAGTTAGGAAAAAGAATGGAAAAATGCGGATGTGTGTATACTACACTGGTCTGAATAAAGCGTGTCCAAAGGTTCCATTTCCTTTACCTAGAATTGATCAGATTGTCGATTCCACTGCGGGGTGCGAAGTACTTTCATTTCTCGATGCATACTCCGGCTACCACCAGATTAAGATGAAAGAATCCGACGAACTCGCTACCTCTTTTGTTACGCCTTTTGGTATGTATTGCTACATTACAATGCCCTTCGGCCTTCGAAACGCCGGGGCAACGTACCAACGTTGCATGCAACACATCTTTGGCGAACACATAGGCAAAACCGTTGAGGCCTACGTCGATGACATCGTGGTTAAAACCAAGAAAGTCGGGAACCTCATCAGCGATCTCGAGGCCACGTTCAAATGCCTCCGGGCCAAGAATGTGAAGCTCAACCCCGAGAAATGTGTCTTTGGTGTGCCTCGGGGCATGCTACTAGGCTACATTGTCTCACAACGGGGGATCGAGGATGAGCCCAATTCGAGACCTCAAGGGTGTGCAGAAAGTGACAGGCTGCCTAGCCGCTCTCAGCAGATTCATCTCGAGGCTAGGGGAAAAAGCGTTACCCCTCTACCGCCTGCTGAAGAAGACGGAACACTTTGCGTGGACTGTCGAAACCAAGGAGGCCTTAACCAAGTTGAAGGTGTTGCTGACTTCCGCGCCAATTCTCGTGCCTCCGCGACCAGCCAAGGGTGACGATCCCCCCGAGCCCCTCCTCCTCTATGTGGCCGCAACCACTTAGGTGGTCAGCGCGGTCATAGTCGTCGAGAGGCACGAGGAGGGTCATGCGTTGCCGGTCCAACGACCGGTGTACTTCACCAGTGAGGTGCTCTCCGAGGCCAAGGTCCGGTACCCGCACATCCAGAAGCTGCTCTACGACATCATCATCACGAGGCGCAAGCTCCAGCACTACTTCCTCGCTCATCCCGTAACGGTGGTGTCGTCCTTCCCCCTCGGTGAGATCATCAACAATCGGGAGGCCACGGGGCGCATCGCCAAGTGGTCCGCCGAGCTAATGGGGGAGGCCATCACCTACGCCCCGCGAAAAGCCATCAAGTCGCAAGCATTGGCGGACTTCGTCGCTGAGTGGACCGACACCCAGCTCCCGCCAGCACAAATCCAAGCCGAGCTCTGGACTATGTACTTCGACGGGTCCCTCATGAAGACAGGGGCAGGTGCAGGCCTGCTCTTTATCTCACCCCTCGGAGTCCACGTGCGCTACCTGCTGCGCTTGCACTTCCCCGCCTCCAACAACGTCACTGAGTACGAGGCCCTCGTCAACGGGCTGCGCATAGCCCTCGAGCATGGGGTCCGACGCCTCGACGTTCGAGGGGACTCGCAGCTCGTCGTCAACCAGGTCATGAAGGCCTCGAACTGCATCGATCCCAAGATGGAAGCGTACTGCGGGGAGGTGCGCAAGCTAGAAGATAAGTTCTGCGGCCTCGAGCTCAACCACATCGCTCGAAAGTACAACGAGGCCGCGGACGAGCTGGCTAAGTTAGCATCCACGCGCGGCACTGTCCCCCCAGATGTGTTCTCAAGGGATATCTTCGAGCCATCCGTCATGTCGGTGTTTCGTACCCGGGGGTATCACACCAACGAGTGATATGATCGCGTGCTTCTCTTCCTGGGTGGTGATGCAAGAGGACACAAGGATTTATCCTGGTTCGGGCAAAGAAGGCCCTACGTCCAGCGGGGGGATGTTCTTGTATTACTTGCACCTAAGTGCTCGTACAGGGGAGAATACAAGCTCAGCGAGCGTGGACCGGAGTCCGGACTCGTGCCTGTGTGTGGACTCGTGTGTTGTGTTCCTTCTGAATGAGGGCCCTAGTGTCCCCTTTTATAGAGCAAGGGGAGGCCAGGGTTACATAAAGGTATTACAGGTGTCGGGGCGTATGGTGCCCCATACGGAGAAGGGTAGGAACCCTGTCTTGTCGGGGCCACTGGAGCCGATGTGATCGTCGCTGTTGAGGCGTCCTTGGGTCGTGGCTTCCATCCTGGGCGCGGACGTGGTGGCACGACAAGGCGGGAGCCGTACAGCACCCATCCCGGAATGTACAGTACGCGGTGAGGTCCCTCCGGGTCTTGGGGTACCTGTCCTCCAATAGCACGAAAGTAGTTAGGGCTCGAAGGGCGCGGAGCCGGCTTCGAGGTGGTGCCACGGGGGCTCGAGGGGCGCGGAGCCGGCCTCGAGGTGTTACAGTGCAGGGCTCGAGGAGCGCGTAGCCGGCCTCGAGGGGTTACAGTGCAGGGCTCGAGGAGCGCGTAGCCGGCCTCGAGGGGTTACAGTGCCTGGCTTGGCCGAACAGTGCCGTACTGGTGCCCTTTTGCCCATGCTTGTGGTGAAAACGAGACTTGACCTTTATACCGAGTTACTATGGTACATGCTGTGCACTAGTGGACATGACCGGAGTAGGTGAAGGCATTAAATGCGTGGCATGGGCTGGTACGGCTGTCTGTGCAGCTCGAGGTCCGTGCGTTAAGGCTCGAGGTGTGGGGGCGCGCTCGCCCGAGGCCTGGAGGGCTCGAGCGAGACGGAGAGCGATCGTGCTCGCCCGAGGCCTTGCTGGGAGGGCTCGGGCGAGACGGAGACAGAGCGTTCGCCCGAGGCCTGGCTGGGAGGGCTCGGGCGAGACGGAGATAGAGCGTTCGCCCGAGGCCTTGCTGGGAGGGCTCGGGCGAGACGGAGACGGAGCGTTCGCCCGAGGCCTGGCTGGGAGGGCTCGGGCGAGACGGAGACGGAGCGTTCGCCCGAGGCCTGGCTGGGAGGGCTCGGGCGAGACGGAGACAGAGCGTTCGGGTGTGTGCGTTGATTGGGGGTACCCCTTTTCGTACCACCGACACGTCAAAATCGGCCCGGGGGCTGGCTCCTCGACGCCACCCCTCGAACTAGACACGGGGGCTCGACCTTCAACGCCACCCCTCGAGAACGACCCCTCGACATCCGCTGAGGCGATGCAGATCGACGCACCTGCCTCTTCGTCATCACGACCCCTCGACTGGCGGACGCCCTTCCTCGACTACCTGACGCAAGGCGTGCTACCAGAAGACAAGACGGAGGCCCGACGCATCGCTCGAAGGGCCAAGACCTACGTCATCTACGGCGACGAACGAGAGCTGTACCGTCGAAGCCCATCGGGAATCCTTGAGTGCTGCATCCCCCTCGAGGAAGGACGCAGGCTCCTTGACGACATGCACTCGGGGGCTTGCGGCCATCACGCAGCGCCAAGGACCTTGGTGGGGAACGCTTTCCGCCAGGGCTTCTACTGGCCAACCGCCATCGGAGACGCCAAGCGCCTGGTCCAAGCTTGCCAAGGGTGTCAGTTTTACGCCAAGCAAACGCACCAGCCTGCGCACGCCCTGCAGATGATCCCCATTACTTGGTCGTTTGCCGTCTGGGGGCTCGACCTCGTGGGTCCCCTCAAGATGACAACCGGAAAGTACACGCATGTGCTCGTGGCCATCGACAAATTCACCAAGTGGATCGAGGCCAAGCCCATAGGCGACCCCACCTCTGAGAAAGTCGTCGAGTTCATCGCAGACATCATGTACCGGTTCGGGGTGCCTAATGTCATCATCACCGACAACGGCACCCAATTTACGGGCAAAAAATTCACCAAATTCTGCGATGACAACAACATTCGCGTGACCTGGGCCTCGATCGCATACCCTCAATGCAACGGGCAGGTCGAGCGCGCCAACGGCATGATACTCCATGGGCTGAAGCCGAGACTGTTCAAGACCCTCAAAAACTTCGGAAAGGGGTGGGCTACAGAGCTCCCCTCGGTGCTATGGGGCCTCAGGACTACGCCGAGTCGAGCCACCGGGTTCACTCCGTTCTTCCTAACCTACGGCGCCGAGGCTGTCTTGCCTACGGACCTCGAATACGGCTCCCCTCGACTTCGAGCCTACAACGAGCAAACCAACGATGAAAGGCTCGCCAACGCCAAGGACCAGCTCGAGGAGGCCCGAGACGTGGCGCTCATCAACTCCGCGCGCTACCAGCAAACGCTTCGACGCTATCACGATAAGCACGTACGCAAGAGGGATTTGGCGGTGGGGGACCTTGTGCTTCGACGGCTGCAAGACAATCGAGGGCGCCACAAGCTCACTCCTCCGTGGGAAGGCCCATACACCGTAGCTGAGGTGCTCAAGCCAGGAACATACAAGCTCTACGACGACCAAGGGAGGATCTTGGCAAACGCGTGGAATATATCTCAGCTACGTTGCTTCTACCCTTAAAGGCCTCGAGGCCTCATTCATTTTGTTGCTTTGTACAAACACGCCCAAAATGAATGAACAAACTCATGCATTGTCTTTCATTTTGCTTAGCAACTTAAGGTAGCCTCGACCCTGCCATGCTCAGGGTCGAGCCTCCCTCGGGGGCTGACGGGGGGACCTCCCCCCCAGACTCCGGAAAAAACGCGTTTTCTTTTCAAAAAATTTGACCCTCATCTCGACTCGTGCCTCGAGTGAACTAGCGACGTCTAAATCCTAAAATACCTCGAGCCTCCAAGGGTCGGGAGGCGTCGACGTAGACGGCCACCTACGCCCCCGGGCTACGGTACCCTACCTACGCCTCCCCTCGAGGGGCTCGCGACGTATCGAAGGAACACAGACTAAGCTAGCAGAAACTCGAGCTTGCAACAAAGAGAAGTGGTCAAACGCATTTGAGTAGAAAACAACTCCTTTAAACAAACAAGTCATATATACATACGGGTCTCGACGGACCCTCATTCATGTCATAAAATTCTTACAGGGGCCTCGACGCCCAAATTTGGCACGCAGGCCCTAATCTTCGTCGGTATGATACTCCTCCCCGAGGTCTTCCACGGCGGGCGCAGCCTCGACACCCGAGCTAGAGGGAGGAGGGTCCTCGACACCGCTGCTGGCGTCAGGAGGCAGCACGTCCTCCTCGAAGATCTTCGCGAGCGACGTCCCCGGCCTCTCCATCTTCTCCAAGATTTTGTCGACACGGCGATTGTTCCACTCCTCGTCCTTCCCCTCGATCTCGATGAAACCATTGGCGACAACGTGGACCGGGAAGCGGAAGCCGGAGCGGACGACCGCGAGCGTCTGCTTGACGCCATGGTGGAGAGCTTGCCGGACACGGTCCCGCGCCGCTACGTCGAGGAAGCACAAGGCGTCGCCTCGGGCCATCGCACCTTCTGCCGCAGCCACCGGAGGAACACCCCACATGGAGCCGAGCCGGTCGAGGGAAGCGCGAGCCCGCTCTGCCACCATCGTCTCGTCTTGGAGTTGGTCCAAGAGAGCCTGGTTCGTCCCGCGGAGCTCCTCGACCGTCTTCTCGACCCCTGCGCAACGAACGAGGAAGAGTGAGACTGCGGCGTAACAAAAAACTTCGAGGCCCAAGCAAGGACAAGGTGTAAGCCTCACCATCGCAATGTTGCCCCAATGCGGCGAGGTCGCTGGTAAGGCCCTCAGCGCGCTGCTCGAGCCTGCGCTTCTCGGCCAGCTTGAGGAGCTTCTCGGACCTAAGCTCCTCGATCAGCTTGCCCGCCTCCACGAGGGCCAGATCCTTTCGGATCACCTCCTGCCGCGCCGCCCCCTCGGCAGCTCGGGCGGTGGCGACACCGCTCTCGGCGTCTTCGGCCTCCTTCTTCGCCGCCTCCGCTGCGGACCGAGCGGCGGCGGCATTGCGTTGAGCATCCTCAGCCTCTTTTCTCGCCGTCTCCGCTGCGGTTCGGGCGGTGGCAGCCTCGCCTCGGGCGTCAGCGGCCTCCTTCTTCGCCGCCTCAGCTTCAGCCCGGGCGGAGGTGGCCCCGCTTCGGGCGTCCGTGGCCTCCTTCCTCGACGCCTCGAGAGCGGCGGCGGCCTCCTTCCTCGAAGCCTCGAGAGCGGCGGCGGCCTCCTCCTTGGATCGAGCGACCTCACCTCGAGCCGCCCGGACCTCCGCCTCCTCCTCGTTGAGCCGGCTCGCCATTTGGGCGTTCCGGCTCAGCTCAGCGCGGAGATCTTGAAGCTCCGCCTCAGCCCTCGCGAGGGCGGTCGACATCTGTGCGGACCGGCCCGCCTCCTTAGAGCAGGACCGCTCCGCCTCCGCCATGAGCTCGGCCACCTCCCGGAAGATGGACCGCACCTCGCGCGGGGCCCCCCGCTGGGCCGGTTGCTCGACGGGGACCATGGCAAGGGACGAGCTCGGCGCGTCGGGAAACGGCCATACTGGTCGGTCAAGCTCGATGTCGGGCAGATCCTCCTCCGCCCCGAGCTGCCCCAGCTGCGGCCCGCCGCCCGACGACACGGGCCCCGGCTCCCTCCGTCCCTCCGCCGGCACCTCCTGTCGCTCCGCCGCCTCCCGAGGCGGCGTCACAACCTCGCGTGGGGACGAAGACTCGAGCGGCAGCGAGTCGATCGAAAGAAGGCTCGACCCCGGGCCATCTTCCCTGGCCGGGTCCTCCGGCGTCTTGTGAGCGCTAGCCGGCGCCTCGGGCGCCTCCACCATCGTCAAGCCCGCGGCGAGGAGCGGCCCCTGCTCCAGCTCGTTCAGGAGGTCCTCCACCGTCGGCTCCTTCTCCGCCAACGCCTCTCCCCTCTTTCCCTCCTCCGCAGCCCGGCTCGTGTCGGTCGGGGCCTCGAGGGGCGCAGTCTCCTCGGCCCCAGACACCGGCGGGGCCGTGCTCGCCCCAGGCGCTTCCCCCGGAACAGCCGTCGTGGTGGGGGGAAGGGTGGCGCTCCCAACTGGCGCCATCGCGGGAGGAGGAGGAGGGGGAGGAGGCAGCGCCTCAGTGGGTGTGGAAGTGGCGGGCTCGATGCCGTAAGCTGCGGCCCCTGCAATACGAGATGAAAGTGATATCAGAACCGAGAAGGATGCCTCGACCCCTGTGGTTGATGGCGACGGCCTCACCAAGATTCGCGACGATCATCTGGCCTCCTCGAGCCATGGCAGCTCGAGCCTTCTCCAGCCAAGCGGCTTCTCTAGCGGAGGAAGGTGCCATACCTCGAGGTGCTTGTGCCTCGATGGGGCTCGAGGTCTTGGCCCGCTTGGACGCAGCGAGGTCCACCTCCTGGTAGGAGCGCTTCCCCCTGAGAAACCAGAGATGGCATGCATCATCAAAAGTAAAGAGGTAAAGCCTCGCTACCGACGAGATCCAAGAAAATTACTCACCCAAAGCGGCGGCTGGGCTTCTTCCCGGAATCGTCGGACCCACTCGGGGGCTTCAAGCCCACCCCACGGCTCGAGCCCTGCGCCTGGGCCGTCTCCGCAGGGCTGGGATGGGGGAGGGCTCCCGACACCTCCCGTGGCTCGACCTCGAGGGAGAGCCCTCCTTCCGCCCCACATCGCGGGAGGGCGACCGTACCTCCCTCGTGCTATCGTCGTGGCGCCTGCCCCGGCGCGGGCTCCGGGACCTGCTCCGGCGCTCGCGCTGGCGGTCGCGCCCTCCCGCGTCCGCTTCTGTGTCCCGGCGGCGGTGCGGCGATGGACTCCGGGGACTCCCACGCCCCTGGTCACGAGACGCCCGGGGCTCCCTCCCCGACGCTCGTGATGGTGCGGGCTCGACGCCTCCTCCTGATGCCCGCTCCTCCGCGGGCTCGACCCCGACCTCGATGGCTCGCGGCGGTCGGGCCCGGAGCCCCTCCCGATGTGGTCACTGCCCCTCAAGGCTCGGCCCTTCTCGAGACCTCCCGCCTGGGCTGACGCGGGGGCGGCCTCCGTTGGTGCTGTGGCGGAGGCGCTCCGGGTTCGGGGCTTCCTCACGACAGGGGGCGCGTCCGGCCAGGAGCTCGACGTGCCCTAGGCCTCCGACGAGGCGGAGCTGGGCGTGGCCTTCTGCTGCTTCACCCCGCGCGGTACCTTCGCCGGTGGGACCTCCAAGACATCCTCCTGCACAGAGGAGTGGTCAGCCCGGACGTCGACGACCTCCGCGTGCCTCAAACGCGCATCCATCCCCTCGTCGTCACTCTCGTCATCATCATCGTCCTCTTCCTCTGAGCTCAAGGAGCTGAGCTCGGGGGACTCATCTCCAGGTCGCCGGTTGCGACGAGCCTTCGCCAGCCTCTGCTCCCGAGCCGACCGGCGCAAGTTTTTGTTTTTCTCTTTCTTTTTTCTGGCACCCTTTCTCTCTTTGTCTTTTTGAGCAGAGAGGCGCCTCACCTGTGTTCCCGCGGCGTCCTCCCTCACCGGGAGCCTCGACGCGCGACAAGTAAACGCCCCCTGCGAGGAAGAAGAAGCTCGATGAGAAAAACTACGAGGAGAGCGAACAAGGTTCGAAGAAAGGGAGAGGAGGAGGGGGCTCGAGACAGCCTAACTCGAGGGGGGCTCACCAGGTCGAGGCACCCCTCGTCGGGTGCCATGATGATCAGGTCGGCCTCCTCTGGGCGGAACGTCCCCTGAACGGTGAGCGTCACCCGGGAGGTAGCCTCGTTCCGAGGCAGCCTCTCCTCGGCCATCCTCGATTGGTTCAGCGCCTCGAGCGAGGCATTTGGCCCCATCTCAAACATGAGAAGGGGGCGGTCTGCCAGAGGGAGGACCCTCCGCTGATGGAACGCCCAGATAACCGCCTGGACAGTCAGCTTCTTGTCCTCCACCAGCGTCCGCATCGTGTTCATCAGCGGCAACAGGTGGCGCTGCCTGTCCGCAACGACGCCCCAGTTCCACTTCTCCGGGCGATGGGTGATGACCCTGCCGGTGTACTGCGGAAGAAGCCCGTCCACATTCCGCAGGTAGAACCAGTGGTCGTCCCACCCCGCCTGGTTGGTGGACAGCTTGTAGCGGAGGTAGTCGCGGGGAACGTTGGCCGACGAAGGCCCGGTCCTTACGGTGATGGTGAGGGAGCCCACGCGAGCGAGCCTCCTCCCGCTCGGCTTCGCAGCCTTGTTGAAGAGCTCGCCCCAGAAGAGGTGGACGAACATCTCCCAGTGTGGCTCAATCTTCAAGTACCCCTCACACACGGCGGCATAGATGGCGGCGTGCGAGATGGAGTTGGGGGAGAAGTGCTGCAGCTCCACCTCGAAGTGGTGGGCCAGCCCCCGCATGAAGCGGCTCGGCGGGACGCCGAGCCCCATACGGTGGTAGCGCGTGAAGCTCACCACGTACCCCTCCGGCGGGTGCGGCTCCCGGGGGTCCGCCGACGGAAGAATCCACCACGCGGGACCCCCCTGCGGGTTGGGGCGGAGAAGCCCCCGCTCCACCAGCGTCTCCAACTCCTGCTGCGTCGTCTTCGTCGAGCTCCAGTCTTCGGCCGGCAGCACTTGGGCGGCCATGGCAGCGACGACGCGGATCTGAGCGGCGGACAGACGGCCGGGAAGATTCCCAATTGCTAGCTCGAGGGAGAGGACGCGTGGAGGCTACGGCGGCGGTGAAGGCAAAGGCAAAGTAAAGGGTTCCTTTTCCCCCTCTTTCGATATTTATAAGGGAAAACCCCAACGGGCGGGGTCTCCCACGACGTAAAAAGGTAACCGCATGCATTTAATGCGCCCACCTAACCACGTCTCGAGCCGGTTGACAAGTACACGCGGCAGCATCCCATCCGCTCAACTACCGGGGCCCTCCGCGGCCGCCGCTCCAACTTCACGTCCGCTGCCCTGGCGCCACGATCTCCATCCATTCCCTGATGGTTTCCGCCTAAAAAGGCGCGCCCAACGAGCAGAAGGATTCCCAGACGACGGAGGCTTCTTCACGAAGGTAAAAACGGGCCCCGGCCCTAAGCCTCGAAGCAGCGAAGGCTGGCCCTCGAAGAGGGTTCGACAGCCGGCTTCGAGCACCCGAGTCAGGGACACCAAGGGGCGCCACTCGCGGCATCACTCGAGGGCCAAGCCCTCGAGGCCCCTCACGTGTATCCAAGGCAGGGAGCACGACGTGCAGTGAGATCCCCTCGGAGGGAGGCATCGAGCCACCGGGCCCTATCGAATGGACCCGACACTCCTGCAGACTGAGCACCCATGCTTTATGAGATCGTCTCCGGGCTACAGTCGACCCCTATCGAACGGGGCACGAGGTCTCACTTGGATTCCCCGTTACCAGCTCACCAGGAACCTCGATACTCGCCCGCTCGTGGTAGTGCGAGGCATCCCCCCTTGCATCCGATCGAAAGGACTCGCGGGATGACAAGCCAGGGCAACCGGCGTGCCGGACGGCTCGAAGTGCCGGCCGGTCGGTTCAGCCTGGCACCCCTCGACGAAAGAGGGTAAAAAACTCGGGGGCTCAACACTCCCGAACCTAAAAAATGCAACTAACACTCACACAAGAAAAGGCCCACGAGGGAGTCCCAACTACTCCCCCGTGGCCTCGGGGGTTACACCCACGGGTGTCGCTCGCACGACACCCACGGAATCAAAGCAACCAAACCCTCGAGAACCGGCTAACTAACCCTCGAGGTCCCAGTCGGGAGCCCCTGCTCGAGTGCAAGCACTCAAACAAGGGCTCGGGGGCTACTGTCGGGGGTCCACAAAAGGGGTACCTCCAATCAACGCAAAACAAATAGGTTAAACCTAGAACACCAATTAATAAACTCAGCTAAGCTAACCTCCCAAGAAACCAACCCCTCAGAGCCTGCAACGCTGGCACACCACCAGAGAGCTTAGACTTGTCGAGACCTTACCGGCCACCTCCTGGTAGCCCACCCCTCGAACCCGCAACAGCTGTGCATCGCTCCTCGGGACCTCGCGCGGGGACCTCGAGCCCCTCCAGCACGATAGCCTATCCCTCGGGGCTCGTCTCGATCTAGGCCTCGAGCTGGAGCTCAACCTCCACTCACCCGAGCCCTCAGCGCACGGGCTCGAGCGAGTGCGCCACTACCCTTCGAAGCCCTCCACGAGGAGGAAGCTTCCTGCTCCCTAACCCCATACCGCGCATTTAATGCGTCCACCTACTCCAGTCACGTCCTCTGCAGCCCGACGTGTACCACAGTGACCAGGGCAGAGTCCAGTCTCGTTTTCACCACAAGCATGGGCAAAAAGGTGCCAGTACGGCACTGTTAACCCATACCCTGCACTGTGGCACGTCCCGGTCACATCTCGAGACCCGGATTTCCGCTGTACGACCAGGTTCCCCGGAACTTGCCCATAACTACGGGGACTCGAGCCCCCCGTAGGCGCCACCTCGAGGCCGGCTCTGAGCCCCTCGAGCCCTGACTGCTTTCATGCTATTGGAGGACACGTACCCCAAGACCCGGAGGGACCCCGCCGTGTCCTGTACGTACCGGGATGGGTGGTGCACGGCCTCCATGTCGCCACGCCTCCACGTCTGCACCCGGGATGGAGGCCACGCTTCAAGGACGCCCCAACAGCAACCCCCGCGTCGGCTACAATGTCTTCGACAAGACAGGGTTCCTACCCTTCCCTGTATTGGGCACCGTACGCCCTGACACCTGTAATACCCTTGTGTAACCCTGACCTCTCCTTGCTCTATAAAAGGGGACACCAGGGCCCTCAGTCCACGTTGACAGACACGTTAGAACTCACATACGCCCGCACACACGCACACTCGAGTTCGGACTCCGGTCCACGCTCATTGAGCTTGTATTCGCCCCTGTACGAGCACTTAGGTGCAAGTAATACAAGAACCCCCTCCCCCGCTAGACATAGGGCCTTCTTTGCCCGAACCAGGATAAATCCTTGTGTCATCTTGCATCACCATCCAGGAAGAGAGCACGCGATCATATTACTCGTTGGTGTCTTATCCCCGGGTTCGAAACACCGACAATTTTAGCAGGTGTTTTTCAGATTTTAGATTTAGCTGTTGAATTGATATTCTGTTCTGGTAAAGAGGAAAACTAGTATGGTGTCTCCTTTTCTCTCTCTTGTTATTCATTGTTTTTTAGCCTCTATCATTTCTCAGAGATTATGTTGCTTTCTTAATTCCAGTTTTTTATTAATTCTGACTGCAAACCTTGATTTTAAGCTTTCTTCTGTCTCAAGTTGTGTAAAAGGAGTTCAGATAGAGCTCCTTTACCAGCCAGAGCGAGGGACGCCTTTTGCTAATAACTGGCAAGTAAAAGTTTTAAATCATAGGAAGAAGATGGAATAAAGGGAAAGTTGACCAAAACAGAGAATAAAAGGGTTAAATTCTGTGTGTTTACATCTTGAACACATGAAGATGCTACATTATTTTTTTCAGGTCGTTGGTTTCAGTTTCACGCGTTGTAGAAGTAATGCCTATAATTTCTGAACTATAGTTATTGCAGTTACAGCAAACCTTGCTGAAACAACCATTCTGATTTCTAAAAATTCATTGCTTTGAGGGGGGAGATCAGAAGAATCAAATAGAGCATTTCATTTGGTATTGGAAGAAACAACCCATGTCACTGTCAATCTGTGTATGGGGAAAATGGCAACATGGATTGGTGTCCCACATATTAAGACTACCCGCAGCGGCTACGCTATGCGCGTACGCTATGCGCCGATAGCGGAAAAAACAGCCGCAGCGGCTTCCTCTACGCCCTAGGCTACGGCCGCGCGTCCGTCAAATTTGCGGGAGTAGCGGAGGCACGCTATGCGCGCTCGGCTGGCCCACCTGCTCGCCCACGCCGCCGGAGAGGAAGGAGAGCTGGGCGGCGAGGCGGAGCGTGGAGGGGAAGGAGAGCGCAGCGGCGAGGAAGAGCAGGAGCGGAGCCATGGGAGCTCCGCCGCGGCATCGCGGGCGAGCTCGACCCCGGTGTGGGAGCTCCGCCGCGGCAGCGCGGGCGAGCTCCGCCCCGGCGTGGGAGCTCCGCCCCCGCCGCGCGGACGAGCTCCGCCCCGGTGTGGGAGCTCCGTCGCGGCAGCGCGGGCGAGCTCCACCCCCGGCGTTGGAGCTCTGCCGTGGGCGCGCGGCCGAGCTCCGCCCCCGCCGCGCGAGCTTCGCCGCGGCCGTGCGGACGAGCTCCGCCCTCGCCGGGTGCGCGAGCAATGCCGCCATGGAGCTCCGCCGCTGCGCCCTCCGTCCGCCATGGACGGCCGCCGGGTAGGGGAGGAGGAGAGAGGGAGGGGAGGGGAGGAGAGGAGGAGGAGGAGGGAGGCTGGGCGGAATGGACGGTCGCGCAGGCGGGGAATGGATAAGAAGAAGAGGAGAAAAAAAGAAAAAGAAAAAAGAAAAAAGAAAAAAAAATCCTGACAGGTGGGTCCTACAGTAGATAGAGGATGATATAGAGGATGGATGGATGCGGGAGAAATGAGTATAGAGGAGAGAATCTTGATGACTAGGCAGTATAAAGGATGAAAATAGAGGAACGTGAGTGCGGACAGTCTAAGGTTCTGAAACTGTTGCCAGAGGTGGCAACACGGAAAGAAGTACAACCTATACAAACGTAAACAGAGCTGACAGCAAGAAGTTTCCCTCTGTAACGATGTAACGTAGTGCAGAGGTTCCAATTTATAGCAAGAAGTTCCCTGTTGTATAGGGAATTGACATATTGAAGGTGTTCATTGATTTCATTGTCTCAGGTTTCAGATTCAGGTCGCATATACATGACACCCAGGAGAGGCAACTGGGTAGAGTAAGAGCATCTCCAATAGTTTTCTATTTTTGACTTGACAAATCTTGTCATTTGCCAACTTGGTAAACACATATGGCAAGTGATATTTTGTGTTGTCTCCAATAGTTTCCCATTTGGGCTTGGCAAATTAGAAAACTAGACCCACAGACCAACTGTTTTTGCTCCCTCCATGCATCGTCGCCCGTCGCTTGGCCTGTCTCGCGCGCGACATTTCGCCTGGCGCGCCGTGATCCAGCCCTGCCGCCGCCGCCATTCCTCCTCCCCTCCTTCCTCCGTCGGTCATCTGGAGGTGCAAGACAAGGCGCCCATCTCCTGGATATCAAGGTGATCCATCTTCTCCCCATGTATCTCATGGAACCTCAAGATTGGGACAAGGGAGGAGGAGGAGTAGAGGAAGGAGGCGCACCCGACCTGTCGTCCTTGGTCGCGAGATGGGCTTCCACGCTGCCGTCAGGAGGAGTTCCACGCGGCCGCCGCGAGGAGGAAAAAAGGAAGGAAGCGCGCAGCCTGTTCGCCTGCCTCGCGATGGAAAGAAATATCGAGGAGGTGCGGCCGGCCACGCGTGGGAACAGAGGTGAAGTTTCCCCCACAGCGCGGCAAAAGACGCGCGGGACCGGAATCGCTCGATGCCAAGTGAAACCCAAGTGCGGGAATTTGCCAACTGCGGATGAAAATATGCCAAGTTGGATAGAGACGGTTGGAGAGATATTTTTGACGTTTTAGCAAAAAATCAAGGATGCCAAGTGAGTTTAGGGAACTATTGGAGATGCTCTTTAAGCATTTAGGAAGCTCCACATGTTTCCACCAATTTTTTTTTCCTTCGGAATTGATTGACAAAATTGCCAGATATTTGATGTATGATGCATGAACCATGAGAGATGCTTCATCATCTTTCATGTATGGAGCTCCTGAACACATATCTAACACTGTGATTAAAGATGTATCAGCAGTGTCACACATAAATATGAGGAGCTGCAGGTACCGAAGCTGTACCAGTGAGTGATCATTGCATATTTGCAATCATTTTGGTCCAATCTATATTAAAAACCCCACAGGATGAGTTGCCGAGGATACACGTCGCTTCCTTAAGTTTGAGCTGTGACCGAGAATCCACCGCAGGAACTATTGTAGCTTTGATTTTTATAAAATATAAGCAATAACTTGAACTCGTAAATTTGTGCTGGTGTCTCCAGTGTTTCTGCTCGGAGATTCCGACAAGCGTGCCTATTTACACGCTGTTTGTCATCAAGTCCTGGTTAACAGTTCATCTGAATCCATCATCAGTTAATAATCACCGACACATCTCGAGGTGCTCCGCACACACCGATGGAGGATATTCATATTCATAATCTGTAGTTCGGTTCAGGCACAGAAGCTGTCAAGCACGCGTACATTGTGAGACCACTTTTCTTGCCTGAGGAAAACGTTTCATCGGAACATCATTGCGTCAGTGAAGGCAACCTCATACTTGCCACGGTGAAAAGTGTGGGCTGAGTTCTACTCCGGCCATTGGCGTTGCAGCGCTGCACGCAGGAAGGACACGACGGCTACCCGTGTAGCAGAAATCAGGGCGGCGTGCACGTCGGCATCAACCTTTTTCTCCTTTCTGGTGCGGAACTTTTGGGCGGTGCTTGATCCGACGTTCGCCCTGGAATTTCGTTGTCAGTGGGCAGTGGTACACATGATGAAGCCGGTTTCTTCGCCCAAGCTGACGACGCACTTGTTGAAAGGCAGTACCACGCCGACTTCGTTCGGTGAGACGGTGAGTGATCCCATCACGCGGCTTAGATCACAAATAGCGTCCGATTTGGACCCGGGGCCACAGAGACCAGTTTCAGTAGTGTTCCACCCTGAACTACCGAGCTGTCTGTATTGTCTTCCCACAGGATGACAGTAGAAGTAAACTAGATCAAAAACGTATTGTAGCATGTATATGCTCCGCATGCTTTATCTCTACCGTTCAATGTTGCTTTGAGATTCGTGCTCCACACTATCCCCAATGCCGCTGCTCACTCTCTCAAAGCTTTGAGATTCGTGCTTTGAGGATTCAATGGTGAGGATTCAAACTAGATACAGTTTGCCGTAGCCACTTGCTTCACCAACAAACAGCAGTGTTGAATGTTACATGGAGCCGGGGCTCCAAAGAAACACAGGTGGCCAGGTACATTTTTTTTTGTTTTGTTTTGCTGGACCCAAGCAATAGCTATTCCTCCCCCGGTTGGGCACCTAACTTGCCGTTCTTCGGTTCCAACTTCCAAGTCACTGTTTTTCCATCCAGTGGTCTGCCTTTTTCCGCTCCAGAAATTCCCCTTCAGACTTCAGTCGTCAGAGAAATCGACTGTGTCGTGTTGCCAACAACACATTCGCGCTGGCCGCGGAGCCTCAGTCAGCTAGTACGAACCTGTGCCTTCGGGACATCGATAGTGTGTTCGAAAGACGATGTACAGGCCCTACCAGGCTTGCCAATAGCCAAATGAAGAAACTGCGACTTGAGAGGATCGAGAGGCGTGCTGAGCAGTGAGCAGTAGCAGCGAGTAGGTGTATGTTTGTACGCAGGTCTGAACTCTAACCGTGTGTTTGGTTGGGGGTTGGAGCGAGCTGGGTTGGGTTGGACCCGTCCCTCCGGCTGTTTGGATGCAATTCGAGGTGGGTTGGATCGGCTCCGGAGGGAATATTCGCTGGAGATGCGGGTTCGCTCCGTCCGCTGAAATCTAGCGGACGGAGCGAACCCGCCCGGGTTCCGTCCGCAGCGACAGTCTCCGTCTTCCTCCCGTCACCAGCAGGCATGGCCGCCAGGCGAGGGCGAGCTCCGCCGCCGCCGCGGGCGCGCGCGCAAGAGCCGCGGGCGCGTGGGAGCTCCGCCGCCGCGAGCGCGTGCGCCAGCTCCGCCGCCATCGCGGGCGCGTGGGAGCTCCGCCGCCGCAGGGGCGCGGCCGGGCGCGGGCTCCGCCGGCCGCCGGCCGCGGGGCGCGCGGGAATCTCCGCCGCCTCTATTGCCCGTGCGCCAGTCGCCGCCTCGCGGGCGCGCGGGACTCCGCCGCCCGCAGGGTGCGCGGCCGGGCGCGCGGGAGCTCCGCCGCCGCGAGCCCGCTTGCGCCAGCTCCTCGCCGCCATCGCGGGCGCGCGGGAGCTTCCGCCCCGCAGCGCGGGCCGCGGCCCGCCGCCATCGGGGGCGCTCGGAGCTCCGCGCCGCAGGGGCGCGGCCGGGCGCGGGCTCCGCCGCCGCCTCGCGGGCCAGCTGCGCGAGAGCCGCGCCGCGAGCGCGTTGCGCGAGCTCCGTCCGTCGCGCGCCATGGCCAGGGGCCTTTTCGGATCTTTACTTTTTCACTTTTCGGATTTTTTTGCAAAAATCGCATGACTCATAGGTTTTGCGGATACATCCCTTAGCTGATTTCTGGAAACACCAGGGGGCCTTGCTGCAAAGTGTTCGTTCTTTTCAGTTAACGCTGTTATCTCACCATCCAACCCACGTTTCTAATTTCTTCAACCAAACACTGGGCGGGTTGGCTCCAACCCCAAAATCAAAGATACAATCAAACACTGAACGGGTTGGCTCCAACCTCAAAAACTGGGTTGAAACCAACCCAACCCCCAACCAAACACACGGTAAACTGGAGTTTGGTGTTGCTGGTCTAGTCTTAATGGAACAGAGGCAGGTTTGGTGGCCTCCGCTGGTCCTGACGACAACAAAAGTTGGGTCGGGGGTGCTCAATGCTCGTCCAACAGGACAGGAACAGGACCGGTCGTCCACAGAGCTTCGCTCACACGCACGGCCGACGTGGGAAGACAGCGACCCCGCCCCGAGCACGGAGCACCTCGTCGCCACGGTCAGTCAGTGATCACTGTGGCGTGGCCATTGCCCACCGACACCCTGTCCCTGTCCCTGTCCCTGTCCCTGTCCCTGTCGCTGTGTGCTCGATCGATGCCTGGATCCGGCAGCGGAGGGCTTGGGCCGTTTCCCCTGGGTTTCCCCTAGCAAATTGTTTGTTGGTGAAGCAAGTGGCTACAACAATTATGCTGGGTTTCCCCTTCGGCCTGTCAGTTTGCCAAAAGCTTTTCTACATGTTTTTGCCAAGTTTCAGACTTCAGACCATGTTTAGTTTCCCCAACTTCTCCCAAATATTTCTAGATTCTCTGTCACATCAATCTTTAGCTGTATGCATGGAGCATTAAATGTAGGTAAAAAAAATAACTAATTATACTTTTAGTATGTACATGTCGAGACGAATCTTTTAAGTCTAGTTGGTCCATGTTTGGACAAAGTTTGTCAAATAACAACGAAAGTGCTACAGTGCGTTTTCCAAATACTTCTCGGAACTAAACGAGCCCTCAATTTCGTTCTCAGCTTGAACAGAACAGCTAGCTGAGTAAGCGGGATGACCAGACTCACCGACTCTCCCGGCCTTCCTGAGCTTTGAACTTATTTTGTCAGCACCCCACATCCTGGTGACCCAAGTACTACACCAAGGCCCAAGAGGAGCGAGCGGATCTGAAAGCCCAACATTCGCCTGGCCGGGCCGGACTGGGCCCGTGCAGCAAGTAAGAGCGATGCCCCGCTTAACTAGTGGTTGCGTCCACGAAGTCTGTAAGAAAAACATCAAACCCTATATCTAGATAATACAGTAGCGGCCGCCGCCGGGTTCCTCTCGCTCTCCTTCTTCCTACCTCCTTCCTCGCCGGAAGAATCGAGCCGGACCGCCGCTGCAGCGAGCGGGGGGTCGACACTGGTATCAAAGCCGTCGGTCCAGGCGCCACGGCGCTGGATTTCGTCACCGACCATCCTCACTTCACCAGGCTCCAACGCTCCCGCGGAGCCATGGATCCGTCCGTCAAGGCCGCGATCGACGAGGTCCTGAAGCGCTTCGACGCGTTCGATCTGAAATGGGAAGCCAAGTTCAACGGGGCAGAAGACGCTCGCCAGCAGCGCGAAGCGGAAGTGGAGCGTCGTTTCGAATCGCTTGAGGGCGCCTTCTCCGCCTTCCCGGGTGTTCAAGGCCGTCTGCCCGCCCTGGAGACGTACTGCTCATCCCAGTCGGAAGCCGCGGTGGTGGCTGACGATTGGGGGCGATCCATCGACGGGCGGGTTGGCGATTTGGGGCAGCGGGTGTACGATCTCAAGCTCGAGAGGCTGTCGGAAAGGCGTGATGAACGCGACGACCGAGTTGCCGCTCTGGAGGAGGCGGCCGTGAGGTTCGAGGACTGGCGTCCGTGGATCGAGGCGGCGGTCGATGATGTTCGTTGGGAGATCTTCTGAGGCCGCAAGCGGATCCCGCCCCCGATTCCGGCGACTCGCCCTGGCGTCGTCACCTTCTTCGAGTCGGCCACCGTGCGCTCACCTGCCGGAGGCATTGTCGACTGGCCCAAGGGGCACGGCGAGGACTCATCAACTCGGGAGAAGGGCTATGGATCGACTCTGATCATAGCCCCAATCCCGAACAATGGTACGTTCAGTCACCACCCTCCTTCCTTCCCTCTTCTGAATCCTATTCCCCACCCGACCCAGTTCTACCCCTACTACTTGTCGCATCCTCCCCACCCACCAGATCCCCCATCATTCCTCCCAACCTCCAATCCCCCACACACATCACCCCCATACCAACACTTAGAACCTACAACCTTCCACAGCCCACCCCGTTCCAACCACCATCCCTCACATCTGGGCCGCCTTCCTAAGCTCGACTTTCCAAAATTCGATGGTGACCATGCTCAGTTCTGGATTACATGTGCGGTTAACTACTTCGAGATGTATGCTGTAGAACCCTCGATGTGGGTGCGTGTGGCTACTATGCACTTCTCAGGAGCCGCCAAACGCTGGTTACAGTCCATCGAAGGCCGCCTTTCTTCCACCGATTGGACTACGTTCTGCTCCTTGATTCACGAGCGGTTCAGCCGTGATCAGCACCAACTTCTGTTGCGCCAGCTTTTCAATATCCGTCAAACCACTTCAGTTTCAGCCTATGTTGACAAGTTCACTGAACTCGTCGACCAACTCAAATCCTACAACCCAAACCCTGATCTCCTGTCTTTCACCACTCGGTTCATTGGTGGTCTTCGCGATGATATTCGCACCATCGTTTTAGTTGCTCGCCCTGCAAGTCTGGATACTGCGTATACCCTTGCTTTGTTGCAGGAAGAGGCGGGTGACTCATCTCGGCGCAAGGATACCAGGCGTGCTGACTCTTACTACTCCAAGCCTCTGGGTTCCAAGGGACCCATTCCTTCGTCAGTGCCGCCTAGTCGCCCCGCCAACGACAAGATTATCTCCGAAGAGAAGACAATTACTGATGATAAGTTTTCCTCCCTAAAGACATTCAGGCGTGCTCGTGGACTCTGTATTCGTTGTGGGGAAAAATGGTCCTCGGGACACCGTTGCTCTCATACTCTTCAGCTCCATGCTCTGCAAGAGGTTTGGGCTCTGTGTCAAGAAGAATTTCTGCTGCATTCTGAAGAAACTAAGTCTGATACAGAAGAAGCAGTGCAGTTGTTCTTAACTTTATCCGTGGCAGCTTTGTCTGGGGCTCCCACCCCTCATACTATGCAGTTTTCTGGAATTCTCGCGGGCAACTCGGTATTCATATTGGTTGATTCTGGTAGCAGCCATTCTTTCATCAATCAGGCACTTGCCTCTTCTGTACCTGGCCACAGGCAGCTCCAGGTCCCTATGACGGTTCGCGTTGCTGATGGCGGCACCCTCAGCTGCCAATCCGAAGTTCCTCATTTGGAGTGGTCAGTCCAAGGTCACTTATTTCATTCAACATTCAGAGTACTTCCTTTGGGATCCTATGACATTATCCTGGGCATGGATTGGCTAGAGGCGTTTTCACCAATGAAAGTTGATTGGAAGGACAAATGGATGTCTATCTCTTATGGGTCTGGTTCTGTTTTCCTCCAAGGCTTGCCTTCTCAGGATCTTCCTGATTCCCCTGCGCTGTCTCTGGTACAGCTTTTCAGCATAACTTCTGATGTGACAACTCCTCAGTCTGCGACCCCCAATGAACACATTCAAGCCTTGCTGGACGAATACAGTCATATCTTTGCTAAACCCAGGTCATTACCCCCTCGACGCAGTTGTGACCACTCAATACCTCTGATCCAGGGCGCTCAACCGGTCGCCGTTCGGCAGTACCACTACTCCCCCAAGCTCAAATCTGAGATTGAGAACCAGGTGTCTGAACTTTTGCAGAATGGCATGCTGCGCCCCAGTACTAGCTCCTACTCCTCTCCCGGTCCTGTTGGTGCGGAAAAAGGACAATTCATGGCGTATGTGTGTGGACTACCGTATGCTGAATGCCCTCACCATCAAAAGTAAATTTCTCATTCCAGTCATTGACGAGCTGCTCGACGAACTGTCCTCCGCTCAGTGGTTCTCTTGCCTAGATCTACGGGTTGGATTCAATCAGATCCGTTTAGCTCCGGGGGAGGAACATAAGACAACATTTCAAACACATTGGGGTCACTTTGAATATACAGTTATGCCTTTTGGTCTCACCGGAGCCCCAAACACTTTCCAAGGAGCCATGAACACTTGCTTACAACCCCTCCTTCTCAAGTGTGTCATCGTTTTCTTTGACGACATCCTGGTTTACAGTGCCTCATTTGAACAGCACCTTGACCATTTGCGCCAAGTCCTTGAGCTGCTTTCACGAGATCAGTGGCTGGTCAAACTCAGCAAGTGCAGATTTGCCCAGGAATCCATTTCATACCTCGGCCATATTGTCAGTGCAAAAGGGGTTGGCACCGATCCTTCTAAAATCACCTCTATCAAGGAGTGGCCGCAGCCTGCTAATGTGAAACAGCTACGCAGTTTTCTCGGACTCGCTGGCTACTATCGTAAATGTGTCAAACATTTTGCCATACTAGCTCGTCCACTCAACGACCTGCTCAAGAAGGGTACCATTTTTGTCTGGACAACGGCTCACTCGTCAGCATTTGAGGCTCTAAAGTCAGCTTTAATGTCTGCTCCGGTATTGTCACTTCCGGATTTTTCGAAGCCATTTCAGCTGCAGACGGACGCAAGTGACTCCGGGGTTGGCGCTGTGCTTCTTCAAGAAGGGCATCCCCTAGCCTATGTAAGCAAGTCCTTGGGTCCACGAACCCGCGGCCTTTCCACTTATGACAAAGAGTACTTGGCCATTCTAGTTGCAGTTGAACACTGGCGTGCCTACCTGCAACATAGTGAGTTCATCATCTTCACTGACCAACGCAGTCTGATTCATGTTACTGAGCAGCGCATCCATACACCGTGGCAGCTCAAAATGTTCACCAAACTGACTGGTCTGCAGTACAAGGTCGTGTACAAGCCCGGCAGTTCCAATCAAGCAGCTGACGCATTGTCCAGACACCCAGCTCCTTCCACTCAACTCCAGGTCGTGTCTTCTATGACGCCATCCTGGCTGTCTCAAGTCGTCGAAGGCTATAAATCTGATCCAGCTGCAACCACACTGCTGCAGGCACTGTCCCTGGATAATTCTTCTCACCCTCCCTTCAGTTTATCCAATGGTGTCATCCGCCACAACGGTCGCATATGGCTTGGCTCCAACAGGCCATTGCAGCTTCGCGTGATATCTGCATTACATGCCAGTGCCTTAGGCGGCCACTCGGGGTTCCCAGTTTCCTACCGTCGGATCAAGCAGTTGTTTTACTGGAGAGGCATGAAAAACGACATCAAGGAATTTGTGGCAGCCTGTCCAGTTTGTCATCAAGCCAAGTCCGATCACGCTAAGTATCCTGGCCTTCTATCTCCCCTGCCAGTTCCCTCTGAATCCTGGCAAGTCATCAGCATGGACTTCATTGATGGGCTCCCGACCTCTGGTGCTGCTAACTGCATCATGGTAATAGTGGACAAGTTCAGCAAATTCACTCACTTTATACCACTTCATCACCCCTTTACTGCTCAGAAAGTGGCACAAGCATTTCTGGATAATGTTTTCAAGTTGCACGGTCTTCCCACTCACATTATATTAGACAGAGACCCCATATTTACCAGCAATTTCTGGAAGGAACTTTTCTGCCTCGCCCAAGTACAACTCTGTATGAGTACAGCTTATCACCCCCAGTCGGATGGCCAGACTGAGCGTGTAAACCAGTGTTTGGAAACTTACCTACGCTGTTTTATTCACTCTTGCCCCAAACAATGGATCAAGTGGCTTCCCCTTCCTGAGTTTTGGTACAACACTTGTAGACATTTAGCTTTGGGTCGTTCGCCTTTCGAGGTACTTTACGGACACCCACCTCGCCACTTTGGCATTACTGATGCTGCTGTTTCCCCCGTGCCGGATGCTGCCGCCCTTCTTTCTGAGCGCGAGACTATGCTAGCTTCTGTTCGTCAGCACCTCCTACGTGCTCAGCAGCGCATGAAGACCCAAGCAGACAAGCATCGCTCGGACCGTAACTTCAACATCGGTGATAATGTCTACTTACGCCTCCAGCCGTACGTTCAGTCTTCTCTTGCCCCAAGATCACACCATAAGCTCTGCTTCAAGTATTTTGGCCCCTTCAAGATCATTGAGAAGATTGGTACTGTTGCGTACAAGCTCCAACTACCAGCCTCCTCGTCAATCCATCTAGTGTTTCATGTTTCACTTCTCAAGCCGGCTCCACCAGCTGAAGTGAAGCCTCTGACAGACCTTCCTGACCCGGATCTCCAGAACCAGATTCCGGAGCAAGTGCTCCAAAAACGCCTTCACAAACGCGGTATGCACTTCGTTCCTCAACTGTTGATCAAATGGTCTGGTATGTCTGCAGACTTGGCTACTTGGGAGGACGCCATTGCCATCAAACAGCGTTTCCCAGCTGCTCCGGCATGGGGACTTGCCGGTTCTCAAGGAGGGGGGATGTCAGCACCCCACATCCTGGTGACCCATGTACTACACCAAGGCCCAAGAGGAGCGAGCGGATCCGAAAGCCCAACGTTCGCCTGGCCGGGCCGGACTGGGCCTGTGCAGCAAGTAAGAGCGATGCCCCGCTTAAGTAGTGGCTGCGTCCACGAAGTCTGTAAGAAAAACATCAAACAACCCTATCTAGATAATACAGTAGCGGCCGCCGCCGGGTTCCTCTCGCTCTCCTTCTTCCTACCTCCTTCCTCGCCGGAAGAATCGAGCCAGACCACCGCTGCAGCGAGCGGGGGGTCGACATATTTTGTCTGGTTTCAGCTACTTCAACAGTGTTTTGTGGAAGAGAATAATTCGTAGTATGTATCTTTGTATCCTTTTATATATTTTTCCTTTGCTTCATCTCTGCTCCTAGACCTGCATGACGCTTTCCCTCCTCTTTGAACTCTCCTGTGAAGCTTTTGTGAAACTAATACTAACCATTTGTTTAGGTCTAACATCTTGGGGGTGGATCTTCTTCTTCAAGTCTGCAGAACTGGCTCGTCGAGGGAATTTCTGCACCTCGTCGAGGGAATTTCTGCACCAACGGCTTCTATGCTGCCTGTGAATGATGATGTGGCCGTATCGCCTCGAACAAGGTACGTTTGCATGGTGATGTGCGTTCTATGCTGCCTGTGAATGATGATGTGGCCGTATCGCCTCGAACAAGGTACGTTTGCATGGTGATGTGCGTTACATAAATCTGTAGTTGGCATCCAGTTTTAAAAGTCGAAGTTTGGAGTGACTTTCTGATTTGAAAGAGGTTGTTGCAGTGGTGGATCAAATTCAATATGAAACCTTGTGGTGTTGGGCCTGCAGCCTCCGTTTATCCCGTTTCCAACACCACAAGTAGAGGGCTACGAGCCAGCCTGACTTTCCAAGATTGGGCCGGCTTCAAACGGGCCATCCTGACTTTCCATGGTTGGGCCAGATTCAAACGTTGGTTTCAGACCCAACTGCAGCCACTCCCTAGCTCGACTCAATCAACAGGATAATACTAGCTTTTACAATTTCGTGCACCGACTTGCAGAGTTTCAGACGAGCTCATCAGGTCGCTTTACACCCCACACCAACGTACGAAAAAGAACCACCGACAAAGACTTCGTCAGGTGGTTCAGCCGCAAAGATGCCAAAGGGCCTTATTCTAAGGCTTGTTTAGTTCCAATTTTTTTTTAGGAAAAATCATGTAGCATTTTCGTTGTTATTTGACAAACTTTATTTAATATGGACTAACTTCTCAAAAGATTCGTCTCGACATGTACATACTAAAAGTATAATTAATTATTTTTTATCTATATTTAATGCTCCATACATGCATCTAACGATTGATGTGACGGAGGATCTAGAAAAAATTCGGGTTTTTTTGAGAAACTAAACACCACCTTATTATGGCCCATTCTAGTAAACCTAGAACCTGTTTAGATACATTATTTATATAGTACTAAAAAAAGCTCCTGTTAATGAACTAGTACATGGATTCAAACAGACCCTTAGCAAACATAAAAAGCCTTACCATACCAGGATTGGTTCGCCTGCTTGGATCACTTGAAAAAGCAATCCACGAGCCACAAGACCACAACAGGAGAGACATGACTCCCCGCGGGCCAGATAGCTCACCCCACATCTTCATGCTAGGGCCCTGATTGGAAGTTTTAGCTCTTTCAAAAATACCTTCGTACTAAAAGATACTGCCCTATTTGGTTGGTTGCACTGAATGTTGTTTAGTTTAGATGACTTAAAAAAGACTAAAAATACTCTTTTAGTCCTATTTAGTCAGGATGTTTGGCTTTAAAGTAACTAAAAGATGAGGTTTAGTCCTATTTAGCTCCTCATGTGTGACTAGATAACTAAAGCTCTTTCTAATTTGTCCTAATTAGTCGAGAGATTTAGATGAAAAAAGACTAAATTTAGATAACCAAATTTTAGTTAGGAGAGGGCACCACCAACGCGGACGGACAAAGCTGTTAGCCTCATAAAAAAAATATAGTACACACAAGCAAGTATCAGACAGAACTCGCATCCTACCAACGCAAACATGTTACACCCTTGCTGTGAGAATATTGCTGTGAATGGGCAGTGGCTTCTAACTTTTGGTTCCGACGCGGCAACGCCTGCGAGACCACCGTTTGCTTGTGACATGGACGAAGCAAAAGCTCCCCAAACAAGGCCTAGCCTAGGTATCCTAGGTATAGGTTGGTTGCAGAACTGCGGAGCATCAGGCTCTATTTGGATCCAAGAGCTAGAGCTAGTTTGATCTATTTAGAGTTCAACTAGCTCTAATGTATCTAAAACAAGAGGATTAGTTTGAGTTATTTGAATCTAGCCCACCCAAAAAAACTATCTCCATAAGAGGTGATTATTTGAGCTATTTCTAATTAGGACCACTAGAAAAGTGATTTCCCTCTATCTCTACCCCCACTAAATGATTGAAAAAGTATATTTATTGTCAATCTAATCTTTCTATCCAAACATCTCTTTGACTAAAGTTAGTTTAGGACTAATTATAAGCTATAAAATAACTCTAACCTCTAGCACAGCTAGAGGACCCAAACATGTCCGTAGTTATCTCTCTTTTTTTTCATCCTCTGATGCCACTTTAGATAATTGTCGTGGTGATGTCTTCCGGTCTATATATGATTCCGCATCGGTGCATGCATGTATCACACACAGATTTTGCTTTGCATTGGTTTGTGTGCCCAAACACGACTGCATCCGCGGAACTAACCTGCATGTGTGACACGGCTGGCTGACGAGCCGATGCAGCTAGCTGACCAGCTGTGCCGCAGTGATCGACCGACTCACCGGGGTAACCGAGATCTAGAACTTGCAATAGTGACCTGTGGTCGCCTGGTCGGTCGAAACTGGCCGGAAACGAAACCGGAACAACGTGCCCATTATATTTTATATATACATACTACTTTTTGAACGCATTTTATACATAACTACTACTCCATCCGTTCCTAAAAGAGTGTCGCTTCGCTTTCCGAGAAACGATTTTAACTAATTATATATTACAAAATATTAGTATTTATGGTACATAATTAATATCATTAGAAAGATCTTTGAATCTAATTTTTTAACAAATTTTTTTGAAGATTTAAATGTTGTAAGTATTTTCTATAAATTGAGTCAAACATGTGACACGCATCCCACGACGACGTTCTTTTTGGGAGGGAGGGAGTAGTGTACAACAAATCAACGATGCATGATGCATGAAGGCACGAAGCCGTACGAGAGTGACAGCGGTTTACGCCCTGGGTTTGACATTTGATTTGACTCGCCCGAGTGTAGCACGGCGATTCGAGCCGCGAGAGGGCGGCCGCCGGGCCACGTACAGTGTACGTACACGAGTTGGCCACAGGCAGGGTCCAGCGCGCACACCAGGGTATACATGTATGCATGTTGCCATGTTGGGTCTGCTAAAAAAACATGTATGCTTGTTAGGGGCTGTCATGCGTTTGGGAAACTCGTCTACGATTTGGCTTTAACTGACGAATACGGAATATACAGGCTTCTGTGTGTATCGGATGATATTGCTTGTTTATCTATGCCTGAACTTAATATAAGTCAGCTGATCGAAGGCAATTAATTAATCGTTTTCTGTACTGGTCTTGCCGTAAAGCTTGTTCTCTAAACCTGACATGACGAAACCGAGCACTGGATTGGATCTCGCATTAGTCGCATTAGGCCTTGTTTAGATGGGTAGAGTGAGATTTTTTTGTCAACGGTAGCACTTTCGTTGTTATTTGACAAACTTTGTTTAAATATGGACTATGTAGACTGAAAAGATTCGTCTCAACATGTACATACTAAAAGTACAATTAGTTATTTATTTTACCAATATTTAATGCTCTATGCATGCGTCCAAACATTGATGTGATGGTGATGTGATGGAGAGAGTGAACAAAGGTTGGTTGATAGTTTAAGTGTATCTAAACAAGGCCTTAATATATATACGGAGTATACAAGTATATTCTCTCACACAGACTCACACGCGGCTGGCTACCCTACGTAAGAAGCAGGGAATGTCTTCCACTCCACATGTGGATGGATCATTTTTTTTATTTCAATCAACGATTAAGGCCTTGTTTAGTTGCTCCCCAATTTTGCAAAATTGGTAAGATTCCCTGTCACATCAATCTTTAAATATATGCATGAAAAATTAAATGTAGGTAAAAAATAACTAATTGTACTTTTAGTATGTACATGTCGAGACGAATCTTTGGAGTCTACATAGTCCATATTTGGACAAAGTTTATCAACAACGAAAACACTAGTGGAAAATTTTTCCATCTAAACAAGGCCTAAAAAGACGAGCAGCTCTCTGACCGTCTGTCGGACGGCATCTGGTGTGAAGCAACAATTAGGCGCCTCGTTTGTATGCTTTGTAATTGTTTACGTACACCTGTAAATAGCTTCAGCTAGTAATTTCTAGTACACAAGAGTACACAACAAGTGTAAATTAATTCTATACTCCCTCCGTCCAAAAATGATGTTCGTATTAGACTAGTCAAAAAGTCATACATTTATATATTTTGACCATTAATTTCTCTTATAATATAAAGTTGGTGGCTAAAAACTCAATAGCATCTTAGAGGCACTTTTAACATGAATCTATTGATGTAAGTTCTATACTCTAAATTTTTATACAATTTGATTAATTGTTGGTCAAAATTTATAAAGTTTAACTTTTTGACTAGTCTAATACGAACATCATTTTTGAACGGAGGGAGTATTCTATTGTAAAATATCGTGATGCTACCCCCGACATCCTTCGTATTTTTTCTGTGGCCTTCGGAGGAGATTTTATTTTTCCTGTTGAATAGGGCAAAACTGAATGTAATTAAATTGTCTTCACATGTCATCCAAACAACTTTTCTAGACATAATGGATATAAGTTTCCAGACCGGTTATTTACAATCGTTTTCGTTCTAAAACTTGTCTTTCAAACAGCGCCTTAGCATGGACTCTTAATTTCCTTTGGTTCTAATAATTGGGATCACTCGCAAATTAAAGCAGATGGGATGACTGGAGGCTGGAGCCATCAATACGTCCTCGTGTGGGTCGTGAGTCGTGACGACGACGCCATAGTCGTTTCTTGCACGTGGCAGGCGACTCTCCTGCCGCCGGTCCAGATCCAGCCGATCCTAGCCGAAACCAGCGGGAGCCTTTCCCTTTCTGGCTTCGCCCTGCATACCGCGACGTTCGTTGTTTCGCGTTCGCTGCTGCTTTCTCCGCACCCACCCAACCCTTCCCCAACGCTAGTCCAGCCGCGCGCGGAGAGAGATCTGACAGTCGGCGGGACGATTACGGCACAACTCAACCGCTAATGGGACCGGACGTTTAATTTCGGCGTAAAAACGGGGATGAACCGTAAGCCGTAACTGCTGGGTCGTGATCTTCACTACCACGTGTCAAGGCCGTAAGGGAAAATGTCGTGTTCCACACGTCTGTAGAGCTAGCTTCCGCCTTCCAGGTCGTTCAGCAACCTAGCGCTGCAGCAGGTCGAACAAACGGTGCGACCCGACACATGTGACATGTGAGAGTACTGTAGATAAAGACACAGCCAGGGCTTGCCGTGTGCCCAGTTGCGTATGGCCATTGCAGAGCGTCAGCGCCGCGCGACTGCTTCTGGAATGAAGTCAAACCTGAGTCCACCTTGCGCAGCAAACAAACACCCAAAACCACGACTTGCGCCCCAAACCAAAACCAGCGCTAATTAAAAACCAAAACCACCGCCACCTTCCCTGTTTATCACGAAGCGCCGCGAATCCAAATCCAACGAAACACACCAGGCGGCCGGCGGCCGGCGGCCGGCGGCTACCAGCTACTACCTCGCCCGCCCTTCGTTACACCGACGCGTGGGGCCATCGCGCACCGCATCCCCGTCCCGGCGGCCCACGTCTCACGCGCGCGAGTGCCAGCCGGGCTCGCCGCCCTTCCTTCCCCACCGCGGTTGCGCTTGCGCAGCCCCTGGTTTTCGCCGAAAGAGGACAGGTTTTACACGGAACGCCCCCGTGATTACACGAAAATCCCGTGCGCACCCCTCTGCGCCACCTCGGTATAAAACGACAGGCGGTGCCGCCTCCGCCCAACTCACAGAACCAAACCAAACCAAAAGTCCAAAACCAACACACGTCGAAAGCGAAAAACCTCAGAAAACCCCCAGGACCCACCAGGCACCACTGCGCCCCCTCTGCTCTGCTGCAACTCCGCTCGGCCGCCCATCCCCTCCCACCCCCCATCCTCCGATCCGTCGGTGTCGGTGCCTGATCGATCCATGGACACCCACATCGGATCCGTGGACGGGCCGGCAGCGCCGGCGTCCAACAACACGGTGGGCTGCCCGGCGTCGTCGCCCGGGTGCCCGATGGCGTCCACGCCGGCGCAGCCCGCCGCGACCCTGTCGGCGGGGGAGGCGTCGCTGGGGCGCCACCTCGCGCGCCGCCTCGTGCAGGTCGGCGTCAACGACGTCTTCGCCGTGCCCGGGGACTTCAACCTCACGCTGCTCGACCACCTGATCGCCGAGCCCGGGCTGCGCCTCGTCGGCTGCTGCAACGAGCTCAACGCCGGGTACGCCGCCGACGGCTACGCGCGCGCGCGCGGCGTCGGGGCCTGCGCCGTCACCTTCACCGTCGGGGGCCTCAGCGTGCTCAACGCCATCGCGGGCGCCTACAGCGAGAACCTGCCCGTCATCTGCATCGCCGGCGGGCCCAACTCCAACGACTACGGGACCAACCGCATCCTCCACCACACCATCGGCGTCCCCGACTTCTCGCAGGAGCTGCGCTGCTTCCAGACCGTCACCTGCCACCAGGCGAGTCCGTGGCTGCGTGCACCCCCGGCTTTTGCTTCTGATTCTGAGTGTCTGTTTCATCTGGTTGGTTAATGGCTTGTTTGCTTGTTCGTGGATTCAGGCGGTGGTGACCAATCTGGACGACGCGCACGAGCAGATCGACACGGCCATTGCCACGGCGCTGAGGGAGAGCAAGCCGGTGTACCTCAGCATCAGCTGCAACCTCCCCGGGCTGCCCCACCCTACCTTTAGCCGCGACCCTGTGCCCTTCTTCCTCACCCCCAGGTACCACGTGTCCTGTACTCAGATTCACGGGTTGTTTTTTAGGCAACATTGATGTGTCCTGTACTTAGATTCACGGGTTGTTTTTTAAGCAACATTGATGGTAGTTGCTTGGATCATGAAACTTATACAACAAAAAACTCCTTAGATTTGCAACGTTATATATTGGGTTATATATTTGTCCCACTGAGGTCACGTTCTAATTGAATAGGTAGTAGCGAGGCAATGCAATACCATTAACATGAAGTCATCTGATGAAATCTAAATCTTCGTACTAGATGTACAATCATCTTATTTGATAATGTAATGTCATATGATTTTTTTTTTCAAGTCATTTAACGAGTGTCAAGTCTGTAAACTTGTAATATTGTACTGCAAATGTGGGAAACTTGATGCTATGAGAAATCTTGGTGTTAACAATTCTGTTGTAATACTGCAGGGTAAGCAACAAGATGGGGCTAGAGGCAGCAGTGGAAGCAACTGTCGAATTCCTGAACAAGGCGGTGAAGCCAGTGCTTGTCGGCGGTCCCAAACTGCGTGTGGCAAAGGCAGGAAAGGCATTTGTCGATCTGGTAGATGCCAGTGGCTATGCCTATGCAGTGATGCCATCGGCCAAGGGTCTTGTGCCAGAGACGCACCCCCACTTCATCGGCACCTACTGGGGTGCCGTCAGCACTGCCTTCTGTGCTGAGATTGTTGAGTCGGCAGATGCCTACCTCTTTGCAGGCCCCATTTTCAATGACTACAGCTCTGTTGGCTACTCATTCCTCCTCAAGAAGGAAAAGGCCATCATCGTCCAGCCTGAGCGCGTGATAGTGGGGAATGGGCCGGCATTCGGATGTGTGATGATGAAAGAGTTCTTGTCTGAATTGGCTAAGAGGGTTAATAAGAACACCACTGCCTATGAGAATTACAAGAGGATCTTTGTACCTGAGGGCCAGCCGCTGGAAAGCGAGCCAAATGAGCCACTGCGAGTGAATGTGCTCTTCAAGCACGTCCAGAAGATGTTGACCGGTGATAGTGCGGTGATTGCTGAGACTGGTGACTCCTGGTTCAACTGCCAGAAGCTTAAGCTGCCAGAAGGCTGTGGGTGAGCACTCTACTCTGTTCTATTTGTTTCTCTTGAACTGTTCTGGGCCTTGTTTTTATTAGAACTGTTTGCATGCTGCAGATATGAATTCCAAATGCAGTATGGTTCAATTGGATGGTCAGTGGGTGCATTGCTTGGCTATGCTCAGGGTGCCAACCACAAGCGTGTGATTGCCTGCATTGGTGATGGGAGCTTCCAGGTGAGGTTTCATTGCCTGATCAAACTATCTTTTGCTCGCAGCTGCAATTTGTTGGATGATGGCTGAATTCTAATGTGATCCCGGGCCAACCTTATGCAGGTTACAGCACAGGATGTGTCAACTATGCTGCGATGTGCGCAGAACAGCATAATCTTCCTGATCAACAATGGTGGGTACACTATTGAGGTGGAAATCCACGACGGACCATACAACGTCATCAAGAACTGGAACTACACTGGCCTTGTGGATGCAATCCACAATGGAGAGGGCAAGTGCTGGACCTCCAAGGTACACTGTTTGCCCTTTGGCTAATGCTTGCCGGAAACAGGAACATTTGAACTAGCCGATGCTGTTCAGAACTGGTACTAATGGATTGCAATGATGACTTGTGCAGGTGAAGTGCGAGGAGGAGCTGACGGCAGCTATTGAGACGGCGCTAGGGGAGAAGAAGGACTGCCTGTGCTTCATCGAGGTGATCGCGCACAAGGACGACACCAGCAAAGAGCTGCTGGAATGGGGTTCCAGGGTTTCTGCTGCCAATTCCCGACCACCGAATCCTCAGTAGAACAGTCTTGCAAGCTCCAAACCTCAGACTTTAAGTAGTGATGGTAGCACAGCGGGCTCAATCGAATAACGTGAACGCATTGCCCTTTCTGTTACGTCCGTTCTTTTTTCTCGTGTCTGTGGTCCTGTATCTATTTGTGACGTTTTCCCTGTGTTCTCCCATGTGAATTCCACAATAATCATGAGAATTTTCAGGTTGCTGATCGTCCATTTTGTGTTTTGACTATTTGTGCTGTGATACCGGTGTGATCTTGGTAGTTAGGTGAACATGGCTGGCCAGGGAGTGAATCATGTGATCCGCATCCTAAATTCCTAATTGTCGTTAGGAAAAGGATATGTAGTGGTTGATGTATCTCTTTGTCCATCGTCGCCTGGTTGAAGTCTTGCAGAATATGGACAAATAGACTAGCGGTAGTCTGGTAGATGCATCTCTTTGATCTTTGTCCATTGTTTGCTAGCTGAAGAATATAGAACGGGAGCTAGAGCCTAGTGCCAGTGGTAGATCCGGGTATTGAGATGTGCACTGAATCTGGCGTAGACGCAGCATGTATTCAGGTGTTGGTCAGAACTTGTTTGAGCTGTTTTAATAGTGGTTTGTGACAATAAGTCATGCTAAGAGAGAAAAAGCGGTAGTAAGGCGATCTCAGAAATGAGTTTCATCTAGATGAAACTCTCTTGACACGAATACCAACTCTCTATCTCAATGGAGAGTTCATCCAAGTTTTATTTTATTTCATATGACATAGTAGTCTTGGAAACAACAAAATGAAACTCACCGTTGAGATTGAGATTGAGATTGGCCTAAGACAAGTTCAAGCGAAGCCTCAAAGGGAGCGCGCCCCGGTGCGGATCGGTGCTTGTGGGTAGGCCTAGAGAAAATTTACTTTTCTGGGCAAGTTGCTGGCTCTCGTGTGCATCTTTACATGTTTTTCCAAATCTGAAAACGTCATTCATTCTCGGAATCTCGGTTCCGACATGTCGTGTTGCTTTTGGCGGCTAATGTGCCACTGCATAAAACCATGTTCTTTGTATTTGATTGGTGGTCTGTGATGGGTTCGGTGGCGGGCAACAAAGCAAAGGTTACTTTGTATAGAAACATATACTACACAGCTAACAAAAAATAACTGATGCTTTTTGCAGGGAAAAGGAAAAGACATCGACACTGATCGGGACGTGGGAGAAAAAGCTGCTGCCACTAGGTGGCGCGATTCAACTGCTGCGCTTGCTGTTTTGCTCAATTGCAATTTTGTATTATCCGGTTGAGTAATCCTTTGGCCCCTCGGGCTGGGTACGAATGGTTTTCTACGGCCCCGTAGTTAAGGGTGTGTTTGGCGGTGCTTTTTCAGCTCCGGTTCTTTCTATATGTCGTACTTGTAGCAACACTGTTTTTTAAAAAAACTCGATCCATGGTGCTTAGGCAGGGTATTATTGTTAAGAAAAGATATTCTCACACACATCAACAAAACTCCTAAATCCCTACTCTATACTTATACAGTAGTATCGTAACTACATGAGATAAGTCAGCCGCATACATATGTTTTGAGATGTGGAACATACGAGAGGGTTAGCCACATATATATGCTTTGAGATGTGGAACATACGAGAATTTTTTCACCGTCCAGTCAAATGTAGCATAAATACCACAGACTCAAAGAGTACTCCCTCCGTCCCTTTTAAGGGTCGTTCGGAAAGCGTGTCTGTGAGAGAAACACAGATTTCTAGAGACAGTTATTTAGGGATAGAGGGAGTATGTCTCTTAGGAATCAAAATCTGACCATCCCGGAGAGGAGATACTACTCCCTCTATTACCTTTTGTTAGGGCGTCCGCAATGGTGTTCACATCGCTAGCTATTTGATCTTTAGGAAGAATGTTATTAGCTTTCAATGCCAACTTACAAATAGCTAGCTAGATGAGATATATAAATAAATATTATTTTGATGAGACAACTTACAAAAGTAGCACTCTTATTGGCTATCGAGAAGAGAGATCAAATAGCTAGCTATTGGGAAGTCGCTAGCTATTTGATCTCTCTCCTCAATAGCCAATAAGAGTGCTACTTTTTTATTATTTTTATACATCATCTCGCTAGCTATTTGTAAAGTGCTATTGCGAGCCAATAAAATTCCTCCTGGCTACTATTTCACAACCATTGCGGACGCCCTCATGCGCTACAAGCTCTACTTTAGATACGAAGGCACCGGCACACTACATGTCCGATAATTAATCTAGCGTTGGTTGTTGTGCTCGTGTTCATTTTACATGCCACGTCGCTCAAGCTGGATGGAGTGCTTTTCAAATTTGCATGCGTGCGTGATACAACTAGCACGGGCCAATACGGTGCAAAAGCATGTTTCTGTTGCTTCGGTACTGTGAAACACAGGTTAATAGGTATGCTTCGGTAACTTACGACGAGCATCAGCAATGTATAGACACAGGGATATGCCTTCAACTGGGTCCCACAATAATAAGACATCACCTGATATTTCATCACCAATGTATAGACATAGGGGTGAGTCTTTCTATGTACTGGTTTAAGAGAGAAGAGAGAAGATAGGAGCGGGTTCTATGTATGGAACCAGGTTCTTTATAGACACATGTACACAGTGTATAGAACTCGGTTCTATACTCGTATTTAATGCATAGACACACCTAAGACCCCCACACTGCGGATGCTCTTACAAATCATTTTTTTTCAAAAACATGTGAACGCCTAATAACACGTAACAGAGGGAGTAGTTTGGATTGACCATTCAGCCAAGCAACACTGTTCGACGAAGTCCAACTAAACAGGAAATAATTGTAGGTACCATTACCATTTTAGAGTCTACTTGGCAGCATATATTGTTTCTCATAAGAATCTGTTGAATAAGGACGAAACGTCCCCCCAACCAAGCTGACCCTGGCTTCAAAGGATTCTCCAATTTGAGAGTTCAAGACGACGAAAAACTTATAGGTTGTGGGACCTGCACTACACTTATAGGGTGTGGATCCGAAATATTTCTACGAGAGTCCGGATCGCTGACACCCTAGTTTATTTTAGCAAATTTTAATATTAATATCGAAACAATGACCCAAGTCAAATGGAGCTTCCATCCCGAATCTAATGGTCTCTGAAAATATAGGTTCAGACTTGCAAGGCAGGATTCCACTAGTTCGCATGAAAAGAAACAAAAAATCGATCAAAATATCCTTAGGCAAGCACGACATGCAAAATGTGCGTGCAAGGACAACTGATCATCGAGTTCTAACATCTAAGTGCGGACCATATGCATCGTCGAGGACAACAGCAGCCTGTTTTTCTGCAGAAGATGGGAAGGGAAGGAAGATTTACAGATCGCAATGTGAGATTTCAGCTTTGGGATGTTTGGATGAGCGCTCCTGCACCTGTGGCACCGGAGTTCCATTGCAAGCACCTTTTCATCACTGCTGGTGGTTGTTGATCCATTTTGTTCAATCTCCTCAATGACATCAACAGAATCACGGAAAAATGATGTGGTGAAGGAGTTCCAATGTTTCTTATTTTTCAAGCTTGCAGAGTTGAAATCCTGGCTAATGACGTGAAGATGCAATTGTCGCATTGATGGAACCTGTAGTAAAAAACAAAACATGTGAAATTGCTCATGCCAGGTTGTGTTTGGAGAGGAATAATGGATAATGAACCCAAGCATAACCAATTTCTTTGGTTTGAGAAGTCAAATCAGTTAGTCCATCGCATTATCCCACATAAGAAAATGTTTATATAAATTGAGTAATGAGGTTATCACACTACAGTTCTGCATGATCACATGCCACGATGGACCAGTCCGTCAAAGATGAGGCAGTTCCTCAGATTAAAACACACTCTACTTCTCAAGGAAAGTTCAAGGAAACAAACTTGAGTTAGGATCATACCGAATGGTATCCAAGTCTGAATTCCAAAGCCGCATCTTCCTCTAGGAACTTCTGTGCCCACTTCACCCCAGCTGAATGCATCCTCCTCAACAAAGGCAAGTGTTCTTTCTTGACATCTGCTAGAGAGTCAAGACCATCGATTCTAGATATCACCAAAATATGCCTTTTGGCCTGCATATATAAAGAGTTAAGCTAAGACGACAACTGGATCACTGAATATCATTAAGAAGCACACAATAGAAAAGGTATGTAATTAGAAAATCCCATAATAAACCTTTGGATAGAGATCTTTCAGAACAACATATTCATCTGATGTCTCTAGGATAGAATCTGAGTTCTTGCATTTTTCTGGGTTCATGGCAAGTTCATAAAGAGACTGGGCCCAGGACCCCCAAGTCTTACTGGTAACCACATCATCCCTTTTGTTGTCTACTTGTCTGGTTTGGCTAGGAACAGCAGATGAAGTCATGGCATCATCATGGCAATTCGGAGCATTAACCTTTGTACGCTCATGTTGTTGCTTTGCAGTCATAATGGGTTGAAACAACTTATGTTTTTTCATCCTTTCAGATCCATGGCTGTCCTCTCGCTTCATTTTTGTGTCATTGGATGATGTCCCTCCAGATGCTGACTTTTCTGCTCCAGATTCATTGTTCTGCTTTCCCATGTAGCTCTGCACAATGGATGCAAAATTCTCAAAAAGTGAATTGTATGCTTCACGAAGAATCTTAGACCCTCTGGTATAGTCATTCTTAAGATAGTCTTGTCGCATTGGATTCATATTTGGCCCGAGCACATGTATGACATGGGTCACACCTTCCCGTTGATGCAGAGGAGAAGTTGATGGAAGTGGAACAACAACAGAGGTTCCTGGCCTCAGTGCATCAGCACATTTTTTAGTTGCATGTTGTAAAGATTCTCCAGCAGCATTATATATTGCCGCATTAACCCCTCCACCTCCAGGTTTTAACCTCCTGCATTTAAAGGGCACAAATATCATCTCCCTGTCTGTGATGAAGTTACTGACCTTCTCCAAAAGCAAAACAGCCAGTATGGTTCGCCCAGAAACATAATAACACAACTTGTTTAAAAGAAGAAGAAACATAATAACACATGATTCAACAAAAGGAAAATATTTAGACATAATGCTCCCCTTCTAAATGAGGAAACGTAAATTTAAGCAGGATTAAGCAGGTACATAGGAATACCAAATATTTAAGTAACCAAAATCATTACCAATTGGCAGCATTACCAATCACGCTGCACTGAAGACCTCCTTTTGTATGCAACTGAGTGATATCTCCCACATATGTGAAAAATCTGTTGGAGTCAATGCTCTTCTTAGCAACCTTCTGTTTGACCAATGACAAAATTCTTGATTTCTCGCTCAGGTCTACAAGAACTAGTCTTATATTATCAAACTTCTGCAAAAAATTAGCAGCTGTGTCTACTATAATATCAGATGCTCTGTCAAGATCAAACTGGAAGTCAGCAGTAGAAATTGATGGAAATGCCAGAGTACAGGAAGCAACATCACAATAATCACTTTCTTTAGCATGCTCTTCATTTTCCATCTTGTCATTCAACCCTTTCTCAACTTCCATTGAGCAGGCAAACCCAGCTTCAACATTTTCCTGTTTTGGCAAAGGATTTTGGTGCGCTGGCTTTATTTCTGTCAATGCAAGCTTAGGTACACTAGATGTCTCAACACTGGAAGCATCAGCTTTCTTTAGAAACTTCATTATACCAACTTGTACTGGTCTTTTGCTCTTCTGACCAAAAACTCCTGATGGAAGACTATCTGAAGGCCCTAAACCATTATACAGGTCAACTGCTTTTTTAATGTCACCATCATCATTACAGGACATGATCCGACTGAAACCTTCTGTGAGCAGGGGTGTCTCCTTCTTCTGCAGCATGCGGTTGACAACAATGGCAGCCTTCCCACCCTGCAGATTTCCATCATGGCCCTTTCGGCTCACTGCACGTGAGATACAGACCTTTGCAGGTAGATCCAGGGAGACAACATGCACATCTGCGTGCAATGTGCCACCCAGCTTCACAAAATCAGCACGCTGCTCACGTTCCAAGTTACAGCGGTCAATGAGAACACTCTTGCCCTGGTTCAAAGCATCTGATGCAGCCTTCAAGCACTGTATTTTTGTCCCAGCTTTGCCGTTCCCAATTGTATCCTGGATAACAGTAAGCAGCCAAACAGAGTTCTGGTCAATCTGTGCTAAACTGTTGTGGCAGGTAATGAACAGCCATCGTGAAACTTTTAAAACACCATGAGTAAAATTGTCTAGATAAAGTGCAATCCAAGTTGATTGGGAACAAAGACATTAGTATTTGAGATTCTCTGCTTCCCTATGTGTGATGGCATCCTTATTGTAACATACTAAATTGTTATTATACAGTATCTCTACAACTAAAACATTGGTAGAGCAATTGTCCACACCGGCTCTTCGCTTCGCTCGCTCGCATGCGCGCCCGGTGCGATTCGCTCGCTCCCACGCGCCTAGGGTGGACTCGGTCTCGCCCACTATCCCCAAATCACCCACTGATCTTTTCTCTTTTCTCGTGCTCCCAGTCTCGATCCGTACTCGGAAGCCGCCGCCCCCCCCCCCCCCCCCCCCCCCGCAGCTCTTCCCTCGCGCTCGTCGTGCCTGCTCGTCCTCGCCACGCTTGTGTCGGTGTCCTCGCCGCCGGAAATTGGGCCGGGACCCTATCAGCGCCACCGCACGTTACCGACACCGCCGTGCCACAGCCGCAAGACCATCCCAGACCTGTGCCGCTGCATCACCCATCCCCTATTCGCGCCCAACATTCCCTGCTCCTAGGACGGAGTACTGCGAAGGAGAAGGTGCCACCACCGCACGCCAAGGTATCGGGTGTTTGTCCGGGCCTTCGTCGACGAGGGGCACCCAATAAGTACGCCCACCTTTCTCTGCCCTTCATGCTGTGCGAGACTGAGCACCCTAACCCTGGGGTCATTTATATTCAGATCTGGTCTAATTTACATGTATATCTTTCAAATATATCAGAGGTATGCACGCTCGATGTTCTTTTATTGCATCTGCACCTGTGATTTTGTGTGCTTTGATTTAGCGTTCCTGGAGCAGAATGCTTTGATGTGTCTAGAGGAGAAATTGACTGTGGCCTTAGTTTACTCCAATGTTCTCAATTCTCATTGTAATAGGGCAACGTCAGGATAGAAATATGTGCAGATGGACAGTGAGGGGTGAGGGGTGAGAAGCCCCCTATTGTTACTTGAAAGTTGAAATATAATAGGGTTTCTGGTTGACATATTAGAAATACACTAGAACTGAAAATGCTCAGATTTGTTTATGAGTTTCTATACAAATGGTTATTAGAAATAATGTTTCAAACTTAACCTTGTTTAACATGTTTGTAGATATTTTGGGTAGTATTCTATAGTGCATTGGGTGACAATTGCTTTTCTTTAATCTGAACGAGATATATTGCTGAACTGAATCTTCCATCTTGTCCCATAATTAACTTCATTAAACTCCTTAGAGAGAAAGAATCATATATGTCAGATAGGTTGCACCAACAGCTTGGATTCAGTACAAAGCTGAATAAATGACAATGAATGGCTACACCTAATTTTGGTCAGGTTCAACTTGTTTCTACTTTGAAATTGGTGGATGTCCCTAGGAAGCAGTTGAACAAATTGGCAGCTTCATCTCTAAACCTGCACCTTGGGAATCACACATTTTGACATTCCCTTGGTTGACATGCGGTTCATTTGTCTTACCTGATGGACCGAGATCCTTCTATTTTAACTGGTAATGTTAGGTTTGCTTGAATCTATTGTGTGCTTTTATGTTATTCATATTATGTCGTCCGATGCAGTCATAATAGTAAAAAAAAATCATCTATCTGTCATTTGCATTGGTAAATTCTTGCATATATATGGTATCAGATCAGATCCTCTCTGGACCTAGGGATGGCTGCGGCTCCGGAGACGTGTCGTCTCTTTCCTTCTGACACGGCCCCGTGCGACACGGGTGATACGGGTCATGGCGGCGATAGTGGGGAGCACGCGAGTCCATGGGATCCCGGTGCGGCGCAGCCTTCGGCACGGGTCGGTGCTACAGAGGTTGGTGCGCTCGTGCGTGGCGTGTTTTCGAAGTCTCCCGAGGAGCGAGAGATCCAGGGCACGACTCCTTCGCAGTCGTTGGATCCTGGTTCGCGAGATCATCGGAAGCAGGAGGATCGAGATACTTTTGCTGAGTCGAGTGCTGGCTATCCCACTTCTGGTTCTCTCCCTTCGCCTTCATCCTTTTCTCAGGGCGGTGTGGGCGGAAACCCTAGCCCTCTCGGTCGGGCGACGCAGGAGGGGTCGGGAGTCAGATCTAGGCTTCCTCACGAGGTACGTGATCATCCTGATGCGGATTTGAGCGAGCGGTTGGGCCATCTGTGGAGTCGTAGTCTGGAGGTTGGGGTGTGTGGTGAAGTTGTGGTTCTGGGTTGTGTTGATGTTCGTCTCCCCGTTGTTGCTCCTCTTCGTGGAGTTGTGCCGGCGCGTCCGAGGTGGTCTACGTTAGGTGGTGATACTCGGTCTTTTGTGCAGGTTCTTCAGGCTCCTTTGCAGCCTAGGAGGGACATGGATCGTCGGCAGGGGTTCCCGGGTAGATTTAATCAGGGATATGATGGGCAGAGAGGTGGTGGCTTCCGCTATGGCTGGCAGGGTCGGGGAAACAGAGGTTGGGTACCCCGTGGAGGTAGGAATTGGGGGAGATTTCAAGGAGGGGGACGAGGAGGAGGTGATAGAGATAATAGAATGCCTAATCATCAGGAGGCTAATCGACAGGAGACAAATCGCCATCAGCAGGAGGAACCAATAGAGGAACAGAAGGAAGATTCTTCTCAAAATAAAAAGAATGAAATGACTGAGGTGGAGAACTCTGTGAATGATAATATGCAGATCATTGTGAATGATAAACAAGCTGAGGGGGAAGGGATGAAAGAGGCTCCAGTCGTTGCTCATGCTCAGCAGGACAAACCTCAGTGTTGTCCAAGGTGTGGAAAGGTTGGTCATATGGCTAAGGATTGCCTTAATCCTGTGGTTTGCTCCAGATGTCACAAGGAAGGTCATGTTCCAAGGGTGTGTGTATCCAAAATGCCTTGGGACTTCATTTCCCCTTTCTGTGGCTTGTCTGCCTATGGACAAGGTTTCCATGTAATTGAAAGTGCTAGTTCAGAAGAGGGTATCAAAGATATGTCTACTACTGCTTTGGTGACTATCACATCTGGGCAGGCTGATGCTAGACAGATTGAGAATGAGTTTAAACTCAAAGCTGGTCCTAGCTCTACTTGGAGATGGTATGCCAAGAGGGTGGGGGAAGGAAAATATCAGATGAGGTTCCCCAACATCCAAACAATTGAGGATGTTACTTACTTCACTGAAATGAGAATGAGAACTGTTCCTAATACTGTGATAAAGGTTGAAAAGTGGAACCCTGCAACTGGGTCTAAAGGTCCCCTGGATGTAGCCTGGTTCAGAATTTCAAACATCCCCTTTGAGAAGAGGTCTTATTCTAATGTGTGTATGATAGCATCCAAGGTGGGATTGCCTCTGGAAGTGGATAAGGACAGTTTGAACAAGAATGATTATGTGAGAGTCAAAATTGGTTGCAGAGATGTCACTAAGGTTCCTGCTTCTGTTGATGGAGTCTTAGATTTCAATTTCTATGACTACTTTTTTCAAAGGGAAGTTCCCCAGGAAGGTTCTACAAACCCAGCTGGTAATCAGTGGGTGAGAAATGGGAAAGACTTGTCTAAGGCCCTGTTTGGTTGAGCTGTGGCTGTGGGAAAAAGCTGCTGTGGTTGTGAGCTGTGGAAAAGCTGCTGTGGGCTGTGAGCTGTGGAAAAGCTGAAAGTTGTTTGGTTAAACAAGTATAAAGTATATCTTCTACTTTTATTTTTTTAAAATAATTATAAAAACGTTTTGTATTTCACCTATTTTGAAAAGCTAAAAGCCAAAATCCAAAAGCATGGTCAAAACAGCTTTCAAAAATGTACTACGGAAAAACTAACTTCTGTAAAAGCTGCTGCCAGCAGCACCCCTTTGGTTGGACTTTTGGCTTTTGGGGCCAAAAGCCAAAGCCAAAAGCTCAACCAAACAGGGCCTAAGGATGATGCTCCTTCAACAAAGAAACAGAGAATGGATCAAGCTAAAGGGTCTGGACAAAATGACACTGCTGGGACTAGCAAAACAGTGGATAAGAGCTATGGGAAGAAAGTTGCTGTTGGTTGTCCTATGGAAGTAGATCAAAAAAATGCTGAGTCAGAAGAGGAAAGTGAGGATAAGGGTTTACTAATAGGAGATTTAGTGACCCCTGGAGTGGATCAGCTGAGGTTTGGGAATTTTGACAAGGTGGAGATCAGGAAGATTAGCTGTTTCACTCTTAATGCTAATCCTATGGCTATTATTAATGAGTATGGCTCAAATATGGTTACAGATAAATTTGACCCTTTGGTTACTATTGAGGCAAAAAAGGCCCTTCAAGATAATAGCAAGCAATCCTTTTTCCAGTGGGAGGATTACATGGGAAAAAGCAATCTGGATAAAAAGTTAGACACTATTCTGGAAGGACAGGAGGAGGGTTGCACCTTCAACAGAGCTGTGTCTTTGAGCCCTTTAAAAGAGAGTCAGGGAGCACCTGAGGTGGCCCTATCTAGTCAGGAGGAGCTCAGCCAGGCAGAAAAACAAGATGATGCTAGTAAAGAGGAAGGAGGGATCTCTCAGGACCCTCATATCAAGAAGACCTCCAGTAAGGAAGACAGTGTATCTGACCTTCCCTCTGAAAGGGACATGAATCAATCTAAAGTGATGGTCTCAGGAGATCAAGGAGTCCCTGCTCAACAGATAGATCAAGGTGGATGGGATAGCCAGGCAAAAAAAGGAGAGGCAGTGGATACTTGTCAAGCTGATACACAAGATGGGTGGCAACAATGGCAAGAAGTAAGACAGAGTAAGAGAATTAGAGCTGGTGGACATGCTCAAGTTAATGTGGCTGAACAGCTCCCAGCAAAGAAGTCCAAAGCTACTAATGTGGAAGGTAATCTTGACAATCTCAAGAACTCATTTGCAGTTCTTCCTAATTCTCATATTTTTTATATCTCTAACAAAATGGGTATTAATGCCAAGTCTATGACATTTGAGAGAATTAATATTATTAAAGATCTAGAAATGGCAAGAATGAACCTAGCTGAGCAAGCTAATGTTGATCAGACTCAACATGACAGTACAGAGGAGGGGGACATTTTAGAAGAGCATAATGTTTTGGAATGGGACTCTGAGGAGTCAGAGGAAGAACCTTTTGTTCCTCCTAGTATTAGAAAAAGCAGATCCTCTAAGAAGAAAAAGAGAAAAGGCACAACAAGGAGGGGTCATCCTTTAGATGATCTGGACTGTTGTGTGGAGAGTAAATCTAAGGTTAGCCCTAGATTTAATCTCAGGGATAGAAAAACTATTAAAAAAGTGATTAAATGATAGGTATCATATGGAATTGCAGAGGGGTGGCAAAAAAAGGGCTTAGTACTTTCATTAAGGATCTCATTTGGGATCATAAAGCTGACTTCATTGGTATTCAGGAAACAATGAAGAAAAATTGCTCTGATAAGTTTTTCAGAAAAATTGACAATAGCAGAGATTTCAGTTGGTTCTGGTCTCCTTCTAATGGCAAGTCTGGTGGCATGTTGAGTGGGATTAGGAAAGATACTTTTGATGTACTGGATTTCTCTTGTGGGGAGTTCATGATTATTGCTAATGTTTTTGACAAAAAACTCAAGAAAAACTGGTCCCTGGTTAATGTTTATGGCCCAGCTCAGGATGAGTTTAAGGATAGCTTCCTAAGTGAGTTATCTAACTTCTGTTATCTGGCTAAAAACCCCATTCTGATGGGAGGTGATTTCAATATCCTGAGGTTTAGCTCTGAAAAAAATAAAAAGTTTAGTGAGAATAACTTCTCCTTGGTCTTTAATTTGATCATCAACTCATATGAACTTAGAGAACTTCCCCTGGCTGGTGGAAAATTTACTTGGAGTAACAATAGAAAAAATCCTACCTTAGAAAAGCTAGACAGAGTGTTGATATCTGGGTCATGGGAAAATGAGTTCCCTCTTTGTAACTTGAGGAAAATTCCAAGATATATGTCAGATCATAACCCTCTGATTGTTAAGACTGACTTAGAGCAAAGTAGTGGTCCTAAACCTTTCTGCTTTGAGAATTCTTGGCTTCAGATGGCTGATTTTCACCTGAAAGTTCAAGAAATTTGGAATAGAAAAGTGCAGGCCAAATCTGCTGTTGATATATGGTGTATAAAAATGGACAGAGTGAAAAAATTCCTCAAAGGGTGGGGACAGAGCCTCAAAGGTCATACCAGGAAATATAGAAATATTCTTAATAAAGAATTGGAAATTCTGGAATCCCAAGAAGAGGAAGGGTATTTATCTTCTGATCAGCTGGATAAGAAGTCCTTTATTCAGTCTGAATTAATGAGGTTGATGGAGGAGGAGGAGCAATACTGGCATAAAAGAGCCAATAGTAAATGGTTACTTAAGGGAGATTGTAATACTGCTTACTTTCATAGAGTGGCTAATGGGAAAAAGAGGAAAAATACCATCTTTTCTCTAAATCATAATGATCAAACTATTGAGGGGGATGATGCCTTAGTAACTCATGCCACCAACTTTTATAAGGAGTTGTTTGGTCATTCTAAGTCCTCTGGACTTCAGATGGACCCTAATTGTTGGAAGGAGTCTGAGAAGGTTAACCAACAGGAAAATGAGGAGTTGGAAAAGCCTTTTTCTGAATCTGAGATTAAGAATGCTATTTTTTCCATGGAAAATAACACGGCTCCTGGTCCAGATCATTTCCCCGTGGAGTTTTATCAGCATTGTTGGGAGGTTATTAAGTCTGATTTAATTGCTATGTTCCATGACTTTCATAATCTCCAGCTCGATATTGGGAGATTCAACTATGGAGTTATTACGCTGTTGCCAAAGGTTAATGAGGCTAATAACATCAAACAGTATAGACCCATCTGTTTGTTAAATGTGATCTTTAAAATATTCACTAAGGCTCTGGTGTTGAGAATGGACAAGATTATGGGCAAGATCATTAATAAAAGCCAATCTGGTTTCATTAAAGACAGGAATATCATGGATGGGGTTCTTGCCTTGCATGAAGTGATTCATGATACCAAGATTAGGAAAAAAGATGGTCTGATTTTAAAATTGGACTTCGAAAAAGCCTATGATAAACTCAATTGGAATTTCCTTTTTGACTGCCTCCAGCAGCGGTGTTTTGGTAATAGATGGTGTGCTTGGATCAAGATGGTTATGATGTCAGGAACAGTAAGTGTTAAGATGAATAACACAATGGGACCTTATTTTACATCGCATAGGGGAGTTAGACAAGGAGACCCCCTCTCCCCGTTTCTGTTTAATATTGCTGCTGATTCTTTGGCTAAAATGATAAACATGGCTCAGGAAAACAACTTGATCAAGGGTTTAGTCCCTGAGTACATTGAGAAAGGAGTTATAATCATGCAATATGCAGATGACACAATTTTGTGTCTGCAAGATGATCAAACTCAAGCTTCTTACCTTAAGCTCTTATTGTGCTTGTATGAGGATATGTCAGGCTTAAAGATAAACTTTGCCAAAAGTGAGGTGATTTTGGTGAGCCAAGATGATGGAAAAAGTGTGGAGTTTGCTAATATGTTCAATTGTGTCACTGGCAATTGGCCTATTAAATATCTGGGAGTGCCTGTAGCTGGCTCTAGGATTCATGTGGCAGACTGGATGCCAATATATGAAAGAATCCTTAAAAGACTGGATGGGTGGAAAGGGAGTACGCTAAGTCTAGGAGGTAGATTAACACTCATTAACTCTTGTTTGAGTAACTTGCCAGTCTATGCCATGTCTATGTTCTGGCTGCCTGTGTCAGTCATGAACAAGATAGACTCTGCTAGAAAACGTTTTTTCTGGCAGGGTGGAAGCTTGAAAAGGAAATACCATCTAGTTAAGTGGAATATCTTAACTTCTCCAAAAGAGAAAGGGGGGCTGGGCATTAAAGATCTTAGGAGGATGAATATCAGCCTCCTGTGTAAATGGTGGTGGAAGGTTGAGAATGGCCAGGGTATCTGGCATGACATTGTCAGGAAAAAATATCTGAGGGAAGCTCCCATTACCAATATGGATAGAAATCCAAGGCATTCCCCTGTGTGGAATGATCTTCTTAAAGTGAAACAAATATATCTTAAAGGTAGATCGATGATTGTGGGTAATGGCAAATCTACTAGTTTCTGGCATGACAAGTGGTGTGGGACTGTATCCTTAGCAGAAAAATTCCCGAGTCTGTATGAGATCTGTACAGAACAAAGTTGTACAGTAGAATATATGAAATTGAAAAATTGGCGTTTGTCTTTCAGACGGTGGTTATATGAGGAGCTTCAATGCCAGTTGAGAAGATTACATGATATTGTTTTTCGTTTTAGTATTAATTCTGATAGGGATCAAGCTAAATGGGACTGGGAGCAATCTGGGGTGTTTTCTGTGAGATCGGTCTACAAGTTCTTATGTAGATTCGATAATGGGATGAATTTCAGGAGAATTTGGAAAGCTAAATTGCCTTTGAAAGTAAAAATTTTCATGTGGCTGGTCCTGCGAAATGTTATTCTTACAAAAGATAACCTGGCAAAAAGAAAATGGAAAGGCCGGATGTCTTGCTCTTTTTGTAAGGAGAAGGAATCTGAGGTTCATTTGTTCTTTGAATGTACCACGACAAAATATGTGTGGAGTCTGTTGGCTTATGCATTAGGAGCCAAGTGCAGGCCGTGTAATTGGACTCAGTATTGGAGTTGGGTTCAACAAACTCTTCCTCAGGCACCCAGCTTGCATGTTGTGGGTCTTGCTGCAGTTTGTTGGGCTACTTGGAAAACCAGAAATTCTGTTTGTTTTGAAGGAAAAAAAGTGAAATCTCCTACTGAGATTTTATGTTTGATTTGTTCTTTCCTCTCATACTGGGCAGGGCTGATGAAGGATGACCTGAAGAACCAAGTGGTGCAGGGCGCGGAGGCGGTTAAGACGACTGCTCTCTTCTTCCACAGCCAAGACGATGAGACAAGGAACAATAGGGAGCGTCAGCTGGTGCCTTACAAAGGATAGAGGCTGTTTTGTTGCTCTCTGAACTTGTAGTTTGTGCTTTGAGTAGTCTGGTGGCTGGGGTTTGGCTTAGTTTTGTGTTTGTTCTAGACTCTTGCGGTGTTTGGTCTGTGATGCTCGCATAGTAGACTGTGTGTGCTTGGTGCAGGATCCCTAGGTGATCCTTGTACCCGGCTTTTCGTGGTTTTTGTTGGGCTATTATGCCAGGTGGCTCTGGACATGGAAACTTTTGTAATTTCGTTGCTTTTGGGTAATGAAATTCGGTTCGACCGTTGTGGAAAAAAAAAAATCTTGCATATATGCCTTATTGTTCAGAGGCATCTAATCACTGATGCAGTTCCAATCCCTATGATCGGTGATGCTGATAATAGTTATAGAAACTGTATGAATGTTAAGAGGACAGTGAAAGGATTTATCGGTGCTGGTTTTGTTGGGATTGTTCGTTAAGATCATATATGAATTTCTCAGGATTCTGTGTTTGCAAATGATAAACGGATAACTCTTGTTGTGCACTTGTGCTTGAGGTGCATCCGCCAATACCAACTTTAAACTGTTCCGGTCTTTTAGTTTTTGTCTTTAGGCGTAGCAACACCTCCAACAACCATTACAAGCATTGGTGTTGCTACGCCTAATTCAGTTACCACATCAACCACCCTTCTTATGCTGTAAGGAGCACAACTTTAAGATTTGTGAGGATGTCTGTTGGCTCCCATCAGAAATATAGCAGGCAGCCAAAAAAGGGTGACCCTAAACTTCCATCTCCAATGTCCTTAGCACAAGTAGTGGAGGCCTTTAAGATTTTTGGTGTATATCCTGAGATTGAGTGTTGAGATAGTCTTAGGCAGTGGTTTTCTTCAGTTGTGATAAACTCACTCAGGTGCACAGTTTTGGGATTCCTTCTCCACGACCCTATATAACTATGCCATTTTTATTGGTTATCTTTCTTTTATATATTTCTTTCATGTGCACTCTGTTGCAGGTTAAGCAAACAACCACTGTTGGGGCTTCAATTACTGTTAGCCAAGTTGGAAGCCATCCACCAAGCACTACCTTGCATCCTCTTGGTGGGAGAAAAGATTTGCATCCATCACAATGGATGAGAATGGGGTCCTTAATCAATTATGCTCTGCATATTTGTGCTTTAGAACAGTAAAGGCAAGTTATGCTCTCTGGATCCTTGAAGTTCCGAATTTGTTATGACACTACTTGGAATAGAACATGTATTGTAGTATCTTATGGTTAGATGGAATAAATCAATTTTGAACAGAGGCAAGGTCTGGTTTGATTTTTTGTTTGAGAATACAATTGACATGTCTTGCTCTATATGATATATTTGCTTGAGTAAATTTCACCAGAGAGCCTTAAACTTGTCCCGAGTTCTCATCTAGGTCTCAGTACTCTCAAATTGCACATCAGGGTACCTAAACATGTTTAGTGTGTTATCTGGGTCCAAACCCCATGTCCCACTTCTACAGCATTGATGTGGAGTGCCAACATGAATGTTTCTGCGGATGTGCAAGCGATTAAAAGTTAGGTGGGGGGTGTTATTCGTCAGGTTTGAACTTTCAGAATTATTGAAATTCTTCCATAGCACCTTGCATAAACTATGTGAATTGGTAGTTTCTCAATTTTTTCAGGTGGACGAGATATTTGTTTAAGATATTAAGGATGGAAGCCACTATGATAAAATCTGGCTAGCTTTTGCTGTTTTCTTGATAGTACAAACAATCAGGGTTCAGGGTGACCAGCGAACCCACTGTAATGCTGGCATGCTGTTGTTGTAAGGGCAATCACCAGTGAGGATGGCATGACTGTAGATTAATTGGTATGTACCGGTGAAGTTCCAACTCTGTTCCACTCTTTTTCCCTAGCAAATTTACATATGTTCTACTGATATTTTGGTGCAGCCATATATATAAGTTTGTAGCTAATCTTTCACTCTTATTCTTATCACTCTAGAGTCTGGGAACAGTAATTGTATCTCATTTATTCGTGGTCTAATTAGTAACTGTTATAAAAAATCTACAAATATTTGCATGAGACACTAAACACTTTCGTTCTTTGGTGGTTTGCCTACTCTTTTCTTGTACCTGAAATTCTCTAGGTGCTCCCTGACAAGGTCAACCATTTGGTGCTGCTTTATTCCAAACCATCTTATCGATATTCCAACTGTAGTGTGCTAATTGTACTCTCTTGCAATGCATCTTGAATACGTTGAGAAGACTAACCTTACAATGGTGCATGTATAATCTTGATATAATTTTAGCTTGAACCATACAAAGTGTTGGAACCTATAGAACTATCTTCTTTGCCATCTCATTTTTAAATTTTTCATGTACTATTTTGACCATGTGTTTCTTGGTAGATGTGGTTAACAAGATCTTCAACAATGTGCGGGGATCAACGGTGGAGTGGGAGTAGGAACTGATGATCTTATGCTGTCAAGTGGGATTAGACCCTATTCATGATGCTATGGTGGAAGGAAGAGCAATTACCTTTTGATGATGGGATTTTATTATGACGGTGCAAGGACAAGTTAATGTTTGTATTATTGTAGAATTATTTTTTTCCCGTTGCAACGCACGGGCATTTACCTAGTCGATCAAATAAACAGTGAAGTAAGCAATGAAGTCTCCATATGAGAGCATAGATGGACTGGAAAAGACGAAATTTCGACCAAATTTCAACTATTGAATTGCGTTTTTTTTCAACTAAGCAGCAATTGTCTTGAAACATTACATCCATATATGTAAGGGATAACTAGCAATGGTCAGCACATTTGTACGCACTGAGAGTTGAGACCAAGAGCGACGGAGGACCCACCTGGCAGACGCGAACCCAGTGGCGGCCGGCGGTGGAGCCGCCAACTACGGCCTCGGCGAACGTGGACTTGCCGCTGCCCGGTGGGCCCACCAGTACCACCACCATCTGCTTGCGGCCGAGCTCCTCCTCCTTCGCCTCCGCGCCCGCGCCTGCACCGATGGCCCGAGACAGCACGCGCTAGGGTTTAAGCAGCGTCGGCGGGAGCTGTTCGATTAGAACAACGAAACGGAAAAAAAAATCTGTCTCGGGCATACCTACGGTTGCCGACGGAGGTGGTGGAGCGGAGCTGGAGCCGCCCGCGTCGGGATCCATCAAGCCGCCGAATGGACGAAACCTGGTGTGCCACTGACCCACTGTGCCAGGCTACGGCGATGCGCAAAGGTAGGCGCGGAAGAGGCGTGAACGGAGTGAGGGCCGGACGCCGGAGTGGAGGCAGCGACGCGCGAACCGGCGGGTTCTGGCCGTCCGCGGCTCAGCACGATCGAATCTGAAACGTCGGTTACGCAGCAGGGTCTAATCAGACGAGGGAAAAAAAAAAGAGCAACGACCACCAAGGTTAGCCAAAAGGCCCGGCGGGTTCTGGCCGTCCGCGGCTCAGCACGATCGAATCTGAAACGTCGGTTACGCAGCAGGGTCTAATCTGACGAGGGGGAAAAAAAGAGCAACTAACACCAAGGTTAGCCAAAAGGCAAAAAAAAACTGTGGCTGCTGGGATTCGAGCCCAGGTCTCTACGGCCACAACGTAGAATTCTTACCACTAAACTACAGCCACTTTGTTGGCTGTTGTCGTGACCAATTTTATTAGTACTTTTTAATGCGATACCAGCATCGTGCAAACATCCAACATTTCTATGTTTTCTCAAAAATCTGCGCCAAACCTGTGTTGACGATCAAGATGTAGTACATTACAGGTACAAAGCCACGCAATTCTCTCATCTATAGTCATCTAGCACTTGAAGAATCACTGCATAATCGCCCTTTATTTATCCCCCAATCTAGAGACAGTCTACAGAACAGACTAGTACTCGTTGAAGTGTATGGCGCCGAGCTTCCACACGAGGAAGGCGGTGCCAAACATGATGGTGGTGATGAGCGTGAAGGAGACGAGGACGAGGAACACGTCCACCCCGAACGGCAGCTCGAACGTCCACCCATCCTTGGGCATCCCGCGCTTGCTGTCGTCGAACAGGTTGCCCGGCGCCTCGGGCAGCCGCGACCCGCGCCGACCGCCCCCGCCCCCGCCCTTCTTCGCGTCCGCCTCGCGCAGCGCGTCCAGCACGCCGCTCCCGAACTCCGGCTTGGCCGATTTCGATGACGACGACGACGACCCTTTCGCCGACGGCTCCGCGTACTTGCCCAGCACGCGCGCCGCCCGCAGCCGCTCCCGCGCCGTCAGCGGCGCCCGCTTCGGCAGCTCGCTCGGCGCGCTGCCGTTGGCGTTGGCGACCGGCTGCTGCGGCTGCCCGTTGCCGGGCGTCACCGCGCTGGGAACGGGAGAGCCTGGAGGAGGAGGGGTGCTACTGCTGGTTGTTTCTTGCGCCGCGGCCGGCGCCGCTTGGTCGTTGTCCGTGGCCCGCCGGCAGCTGGTTCTTGCATGCTTGTTAGTCCTCGCCGGGTAGCTCAGCAAGAGGAGCTCGGGCGGGAGCTTCTGGAAGGCTGCAGCTGCCGCCGCCTTCTCGAAGGGATGTCTCGAGCCAAAGGTCAGCTGGGTGTAGTACGACGAAGATCTTGGCACTCCTGTTAGCTGTGCACATGAGCAGTAGCATCAGGAAGCAAGAAGAGACAAGATGAGGCGCGATGAGTTAGAGAAGAAGCTTACTTTTGCAGTAGCCCTGGGCAGGGAGGAGCAGGAGCTGAGGCTGGTGGCAGCCATCTTCCTCTCATCCGCTCGGCCACAGCATTTTGTGCTCGAGGCCACTGAAGATAGCATTCGTCTTGAGGATGAGGCTGTCCACTAATCGGAGCTGCGGGGGGGCGTTGGCGACTGGATAGATCCGACGACACGTTGGGCTGGGCCGAATTTGTTACACGACAGCCATCAACCGCAAAGCCCAGAGTTGTCTTTTGGGAAATCGTTAGCAATTTTGGCATAAAAAAGATTCGAGAGCATTTTTTTTTCTTGGATCTCGACGGCATTTTATTAATTTGAAGTAAACTGTCGATTCCAATAACAACAAAAGTTCACACACTAATAGACCGTCCGACCTCTTTCCTGTGTTCCTCCAGAACCATACCCGTCACCTGCTAAGTTTCAATCGCAGGACAGACCAACAAAAAAAAAGCTAGACCGTTCCTGATGGTTTTGTGGTTAATCGCAGGACATCGGCTAAGGATAAACATCGGGTTGATAAGTTCAAAGTGAACCGATTGATACTCCGTATATCGGCCAGGGCACCAGAATCTTGTGAAAACAAAAGATAGTATACAGCAAAGTATAGAAATGTTCCGCTTATATATATTCAATATCTCAACAGGACTGTAGCATTAGACCAATTAATAATTCTGGTTTACCGAACGACAAAACTGTCCAGCAAACGCTATACACAATTTTACTCTCTTCGTTCAACTATGTACAAAACTTAATAACGATAATAAACGTTAGATCTAAAACTCCTACAACTTGCAATAGTCGTCTACCTAAGGACAGGCTTTTGTTTGGTCGGTGACAGTTGAACGTCTCCGTTCAAAACGGATCCCACGAACCTTTCAGCTTCTTCCAGTGTCACCTCGTCGTCGTACACTGCGAACCTCCCCCGGCGAGGCTTGTAGGCGATGAGCAACTTGTCAGATGACTTATATCCAGACTTGTCAAACGATGACAGAAATGCAGATTGTTTGTCTTTATCCAACAAAGCATAGGAGACTGCATTTCTGGAATTATAGTTCTGCCCCCTTATCAGAGTCTTCTTAGATATCTGGATGCAATCACCAGAAAAGAGATGGTATGTGTTAACAAATTGCTATCTATACCGAAGATTAAGGAAAGAAGAACCACAAGATAATATATACTATACCACATGTGTTTCTGCTATCTACTATGATTTGGCTTTTTAAAACAGACAGAAGACATACCTCAGACAGGACTGTTTCAAGCTGCCCCTTGGCTTTGTTTGAACTGAAAACACCAATGATGCATACTGAAGTCTTCTCTCCACAGATTTCCTCAAAGTTGGAAGCTGTGAGGAGAGGAACCTTGTTTTCTTCCCATTGACTGGAAGATTTCTTATTAGCTTGATTCGATGACAACTTCTTATTCTTCTTCTCAAAACTATCTAGCAGTGTCTTCAATTCCTTGATACCAGATCTGAGATCTTTCACCGAAATGCCATCCTTCAGAAGGAGCTCCTCACCATTCACTGTTCGGCCAATAACAGCTGGAAGATTCTTCACGCCAAGACTTTCGAGCAGCGGATGAGAGACATCATGAACCTAAACATGCACAGCAGTTTCTCATGTTACGCATACTTCCGTTGATGTTGTTTATCGAGTCCTAATAGCATATAACAGTTACCCCCTGATTCTTCACCAGCATGGTAAAGGTATGCTATTTTAATGGAACCTCAATTATCTACTCCCTTCATTCCAAATTGTAAGTTTTAGCTTTGTCCCAAGTCAAATTCGTCTAACTTTGACCAAACTTATATAAAAAAAAGTTAGCATCTACCATATCAAACAGATACACTATCAAAATATATGTCATAATGAATCTAGTTTGATGCTGTATGTGTTTGTGTATTTTTTTATAAACTTGGTCAAAGCGAGAAAAGGTTGACTTAGGATAGAACTAAAACGACTTACAGTTAGGAATGGAGCGAGTAGATTTTTTTTTCATACATTTTTTGTATTATAACCATTCATTACCGCTTACTGCCTAGAAGTAACTACACCCCACACCAATTGACATCTCAAAGTATGCTATGTGCCAAAATTTTCCCATGTCGAGCTCGAGCAGAGTAATTAGCAAGGCCTATAATTTCCTAAGCCTGGTAACCAAATGGAGCAGTAAGAGCAACAGATCAAGTTACTCACCTCAGCATCATAAAAAATTAATCGATTGCGGAACATCCCACTGATAGCACGCCACATTGCTGGTGTGTCCTTCTTACTCGATAGTAAGAGCACTTGAGGAAGGTTTGGTAGAACATTTAAAGGGAAGCTGAATTGGCCAATATCTACCCGTTTGGAGAATCTTGGCAGGTGTTCTTGACAAAATGTCTTCAAGCTCTTAGCATCATGTTCTCCAGAATACTCATGTAAAGACCCTTTCTCTGTAGTAGCATATGAATAGATGAAGAGGCGGGCCGATTTCCCTATTGAAGCACCAGAGCTTTTGCAAAGAGATTTTTCATTGTCACAGTTGACCTTACCAGCCTGCACAAATAGAAGGCTATTAGGTATGATGTCCATGCCATATGTTCAGGAGCGCTAAATATTTCATTGTCGTTTTTGTACATCAGCTTACCCTCAGAGCACCATCCAGTGAATGGAGCACGTCCTGCATGACACTCTCTAGCACAAATTGACCTTTTGACTGGGGTGTATAAAATAACACAAGCCAAGTAGTTCCTTGATCAGCTACTTCTTTATTGAAAACTTTTGTGGTGATATCCTGAATCTTAGCAGTGCCAGACTGCTGACCAGAAGTTCCGATGTTGGCTCTAGTTGAGCGAGTTGATCCACCAAAATGGCTATCGCCCATTGAACCACCACTAAAAAGGTTTGAGAAAACATCACCAAGATCAGAATCACCACCAAACGGGTTTCCACCACTGGCCCCAGGTTTACCACCAAAAGAAAAGGAAAACGTTTTTGTATTTCCTTGACCACCCATTGTCTGCCATCCATTACCAGAAGTGAAATGACCGGACTTGGGGCCACCACCAAAGTATGTATAGCCCTCATGATTTCCAAAATTTCCACCACCAAATCCAGAGTTACCCTTCTCATCCCCGTAGAGGTCATAATTTTTCCTCTTCTCTTCGTCAGATAGAATCTCATATGCTGCAAAGGCACAACAATGCTCCTTCAGTATTACAGAATAAGGCACTGCTACACTAATCTAGCATTAGCAGATAATCTGAAACGAAAATAGTTTATGGAATATAGTTACATGACCCTTATTTGCCTGATAATTCAATGTAAAGAGAAGAAGAATGGGTCAGACATAGAGCATGTACTGTTACAAGACGTTTTGCACCTAAACAAACCCAGGAGACAGCATGAATGTTAAAAATACGTAATAGCATGGAATTTAGAGATGACTCCACCCCTAGAATAGACAGGACCATCCCATCTCCGATAGTCCCCAAACCAAACACACCGTTTAAAGCAACCAGATCAATGCAAACACACTCTTAAAAGCAACCAGATCAATGCAAAGGACTATGGACATGTGCAGATGTGATGATACCATGGCTAGTGCAAGGGACAATGCCAAATAAAAGATTATCTCATACACATCATCAGTATATACAAATTCTTAATCAAAATAGATATTGAAGAAAAATAGAGGTTCTTACCATTGTTTATTTCTTCAAATTTTTCCTGCGCACCCTTGCCTTTATTCTTGTCAGGGTGGTATTTTAGAGAAAGCCTATTATAGATATCGTAAATAAGATGAGTTCATCTAAGCTATAGCTGAAACTAAATTGCATCATTTACTTGAATTGAAAGTTAAAGACATAAAAATTCCGAACTTACTTGTGAAAGGCTTTCTGAATATCCCGTTGGCTGGCATTCTTGTCAACTCCTAGAGCCTGAAACCAAACAAAATCATGAGAACATGCATCAATCATCTAGAACAGACGTAACAACTCATAAATGTTAGTACTATGCCTGGATTTCCAATAGAAAAAGGCTCAGATGGATGTAATACGGGGGCACTATCTGGCATTTGCTGCTTAAAATTACAGAGTATGAAATTACAAATTGCCAACATAGCTACCAAACCAAATTAAGCTCTGAGTGCTGCCACATATACAACAATTTTAGTACATTGTACATGTAAAACTTGAGTATAGTAAAACCCCGTTTAGAGAACGATCAACAAATAGTATCACGCCACTTGGAACCGCACGCGTGCAAATTAGCATTGCCATTTGTTCATTAATCTCTCATATATACATACGCCGTGTAATCAGTCGAAAAAAATGCCTAGAATTTACAACCAACCAAGGAATGCGCAGTAAAACGCACAATTTACTCGCCTTGTAGGGATCTATAGTTTTGGCCGCTGCGACGTGCAAGGCGACCGAACTGAGGACGAGCGAGGCGACGAGGAGAGACCGGAAGGGGATCCCCATCGCGGCGTGGCGAGCGGCTCCGATTCGACTCTGCCTCGCCGGGTGGAGCTTCCAGCGCTCGATTTGCTCGGGTTTCCTTCTGTTGGGGAATATCTGGGTTGAATTCGGGCTGGATTTGGAGGGAAGCGGAGGAGGACAAGGATTTGGCCATGGAGGATGGCCGACGTTTTTAGAGAGGAAGGCGTCGGTTCGGTCGAGATGTTTCGCGACACAAGGTACACGTGGCGCTTGAGTCGTAGCTCCAGCGAACTCGACCAATAGAATTCGACCTTTCGAGAGCGGTTGCGTGGCCAGCGCGCTCATAAGTTGGGACAACGTCCCACGTACTTTGAGAATAAGCGTGGTCCGGAAAGCGTGTCTGTGAGGGAAAGTGATACTTATTTTGGAACGGAGGGAGCAGGAGGAATAGGAGTGCGTCGACTCGTGTGAGTCGCACCGAGGTGTACGTTTGTTGACGAACAAGCGTAAGGTCTGTTGTTGTCAAAAAAAAAATCATTACCGATTCCTAAACTTGTACGGTTGTGTCATTCCGGTCTCTAAACTCGTAAATCGACTGTTTAGATCTCTAAACTTATTCGGTTGTGTCATCTCAGTCCCTAAACTTATAAATCACTCGTTTATGTCCTCAAACTTAGTCAGTTGTGTTATCCTGGTCCCTAAACTTTATTTTGAGTCTGATCTAGATCTAAACATGACAGTTTAATAACTTTATATCAACAAATAATTCATAATTTTTTCATATAAACTCGAATAAAGATAAACTTTATATCAAAATTGTAGCCATCGATGTGATCTACAACTTTGTAGTTGAATTTTTTTTATTTAAAACTATTTAGAGTCCCAAAATATTATTGTATGTTTATAGATTTTAAATTTTAAAATTTAAAATTATCAAATAATCTTGAATATTTTGGGACCCTAAATAGTTTTAAATCAAAAAAATCAACTACAAAGTTGTAGATCACATCCAAGGCTACAATTTTGATATAAAGTTTGTCTTCATTCGAGTTTATATGAAAAAGTTATGAATTATTTGTTGATATAAAGTTATTAAATTGTCATGTTTAGATCTAGATGAGACTCAAACACAAAGTTTAGGGACCAGGATGACACAACTGACTAAGTTTGAGGACCTAAACGAGTGATTTGTAAGTTTATGGACCGGAATGACATAACCCAACAAGTTTAGGGACTGAGATAACACAACCGAACAAGTTTGAGGACCTAAACGATCGATTTGTGAGTTTAGGGACCGGGATGACACAACGACACAAGTTTAAAGACCGGTGATGGACTTTACTCAAAAAACGTAAGGTCCTGTTTGACTTTCTAAAAACAATCAACTAACACATCAAATATTAGAAACATACATAAAATATTTAATATAGACAAATTATAAAATTAATTTGTTAGTCATATTTTACTTCACGAGACGAATCCATTAAGCCTAATTACTCTATAATTTGACAATATACATTAAACATATACTAATGATAGATTAATTAGGCTTAATAACTTTGTCTCGTTAAGTATTGTACGGTGGTGTAATTAGTTTTATAATTAATCTATTTTTAATAGACTAAATAGTGCTGTAATGTTCGATGTTTCATCCCAATTTTTTTATTCCTACACCTAAACATAACCTAAATAGAGGGCACGTTTTCAACTTTCGACTCTATTCTCTATTCTATGTTTTTTATTATGATTGCCTTCTTAAAAAACATGTCGCCTAAGATTGATCAATCAAGTGTTAAAAAACACAACAATAAGATAAAATACTTAGAAATCCAAGTACTTAAGGGTTTTTAAAATATATTAAATATGGTTTGAAAACTATTACAAAATTAAATGTGACACGAACTATAACTAGATATACAGGGTCATTTGGTACTTTGGTAGGGATCCAGGTTCTCATAAAAATAAATGTTTTTTAGATCTAAAATTTCTAAAAAAACATTTCAAATGATAAATCAGAATCACTTATTGTCGGGGGAACGCCAAAGGGGTACCCCCAATCAATGCAAAACGAATAAGGGACTTGCCCGAGCCCTCCAAGCCAGGCCTCGGGCGGGCGCTCGTCTTCCGTCTCGCCCGAGCCCTCCGCGTCAGGCCTCGGGCGAACGCTCGTTCTCCGCCTCGCCCGAGCCCTCCAAGCCAGGCCTCGGGCGAACGTCCGTTCTCCGCCTCGCCCGAGCCCTCCAAGCCAGGCCTCGGGCGAACGTCCGTTCTCCGTCTCGCCCGAGCCCTCCGCGCCAGGCCTCGGGCGAACGCTCGTCTTCCGTCTCGCCCGAGCCCTCCAAGCCAGGCCTCGGGCGAGCGCTCCTCTACACCTCGAGACCCCACGCGGGGACCTCGAGCCTCTCTGGCACAGCGGCCTATCCCTCGAGACGCGTTTTGCCTCCCTCGAACGGTGCAGACATCGGATGCCAGCCTCATACCGCGCATTTGATACATCCACCTACTCCAGTCACGTCCTCTACAGCTCGACGTGTACCACAGTAACCAGGGCAAAGTCAAGTCTCGTTTTCACCACAAGCATGGGCAAAAAGGCACCAGCACAGCACTGTTCGACCATACCTTGCACTGTGGCACGTCCCGGTCACATCTCGAGACCCGGATTTCCGCTGTACGACCAGGCTCCCCGGAACTCGCCCATACCTGCGGGGACTCGAGCCCCCCCGCAGGCGCCATCTCGAGGCCGGCTCCGCGCCCTTTGAGCCCTAACTACTTTCACGCTATTGGAAGACAGGTACCCCAAGACCCGGAGGGATCCCGCCGTGTCCTGGATGTGCCGGAATGGGTGATGTACGGCTCCTACATCGTCACACCGCCACGTCCGCGCCCGGGATGGAGGCCACGCCCCAAGGACGCCTCAACAGCAACGACCACATCGGCTCCAGTGGCCCCGACAAGACAGGGTTCCTACCCTTCTCCGTATTGGGCGCCGTACGCCCCGACACCTGTAATACCCTTGTGTAACCCTGGCCTCCCCTTGCTCTATAAAAGGGGACACCAGGGCCCTCATCCCGGGAGGACGGATAGAACTTCGAGAGACAACACACGAGTCCACGCACATACACGAGTCCGGACTCCGGTCCACGCTCACTGAGCTTGTATTCGCCCCTGTACAAGCACTTAGGTGCAAGTAATACAAGAACATCCCCCGCTGGACGTAGGGCCTTCTTTGCCCGAACCAGGATAAATCCTTGTGTCCTCTTGCATCACCATCCAGGAAGAGAAGCACGCGATCATATTACTCGTTGGTGTGATACCCCCGGGTACGAAACACCGACAGTTGGCGCGCCAGGTAGGGGCCTTCGCGTGTCAAGCCGATTTCTCGTTGTTTCCTGGATGGCTGCCTCGACTCCTTTGTTCGCTGCCGGTACCGTCATCTGGTTCGGGAGCCTCGAGTTCCTGACCGCCGGCAACAGCAACGAGCTGACTCTGCTCTCCACGGAGGGCCCGAGCGGAGTGCGTGTCACGCCACCCCGCGCGGGAGGCGTGGCGCGTCGCCCGCACCACCACGCGACACCACATCGCGAGCGGCGCCGTCGTCACCATCATCGCCAGGCACAGGCGGTGCCCGCGGCAAACGCCCACGTCCCCGTAGCCGGTGCAGGGTCCCCGAGGGGAAACCAGCCCAGCGCACGGCCGGAGACCTCCAGGGCGCGCCCGCGCCCGCCCAGCGACTTCGCGTTCATCGTTCGCACGGACCAGGAGCCAGGCCAGAGGCCTCCGAGCCGTGCACCGTCAACGCCACCCAGCCTCCTCCCGCGCGAGGTGTACCGCGCTCAACGTCGGCAGTTCCCGTTCGGCCTCGACAGCTCCGCGGCAGCTCACGCCCGCCAGCTCAACGAGCGCAGTCGGGGCCGAGAGCCGGCGGAGCAGGAGGAACGCCCGGGCGTGTTACTGCAGGCCATCGCCAACCTGGAGATTGTCCACCCCGCGCGCGTAGACCGCGGCCCCTCACGAGCCGTCGGGCCATCTCGTCAAGCCACCTTCGGGGAATGGCACCGCGAGCTGCAGCCCCGGCGCGAGCCGAGGCGGCGCGGCTTCGCCAGCTCCAACTCCGATGAGTACGACTACCATGACCCTGACCTCTGGGACTCTACCAGGGAGTGTTTCCAGCTCGAGGGGGTCGCGGACGAAGCCGAGGACGACGGCGACGACGACACCAGGCCGGCGCTCAACCTCGAGGGGCCCGAAGACGTGGCTGCGGCGGGCGGGTCACGCGTTTAGGGGAGGAACGAACCCCCGGCACCGGCTGCTCCATCCCAGCACAGCGACGACCGAGCGGCGCAGCTCGCACAGCTGTGGGAGGCCATCGCCAAGGCTGAGGAGGACCGACAACGTCTGCTGCAGCTCGAGAAAACCTTAGCGCAAGAACCGGCCCAGCCTCGAGGCGCCGGCGTTCGTGGCCGAGCTCGAGAGGTCCACCGGCAGATCCTTGAGGACGGGGCGCCAGCACGTCCCGAGGCGCGTTTCCCGCAAGCCGGGCAAAACGTGGTGGCGGCGGCGATGCTACTCCGTGATCTACCCGTCGTCTCCAACCCTGACGCCAGGCGCAAGCTTGGGGAAATGAAGAACCTCCTCGAGACAGCCGTCGTGCAGCAGGCCGAGAGCTCGGCGTCACGACGGCGCGGAGCGGCCTCAGAAAAGCCGGCGGACACGCCCCGCAACGAGCGCGAGGCATCCGTCCATCAGCCGAACGCCTCTCAGGCCAGGCCAGTCCGGGAGCGGATCGTCGACAACCGCCCACCTCGAGACCCCAATGACGCCCGCAACGACATCAACCGCCGGCGCAAGGACAAGGGGGCCCAGGAGCGCGGCTATAGCGCCCATCGAGGGGGGCGCTACGACAGTGACGAGGACCGACAAGTCCTCGAGCCCCCGGGCCCCAGAGTCTTCAGCCGGGTCATCCGCAGCTCGACCCTCCCCGACCGCTTCTGACCTCCGACCAACATCGTGAAGTATGACGGGGAGGTCGAGCCCAAGCTCTGGCTCTCAGACTTCCGCCTAGGCTGCCAACTGGGTGGAGCGAAGAACGACGACCGTGTGATCATACGCCAGCTCCCACTTTACCTTTCGGACACCGCCCGCCGGTGGCTCGAGGGGCTCCCGCCGGATCGGATCGACGACTGGGCCGACCTAGTCAGGGTCTTCGACGGGAATTTCAAGGGGACTTGCGTGCGCCCAGGCAACCCCTGGGACCTACGGCGTTGCAGGCAGGCGGCGAACGAGCCCCTCCGTGATTTTGCTCGACGGTTCTCGAAGCAGCGCCTCGAGCTCCCCCACGTGCCTGATGAGGACGTCATCTCAGCATTCCTCGCAGGCACAACATGCCAAGAGCTAGTTCATGAGCTAGGACGCTACCGTCCCAGGACGGTCGAGGACCTGATGGATCGTGTCACCAGCTTTGCCTCAGGCGACGAGGCAGTGGGGGCCTTCTTTGGCCATTCCACGGACAAAGGTAAGGCGGTGACCGCGCCGGAGGGCTCGAGCAAGGGCGACGATGTCAAAAGCCGCGGCAACAACGGCAAAATGAAGAAGGGCAAGGGGAAAGGTCAAAAAGCGAAGCGCGACGCCCACGACGACGATGATGAAGAAGTGCTCGCAGGCACCCTCGAGCATAAGAAGCCTCGAGGCCCCCCGGACGGGGCCGTCTTCGACCAAATGCTCGAGGACCCCTGCACCTACCACAGGGGCCCCGTAAATCACAAGTTAAAAGACTGTCGACTGTTGAAAGGCTACTACTCCAAGCTCGGCGATAAAAAAGAAGACGCGCTCGTGGGCAAGAATAACAAACGGCGCGACGAAGGGGACGCGGACGACAACTTCCCCCCGGTGCGCGACTGCTACATGATCTACGGGGGGCGACCGTCGAGCTCTCAGCTCGAGAAAGAAAGAAGGAGCGCCGCGAGATCTTTGCACTCGGCCACGACGCCCCCCGGTACCTTGACTGGTCTGATGCGCCGATCACGTTCGACCGTGACGACCATCCGAACCGTGTCATAAACCCAGGAGCGTACCCCCTCGTCGTCGACCCCGTCATAGTCGACGTTCGGTTCTCCAAGGTGTTGATGGATGGGGGCTCGAGCCTCAACATCATATACCTCGAGACCCTTGACCTCCTGGGGATTTCAGAGGGACAGCTCCGACCCAGCGTCGGGGGGTTCCACGGAGTAGTACCAGGAAAGAAGGCCCACCCCCTCGGGCGCATCGACCTGCCGGTTTGCTTTGGCACGCCGGCAAACTTCCGACAGGAAACGCTCACCTTCGAGGTGGTCGGCTTCCAAGGGACCTACCACGCCATCATCGGCCGGCCAGGCTACACCAAGTTCATGGCGATTCCTCACTACACGTACTTGAAGCTCAAGATGCCGGGGCCAAAAGGGGTCATCACCGTCGACACCTCCTACGAGCACGCATACCACTGCGACGTGGAGTGCGTCGAGCGGGGGGAGGCCAACGTCCACCTCGACTCGCTCGAGGCCTTGGCAGCTCTGGCCACCGAGGAAACCCCAGAAGCAAAGCGTCACGCCGGCACCTTCGAGCCGGCGGAGCACACGAAGCAGATACCCGTCGACCCGACCTCGACCGATGGCAAGACGCTGACCGTCAGTGCCAGCCTCGAGCCTAAATAGGAAGCAGTGCTCGTCGACTTTCTCCGCACGAACATCGACATGTTTGCGTGGGGCCCCTCGGACATGCCGGGCATACCGAGGGAAGTCGCCGAGCACGCCTTGGAAATCCAGGCCGGGTCCAGACCGGTGAAGCAACGCCTGCGCCGCTTCGACGAGGAGAAGCGCAGGATCATCGGCGAGGAGGTGCACAAGCTTTTGGCGGCTGGGTTCATCAAGGAGGTATTTCACCCAGAGTGCCTAGCTAACCCTGTATTAGTTAGGAAAAAGAATGGAAAAATGCGGATGTGTGTAGACTACACTGGTCTGAATAAAGCATGTCCAAAAGTTCCATTTCCTTTACCTAGAATTGATCAGATTGTCGATTCCACTGCTGGGTGCGAAGTGCTTTCGTTCCTTGATGCGTATTCCGGCTACCACCAAATTAGGATGAGAAAATCCGACGAACTCGCAACCTCTTTTATCACGCCATTTGGTACGTATTGCTATGTTACGATGCCCTTCGGCCTGCGAAACGCCGGGGCAACGTACCAGCGATGTATGCAGCACATCTTTGCCGAGCACATAGGCAAGACCGTCGAGGCCTACGTCGATGACATCGTGGTTAAAACTAAAAAAGTCGGGAACCTCATCAGCGACCTCGAGACCACGTTCGAGTGCCTCCGGGCCAAGAATGTGAAGCTCAACCCCGAGAAGTGTGTCTTTGGTGTGCCTCGAGGCATGCTACTTGGCTACATTGTCTCACAACGGGGGATCGAAGCAAACCCTGAAAAAAATCTCAGCAGTCACGAGGATAGGCCCGATTCATGACCTCAAGGGTGTGCAGAAAGTGACAGGCTGCCTAGCCGCTCTCAGCAGATTCATCTCGAGGCTGGGGGGAAAAGCACTACCCCTCTACCGCCTGCTAAAAAAGACGGAGCACTTTGCGTGGACCGCCGAAGCCGAGGAGGCCTTAACCAAGTTGAAGGGGTTGCTGACTTCTGCACCAATTCTCGTGCCCCCGCGACCAGCCGAAGGTGGCGATTCCCCCGAGCCCCTCCTCCTCTATGTGGCCGCAACCACTCAGGTGGTCAGCGCGGTCATAGCCGTCGACAGGCACGAGGAGGGTCATGCATTGCCGGTCCAACGACCGGTGTACTTCACCAGTGAGGTACTCTCCGAGGCCAAGGTCCGGTATCCGCACATTCAAAAGCTGCTCTACGGCATCATCGTCACAAGGCGCAAGCTCCAACACTACTTCCTCGCTCACCCAGTAACAGTGGTGTCGTCCTTCCCCCTCGGTGAGATCATCAACAATCGGGAGGCCACGGGGCGCATCGCCAAGTGGTCCGCTGAACTAATGGGGGAGACCATCACCTACGCCCCCCGAAAGGCCATCAAGTCGCAAGCGTTGGCGGACTTCGTCGCTGAATGGACCGACACTCAACTCCCGCCGGCGCAGATTCAAGCCGAGCTCTGGACCATGTACTTCGACGGATCCCTCATGAAGACGGGGGCAGGTGCGGGCCTGCTCTTCATCTCGCCCCTCGGAGTCCACATGCGCTACCTGCTACGCTTGCACTTCCCCGTCTCCAACAACGTCGCCGAATACGAAGCCCTCGTCAACGGATTACGCATCGCCCTCGAGCTCGGGGTCCAACGCCTCGACGCTCGAGGGGACTCGCAGCTCGTCATCAACCAAGTTATGAAGGCTTCGAGCTGCATCGATCCCAAGATGGAGGCATACTGCGGAGAAGTGCGCAAGCTAGAAGACAAGTTATACGGCCTCGAGCTCAACCACATCGCTCAAAAGTACAACGAGGCCGCAGACGAGCTGGCCAAGCTGGCATCCACGCGTGGCACGGTCCCACCAGACGTCTTCTCGAAAGACGTTTTCGAGCCATCCATCAAGATCAGCCCAGAAGCTGACCCTTCGACGCCACCCCTCGAGCCGGGCACGGGGGCTCGGTCCTCGACACCGCACCTCGAGGACGAGGCCTCGACACCCGCTGAGGCAATGCAGATCGACGCACTCGCCTCTCCTTCGACACGACCCCTCGACTGGCGGACGCCGTTCCTCGACTACTTAACGCAAGGCGTACTACCGGAAGACAAGACGGAGGCTCGACGCATAGCTCGAAGGGCCAAGACCTACGTCATCTACGGCGACGAACGGGAGCTGTACCGTCGAAGCCCGTCAGGGATCCTTCAACGCTGCATCCCCCTTGAGGAGGGACGCAGGCTCCTCGACGACACGCACTCGGGGGCTTGCGGCCACCACGCAGCACCAAGGACCCTGGTCGGGAACGCCTTCCGTCAAGGCTTCTATTGGCCGACCACCATTGGAGACGCCAAACGCTTGGTCCGGGCATGCCATGGGTGTCAATTCTACGCCAAACAGACGCACCAACCCGCACATGCCCTGCAGATGATCCCAATTACTTGGCCATTCGCCGTTTGGGGGCTCGACCTCGTAGGTCCCCTCAAAAGGACAAGTGGAGGGTACACACACGTGCTCGTGGCCATCGACAAGTTCACCAAGTGGATTGAGGCTAAGCCGATAGGAGACCCCACCTCCGAAAAGGCCGTCGAGTTCATCACCAACATCATGTACCGGTTTGGAGTGCCTAACGTCATCATCACCGACAATGGCACCCAATTCACGGGCAAAAAGTTCACCAACTTTTGCGATGACAACAACACTCGCGTGACCTGGGCCTCGGTCGCATACCCTCAATGCAACGGGCAGGTCGAGCGCGCCAACGGCATGATACTTCATGGGCTGAAGCCGAGGCTGTTCAAGACTCTTAAAAAGTTCGGAAAGGGATGGGCCGCAGAGCTCCCCTCGGTGCTGTGGGGTCTCAGGACTACGCCGAGTCGAGCCACCGGGTTCACTCCGTTTTTCCTAACCTACGGCGCCGAGGCTGTCTTGCCTACGGACCTCGAATACGGCTCCCCTCGACTTCGAGCCTACAACGAGCAAACCAACGATGAAAGGCTCGCCAACGCCAAGGACCAGCTCGAGGAGGCCCGGGACGTGGCGCTCATCAACTCCGCGCGCTACCAGCAAACGCTTCGACGCTACCACGACAAGCACGTGCGCAGGAGAGACCTGGCGGTCGGGGACCTCGTGCTTCGACGGCTGCAAGATAATCGAGGGCGCCACAAGCTCACTCCTCCGTGGGAGGGCCCATACACCGTAGCTAAGGTGCTCAAACCAGGAACGTACAAGCTTTACGACGATCAAGGCAGAATCCTGGCGAACGCGTGGAACATATCTCAGCTACATCGCTTCTACCCTTAAGGGCCTCGAGGCCTTGTTCATTTTGTTGCTTTGTACAAACACGCCCAAAATGAATGAACAGACTCGTGCATTGTCTTTCATTTTGCTTAGCAACTTAAGGTAGCCTCGACCCTGCTTTGCTCAGGGTCAAGCCTCCCTCGGGGGCTGACGGGGGGGCCTCACCCCCCCCCCAGACTCCGGAAAAAATGCGCGTTTTCTTTTCAAAAATTTTGACCCTCGTCTCGACTCGTGCCTCGAGTGAACTAGCGACGTCTAAATCCTAAAGTACCTCGAGCCTCCAAGGTCGGGGGGCGTCGACGTAGACGGCCACCTACGCCCCCGGGCTATGGTGCCCTACCTACGCCTCCCCTCGAGGGGCTCGCGACGTATCGAAGGAACACAGACTAAGTTAGCAGAAACTCGAGCTTGCGACAAAGAGAAGTGGTCAAACGCATTTGAAAGGAAAACAACCCCTTTAAACAAACAAGTCATATATACATACGAGTATCATCGTACCCTCATTCATGCCATAAATTCTTACAGGGGCCCCCGACGCCCAAATTTGGCGCGCAGGCCCTAGTCTTCGTCGGTGCGGTACTCCTCCCCGAGGTCCTCCACGGCGGGCTCAACCTCGATGCCCGAGCTCGAAGGAGGAGGGCTCCCGACACCGCTGCTGGCGTCAGGAGGCAGCACGTCCTCCTCAAAGATCTTCGCGAGCGACGTCCCCGGCCTCTCCATCTTCTCCAAAATTTTGTCGACACGGCGGTTGTTCCACTCCTCATCCTTCCCCTCGATCTCGATGAAGCCATTCGCGACAACGTGGACCGGGAAGCGGAAACCGGAGCGAACGACCGCGAGTGTCTGCTTGACGCCATGATGGAGAGCTTGCCGGACACGGTCCCGCGTGGCTGCGTCGAAGAAGCACAAGGCGTCGACCAAGGCGTCGCCCCGAGCCACTGCACCTTCTGCCGCAGTCACAGGAGGAGCACCCCACATGGGGCCGAGCCGGTCGAGAGAGGTGCGAGCCCGCTCCGCCACCATCGTCTCGTCTTGGAGTTGGTCCAAGAGAGCCTCATTCGTCCCACGGAGCTCCTCGACCGTCTTCTCGACCCCTGCGCAACAAACGAGGAAGAGTGAGACTGCGACGTAACGAAAACTTCGAGACCCGAACAAGGACAAGGTGTAAGCCTCACCATCGCAATGTCGACCCAGTGCGGCGAGGTCACTGGTAAGGCCCTCAGCGCGCTGCTCGAGCCTGCGCTTCTCGGTCAGCATGAGGAGCCTCTCGGACTTAAGCTCCTCGATCAGCCTGCCCACCTCCGCCAGGGCCAGATCCTTTCGGATCACCTCCTGCCGCGCCGCCCCCTCGGCAGCTCGGGCGGTGGCGGCACCACTCTTGGCGTCTTCGGCCTCTTTTCTTGCCGCCTCCGCTGCGGTTCGGGCGGTGGCGGCCTCGCTTCGGGCGTCAGCGGCCTCCCGCTTCGCCGCCTCGGCTTCAGCCCGGGCGGAGGTGGCCTCGCTTCGCGCGTCCGCGGCCTCCTTCCTCGACGCCTCGAGAGCGGCGGTGGCCTCCTCCTTGGATCGAGCGACCTCACCTCGAGCCGCCCGGACCTCCGCCTCCGCCTCGTTGAGCCGGCTCGCCATTTGGGCGTTCCGGCTCAGCTCCGCGCGGAGATCTTGAAGCTCCGCCTCAGCCCGCGCGAGGGCGGCTGACACCTGCGCGGACCGGCCCGCCTCCTCGGAGCAGGACTGCTCCGCCTCCGCCATAAGCTCGGCCACCTCCCGGAAGATGGACCGCACCTCGCGCGGGGCCCCCCGCTGGACCGGTTGCTCGACGAAGACCATGGCGAGGGACGGGCTCGGCGCATCGGGAAACGGCCATACTGGCCGGTCAAGCTCGATGTCGGGCAGATCCTTCTCCGCCCCGAGCTGCCCCAACTGCGGCCCGCCGCCCGACGGCACGAGCCCCGGCTCTTCCCTGGCCGGGCCCTCCGGCGCCTTGTCGGCGCTAGCCGGCGCCACGGGCGCCTCCACCATCATCGAGCCCGCGGCGAGGAGCGGCCCCTGCTCCAGCTCGTTCAGGAGGTCCTCCACCGTCGGCTCCTCCTCTGCCAACTCCTCTCCCCCCTTTCCCTCCGCCGCAGCCCGGCTCGTGTCGGTCGGGGCCTCGAGGGGCGCAGTCTCCTCAGCCCCAGACACCGGCGGGGCCGTGCTCGCCCCAGGCGCTTCCCCCGGAACAGCCGACGTGGTGGGGGGAAGGGTGGCGCTCCCAGCTGGCACCATCGCGGGAGGAGGAGGAGGGGGAGGAGGCAGCGCTTCAGCGGATATGGTGGTGGTGGGCTCGATGCCATGAGCTGAGGCCCCTGCAATACGAGATGACGGTGATATCAGAACCAGGAAGAGTACCTCGACCCCTGTGGTCGATGGCAACGGCCTCACCAAAATTCGCGACGACCATCTGGCCTCCTCGAGCCATGGCAGCTCGGGCCTTCTCCAGCCAAGCGGCTTCTCTAGCGGAGGAAGGTGCCATACCTTGAGGTGCTTGTGCCTCGACGGGGCTCGAGGTCTTGGCCCGCTTGGACGAAGCGAGGTCCACCTCCTGGTAGGAGCGCTTCCCCCTGAGAAAACGGAGATAGCACGCGTCATCAAAAGTAAAGAGGTGAAGCCTCACTACCGACGAGACCCAAGAAAACTACTCACCCGAAGCGGCGGCTGGGCTTCTTCCCGGAATCGCCGGACCCACTCGGGGGATTCGAGCCCACCCCACGCGGCTCGAGCCCTGTGCCTGGGTCGTCTCCGCAGGGCTGGGATGGGGGGAGGGCTCCCGACGCCTCTCGTGGCTCGACCTCGAGGGAGAGCCCTCCTTCCGCCCCACATCGCGGGAGGGCGACCGTACCTCCCTCGTGCTGACGTCGTGGCGCCCGCCCCGACGCGGGCTCCGGGACCTGCTCCGGCGCTCGCGCTGGTGGTCGCGCCCTCCCGCGTCCGCTTCCGTGTCCCGGCGGCGGTGCGGCGATGGACTCCGGGGACGCTCACGCCCCTGGTCACGAGACGCTCGGGGACTCCCTCCCCGACGCTCGTGATGGCACGGGCTCGACGCCTCCTCCTGGCGCCCGCTCCTCCGCGCGCTCGACGACGCCCTTGACGGCTCGCGGCGGTCGGGCCCGAAATCCTTCTCGACCTGTCGACCGCTTCTCGAAGCCCGACCCTTCTCGAGACCCCCCGCCTGGGCTGACGCGGGGGCGGCCTCCGTTGGTGCTGTGGCGGAGGCGCTCCGGGTCCGGGGCTTCCTTACGACCGGGGGCACTTCCGGCGCGGAGCTCGACGGACCTCGGGCCCCCGACGAGGCAGGGATCGGCGCCGCCTTCCGCGGCAGCGTCCCGCGCGACCCCTTTGTCGGTGGGACCTCCAGTGTACCCTCCTGCACAGAGGAGCGGTCAGCCCTGTCATCGACGAGCCCCGCGCGCATCAAGCGCGCATCCATCCCCTCGTCGTCGCCCTCCTCCTCATCACCGCTCTCCTCCTCCGAGCTCGAGGAGCTCAGCTCGGGGGACCCGTCCCCAGGCTGACGGTTACGACGAGCCTTCGCCAGTCTCTGCTCCCGAGCTAAGCGACGCAATTTTTTGTTTTTCTCTTTCTTCTTTTTGGCATCCTTGCTCTCCTTGTCCTTCTGAGCAGAGAGGCGCCTCACCTGAGAATCCGCGGCGTCCTCCCTCACCGGGGGCCTCGACGCGCGACAAGTAAATGCCCCCTGAAAAAAGAAGAAGCGTGATGAGACAAACCACAAGACGGATGCAAAAGGGTCGAAGGAGGAAAAAGGGGGAGGAGGCTCGAGATAGCTCGGCTCGAGGGAGGCTTACCAGGTCGAGACACCCCTCGTCGGGTGCCATCGCAACCAGGTTGGAGTATTCAGGGATGAACGGCCCCTGGATCGTGATTGACACCCGGGAGACGCCCTCGTTCTGGGACAGCCTCCCTTCGGCTATCCTCGAGCGATTGAGCGCCTCGAGCTGAGCCTGCGGGCCCATCTCGTGCATAAGAAGGGGGCGGTCCGCCAGCGGGAGAACTCTTCGCTGGTGGAACGCCCAAATGATCGCTTGCACGGTCAGCTTCTTCTCATCCACCAGCGTCTTCATCATCTCCATCAGCGGAGCCAGGTGGCGTTGCCTGTCCGCCGCGACGCCCCAGGTCCACTTCTCCGGGCGTTGAGTGAGGACCCTGCCGGTGTACTGCGGAAAGAGGCCACCTTCGTTCCGCAGATAGAACCAATGGTCGTCCCACCCGGCCTGGTTGGTGGAAAGCTTGTATCGCAGGTACTCGCGGGGGACATTGGCCGATGAGGTCCCCGCCCTCGCGGTAATGGCAAGGGAGCCCATGCGCACGGGCCGCCTCCCGCTGGGCTTTAGGGACTTGATGAAGAGCTCGCCCCGGAAGAGATGGACGAACATCTCCCAGTGCGGCTCCATCTTCAGGTACCCCTCGCACACCGCGGCGAATATGGCGGCGTGCGAGATGGAGTTGGGGGAGAAGTGTTGCAGCTCCACCTCGAAATGGTGGGCCAGCCCTCGCAAGAAGCGGCTCGGCGGGACGCCGAGCCCCATACGGTGGTAGTGCGCGAAGCTCACCACGTACCCCTCCGGCGGGTGCGGCTCCCGGTGCTCCGCCGACAGGATAACCCACCATGCGGGTCCCTCCTCCGGGTTGGGGCGCAGAAGCCCCTGGGCCACCAGCGAGTCCATTTCGCTCTGCGTCACCTTCGACGGGCTCCAGTCTTCGGCCGGCAGCATCTGTGTCTGGGCGGCCATGGTGGTGGCGCGGCGCGGATCCGAGCAGCGGACGGGCGGCTGGAAATCCCCAATCGACTAGCTCGAAGGAGAGGGCGCGTGAAGGCTACGACGGCGGCGAAGGCAAAGGCAAAGTAAAGGGTTCCTTTTCCCCTCTTTCGATATTTATAGGGGGAAACCCAGACGGGCGGGATCTCCCACGACGTAAAAAGGTAACCGAATGCATTCAAGGCGCCCACCTAACCGCGTCTCGAGCCGGATGCAGGGTACACGCGGCACCTCTCCATTCGCTCCACTACCCGGGCCCGCCACGACCGTCGCTCCGGCTTCGCGTCCGCCGCTCTCCCCGACGGTTTCCGCCTAAAAAGGCGTGCCCAACGGGCAGAAGGATTCCCAGACGACAGAGGCTTCTTCACAAAGGTAAAAACGGGCCCCGGCCCTAAGTCTCGAAGCAGCGAAGGCTGGCCCTCGAAAAGGGTTCGACAGCCGGCTTTGAGCACCCGAGTCAGGGACACCAAGGGGCGCCATTCGCGGCATCACTCGAGGGCCAAGCCCTCGAGGCCCCTCACGTGTATCCAAGGTGGGGAGCTTGACATGCAGTGAGATCCCCTCGGAGGGAGGCATCGAGCCACCGGGTCCTATCGAATGGACCCGGCACTCCTGTAGACTGAGCACCCATGCTTTATGAGACCGCCTCCGGGCCACAGTCGACCCCTATCGAACGGGGCACGAGCTCTCACTTGGATTCCCCGTTACTAGCTCACCGGGAACCTCGATACTCGCCCACTCGGGGTAGTACGAGGCATCCCCCCTCGCATCCGATCGAAAGGACACGCGGGATGACAAGCCAAGGCAATCGACATGCCGGACAGCTCGAGGAGCTGGCCAGTCGGTTCAGCCTGGCACCCCTCGACGAAAGAGGGTCTAAAAACTCGGACAGTTGCGACTAATCTCTTTTCTTTGTGTGAACATGAGATTTTCAGGCCTCGGGCGAACGCTCGACCTCCGTCTCGCCTAAGCCCTCGAGACCAGGCCCAGGACGAACGCTCGCTCTCCGTCTCGTCCGAGCCCTCCGAGCCAAGCCTCGGACGGAGTCTCCCACGACAAAGGAAAGGTTACCTCGAACATTTAATATTACTACCGAACCGCATCTCGAGCCTGTTCACAGGTACATACGGCGCCACAATCTCCGCTCCCTGACGATTTCCGCCTAAAAAGACGCGCCCACTGGGCAGAAGGTTCCCAAACGACGGAGGATTCTTCGGGAAGCCCACGAGGGAGTTCTAGCCACTCCCCCGTGGCCTCGGGGGCTACACCCGCGGGTGTCGCTCGCACGACACCCACGGAATCAAATCGACAAAACCCTCGAGGCCAGTTAGCTATCCATCAAGATCCCAATCTGGAGCCCCTGCTCGAATGCAAGCACTCGAACAAGGGCTCGGGGGCTACTGTCGGGGGAACGCCAAAGGGGTACCCCCAATCAATGCAAAACGAATAAGGGACTTGCCCGAGCCCTCCAAGCCAGGCCTCGGGCGGGCGCTCGTCTTCCGTCTCGCCCGAGCCCTCCGCGTCAGGCCTCGGGCGAACGCTCGTTCTCCGCCTCGCCCGAGCCCTCCAAGCCAGGCCTCGGGCGAACGTCCGTTCTCCGCCTCGCCCGAGCCCTCCAAGCCAGGCCTCGGGCGAACGTCCGTTCTCCGTCTCGCCCGAGCCCTCCGCGCCAGGCCTCGGGCGAACGCTCGTCTTCCGTCTCGCCCGAGCCCTCCAAGCCAGGCCTCGGGCGAGCGCTCCTCTACACCTCGAGACCCCACGCGGGGACCTCGAGCCTCTCTGGCACAGCGGCCTATCCCTCGAGACGCGTTTTGCCTCCCTCGAACGGTGCAGACATCGGATGCCAGCCCCATACCGCGCATTTGATACATCCACCTACTCCAGTCACGTCCTCTACAGCTCGACGTGTACCACAGTAACCAGGGCAAAGTCAAGTCTCGTTTTCACCACAAGCATGGGCAAAAAGGCACCAGCACAGCACTGTTCGACCATACCTTGCACTGTGGCACGTCCCGGTCACATCTCGAGACCCGGATTTCCGCTGTACGACCAGGCTCCCCGGAACTCGCCCATACCTGCGGGGACTCGAGCCCCCCCGCAGGCGCCATCTCGAGGCCGGCTCCGCGCCCTTTGAGCCCTAACTACTTTCACGCTATTGGAAGACAGGTACCCCAAGACCCGGAGGGATCCCGCCGTGTCCTGGATGTGCCGGAATGGGTGATGTACGGCTCCTACATCGTCACACCGCCACGTCCGCGCCCGGGATGGAGGCCACGCCCCAAGGACGCCTCAACAGCAACGACCACATCGGCTCCAGTGGCCCCGACAAGACAGGGTTCCTACCCTTCTCCGTATTGGGCGCCGTACGCCCCGACACCTGTAATACCCTTGTGTAACCCTGGCCTCCCCTTGCTCTATAAAAGGGGACACCAGGGCCCTCATCCCGGGAGGACGGATAGAACTTCGAGAGACAACACACGAGTCCACGCACATACACGAGTCCGGACTCCGGTCCACGCTCACTGAGCTTGTATTCGCCCCTGTACAAGCACTTAGGTGCAAGTAATACAAGAACATCCCCCGCTGGACGTAGGGCCTTCTTTGCCCGAACCAGGATAAATCCTTGTGTCCTCTTGCATCACCATCCAGGAAGAGAAGCACGCGATCATATTACTCGTTGGTGTGATACCCCCGGGTACGAAACACCGACAGTTGGCGCGCCAGGTAGGGGCCTTCGCGTGTCAAGCCGATTTCTCGTTGTTTCCTGGATGGCTGCCTCGACTCCTTTGTTCGCTGCCGGTACCGTCATCTGGTTCGGGAGCCTCGAGTTCCTGACCGCCGGCAACAGCAACGAGCTGACTCTGCTCTCCACGGAGGGCCCGAGCGGAGTGCGTGTCACGCCACCCCGCGCGGGAGGCGTGGCGCGTCGCCCGCACCACCACGCGACGCCACATCGCGAGCGGCGCCGTCGTCACCATCATCGCCAGGCACAGGCGGTGCCCGCGGCAAACGCCCACGTCCCCGTAGCCGGTGCAGGGTCCCCGAGGGGAAACCAGCCCAGCGCACGGCCGGAGACCTCCAGGGCGCGCCCGCGCCCGCCCAGCGACTTCGCGTTCATCGTTCGCACGGACCAGGAGCCAGGCCAGAGGCCTCCGAGCCGTGCACCGTCAACGCCACCCAGCCTCCTCCCGCGCGAGGTGTACCGCGCTCAACGTCGGCAGTTCCCGTTCGGCCTCGACAGCTCCGCGGCAGCTCACGCCCGCCAGCTCAACGAGCGCAGTCGGGGCCGAGAGCCGGCGGAGCAGGAGGAACGCCCGGGCGTGTTACTGCAGGCCATCGCCAACCTGGAGATTGTCCACCCCGCGCGCGTAGACCGCGGCCCCTCACGAGCCGTCGGGCCATCTCGTCAAGCCACCTTCGGGGAATGGTACCGCGAGCTGCAGCCCCGGCGCGAGCCGAGGCGGCGCGGCTTCGCCAGCTCCAACTCCGATGAGTACGACTACCATGACCCTGACCTCTGGGACTCTACCAGGGAGTGTTTCCAGCTCGAGGGGGTCGCGGACGAAGCCGAGGACGACGGCGACGACGACACCAGGCCGCTCCTCTACACCTCGAGACCCCACGCGGGGACCTCGAGCCTCTCTGGCACAACGGCCTATCCCTCGAGACGCGTTTTGCCTCCCTCGAACGGTGCAGACATCGGATGCCAGCCCCATACCGCGCATTTGATACATCCACCTACTCCAGTCACGTCCTCTACAGCCCGACGTGTACCACAGTAACCAGGGCAAAGTCAAGTCTCGTTTTCACCACAAGCATGGGCAAAAAGGCACCAGCACAGCACTGTTCGACCATACCTTGCACTGTGGCACGTCCCGGTCACATCTCGAGACCCGGATTTCCGCTGTACGACCAGTGTAACACCCCTGGTGTTTAAATGTAATTAACCTGACATGTCATCATCATTAGTCATTAATCATCCTTGCCTTGCATTGATGTTTGCTTAGTACTTGTGTAGCAATCCCTTTTCAAAAACCCTAAAAGCCCAATTCTCTCTATAAGGGCAAAATGGTAATTTCACCTCTGTGCCTAGTTCTATGTAGTTCTTGTTCAAATTTAGTGCCCTGATGTTTGTTGCATTGATCAAAGTTCAAAAATCAGTTTTGATTTGATTTTCCTTTTGCAAAACCCTAAAATCCCAAATCCTGGATTTATCCCCTTTTGATAACTTTTTCAAAATTCAAAATTTTGAGTTGGTTCAAAAAGCAAAGTTGTAAATCTGACCAAGAGGAACAACTTTGGTATTTACAAATTTCCAAGTTTCTATATAAAATTTGAAGTAATTTCAAATTCATTCAAACTCCAGTTTTTGTCCCTTTTTGAGTTTTCAAAATTAATTCAAAAACTAATGAGTTTCAGAAAAAGTGTATATTAGCAAAGTTGTAGGTTTTGACAAATGGAACAACTTTCATATATAAAGATTTTCAAGTTTCAGTTTGAAATCCAAAATAATTTTGATTTGAATCAAATTTGAAAAGTGTCCCCTTTTCTGTTTTTGAATATAGTTCAAAAACTATTTGGAATTTGAAAATGTTCATATTGACAAAGTTGTAGATCTCATTTTTCTGAACAACTTTGGTATTTTGAGTTTTTCCTGTGCAGTTCAAATTTTGGGAGAATTTTGCAAAATTCAGAAACCAGCAAAAGTCAAAACCTAGGCCTAGCACTGTTTGTCCCCTACCTCTAGCCGGCGCAGTGCAGAGGGGGCCCCGGCCATGGCGCCCCGCCGGCGCTGCTCCTGCAGCTCGCCTGGCAGCTTCCCACGCGCCCTTATCCTGCCGCAGCTGTCTCCCTGTTCCCTCCGCGCCCGCACGCGAGCGCTGACCCTCGCTCTCGGTCCCTACAGTGCTCCGCGCGTCACCGCCGCGTGGCCATCGCCGGTGAGGTCTCGCCCAGGCCCCGGCTACACGCCTGACCCTCCGCCTGCGCGCAATCGAGAGCGCACGCGTCCGCCGAGCTTATCCACCCACCCTCGAGCTCTCTACCGGCCTCTGGCCGCGGCTATAAATGGGCCGCCGGAGCCCGAGCTTCTTCCTCAGCTCCGCCGCCATCGCCACCTCACTCCAGAGCCTCCCGTGCTCAACCACCTAGCTCAGAAGCTCCGCCGTGTTCTTGTGCCGCTTCCCCACCCTCCAATTTCACCTCTACCGCCCTCAATCGCCCGGCGTAGCTCGCCGTTGTCATCTCCGGCGAGAACCCGGCGAACTCGGGTTCGTGAAATTCGCCGTCTCCGGCCATGATCATCCCTCACCGACCCCCGTGTCGTGTTCCTTGACTCCGTGCGACTCTAACCCGGCCCTCGTGGTCGTTTATCTTGCGCAGAACCGCCGGCGCGACGATCGCCGCCGCAACCTCCCCGCCGGTCATCGCCGTTCATCTACCTCCGTTCATCCTCTCACCTCGCCGAGTCCCTTGATCGACGCGGGTGAGCCCTCTGATCACTCTCGTGCCCTCAGCTTCGCCGCGGAGCGCCCAGCGTGGCCGGCGTGCCGAGCGCCGCCCGTTTATGGTCGCCGGCGACGAGCTCCCGCCGCCGTGTGTCTTTTTCTTTTTATTTTTAAGTTATGAATAGTGTTCGGTTTTCTCTTTTTTGTATGATTTTCTGTGTTGATCCAAAAATTCTGAAATTTTTGTAGTAGACTTTTTATGCTCTGTAGTATTTTAGAAAAATATGAAACTTGAGTTTTGTGCAAAAATTTGAAAATGTAAAATTCCCCTTTTAATTGAAAAATGAAGGTTTTGGTATTTTTGGAGAGTGATCTATAACTCCAAAAATCTTGAGATAAATTTTTGTGACCTTGTTATAACATGCTGAACCTATGGTAAAATTTTGAAGTCATTTGGAGCAAGTTGATTTTTGAGCATTTATTTTAATTAAGGAATAGTGTCTTTTGTTAATTAAATGTCTAGATTTAATTGAGCACCTTAATGACCTCCAAAAATTATGAAATTTGTTTTGCCATCTGTTTATGCCTGAATGAACTTATGTGATTAATTTGGTAATTTTTGGAGCAACTTCATAAAATGACCTTTTAAATAAATTAAGAAAAATAGAAAAGATGGATTAGGGTTGGTAATAAGTGTTTAATGATGTGATCTTTGGATTGATTGATGTTCATAGACCCCTACCCTTTGGTCTATGATGTTTGTGATGCTATGTTTGGATGATGCTTAGGATAATTATAATAAGGTCTAGTTTAATCAATATTGCTTAAGGAAGAAATGGTTACCTTTTATGCTCAACCTAGATTTCGATTATGCCTTGCCTAAGAGTAATCTAGAATCAGTGGAATTGTCTTGCACCATAAGTCCATATCATCATTCTCATGAGCATTCATCATTGCATCCGTATAGTTGACGAAGAAGGTACCAGAGTCGAGGCCGCTGTTGACGAACCAACTCCCGAGGCGACCCCGAGCTCCGACACCTATACCTACCCCGAGTCTGCTCTTTTTGCCATCCAAGGCAAGCCCCGATGCATTTAACCCTTTCCTTGAATTTATAAAATGATTTCCTTAAATGCTTTTGAGTTAAATTATTGCATTAGGTTTATAGGAGTTGTGTGCTATCCTAATTGATGCACTATCCACCTTGACCACTGATACACCCGATACCTGCTTTTCAAAAGTATTTGAAAAATGCTTATTGAATTAGACTTTGCAATAAAATGCTAATTTTAAAAGTGTGATCACTTAAGGAATGTTTATGGGAATTTGGTCTTACTCCCCGGCTGTTGGCTAGGTATATGATCCGTACCTAGTCAATAACGAGGAGAGGTTGTCCGAGCGTACGGTGCCATCATGTTGTAGTCCGGGACTCAACAGTTGACACCGACCGGGACATGGTTGAAAAACTGACAGGACTATTACGCTTGGGTGAGATATGACCAAGGTATAGTTCTGGCTGGAAAATTAGGGACCATCCGTATGGGGGCCTGCTGGTCAAGACTTGTAACTATTCACATACTTCGGAAAGCTCTGGCTCCGAGAAATCCTTGATTGGGACCGACAACCGCGCACTGGGAGTGGAGAGATGGCGGAAGTAGCAGGTACCCACGTGGTCGTCGTACCTGGAAAGGAGTGGTGTACTGTACTTCCGGGTGGCGTAGGACCGGGTCCAATCTTGGAGGAATCGTGGAAGACGAGTTGGCATATGCAAGCTTGGGTGCTACATATGCAGTGTGGATAGGGATCCTCAGCTGAGTATTATTTATCCGGATTAACGTTGCTCCTCGGTTATGGAGACTTGGTCCACTGACTGTCAACGGAGAGTGGTTCTCAACTAGGAATGTTTTGGAAATGTAAAATGAATCATGAATGATGAAGAATTGAGGAATACTGAATCTTTCAAAATAAAATAAGGTTTACAAAAATGCTTTTCTGCAAAATACTTGATCTTGCTTAAGCCTTACCTTGACTACCCTAAGCCTCTCATTCCTGAGTCTTCTCTGTGGCAGAATCTCCTGAATTAAGTGGCCCACATGCACCCATCATTGTCCTAAAGACCTTTGATCGGCGTGCACGAGTTCCAAATGACTCAAGAGATCTGTCGGGTGTCCTCGGGAAACCCGAATCATCCACGTTACATTCTTTCCAGGAAAATCCCCATCAAGCATCACAGTATTACAACAGTTTTATAGATAAGATAAATCAGAGTAAAGCGGAAAGATTATAATACATAGGTTAAAAACTTAGAGTTTTACAAACCAAAGTACTTATTACATAACTTGTTCGGAACTAATATTACATATTTTCACACAAAAGTTCTCACTTGCCCAAGGTTACACATTAGAATCATCATCACTCTCTTCTACTAGAGTGAAGTAGCACTGTCCATCAAAAGGTGGATCCATGTACTCACCTGCAACAAGGGTTAACAAACCCTGAGTACAAAAGTACTCAACAAGACTTAACCGTCTAGGGAAAAGAAGAAAACTCAGGTATGAAGGCCGTAAGGATTCAAGGTAAGGCTTTAGCAAAGTCAAAACATTTTGTTTGCGTAAAAGCTTACTAAAAGTAAAACATATTTTCAAGTTTTAACTCAAGTTTGTAACTATCCAAAGATTCTTAAACCTTCATCCTCTTTAAACTCTCATTTCATAAACATCCCATTCTTTACTACGGTGCGGGACAGTGGATTGAGGTTCCATATCCGAGGAAACACGGCGATTCGAATCGTTCAAACCCAGCTGGGGATTCAGTACCACACGACATATGTAGAACTTAATCTTGCATACGTCAACCCTATCTATAGATCCTCCCATACAAGAACGGGTTCGCGCCACCCGAGAGTACAGTACACCTCGAACCCGACTATCTCATAGCCCCGAGGGTACACGCTACTCCCGCCATCTTTCCACTCCCAGTGCGCGATTAGCCGTTCTCAAGAATCGGAATAGCTATAGACGAGGCTTACGACCGCATGTGGGCTGTACTCAAAGGTCTCAATCACAGCGGTCCAACAACGATACGGTCCTAAGTTGAGTAACCTTACAACAAGACTCCACTCTTGTTGTGAGTTACTATCATTATCATGTTGTCTCACGATTCATTAGCCCCATAGCATAGCCACCATTTTGAAAAGCATCTATTATACTAAAGTAGTAAAGCTTGGCTAAGCATACTAAACATTTTCATAAACAGGTATCAAGGTTAAGGGTTGGAATCATCAAGGTAGGTAATGCATCAAATAGGATTCATCCAACTCCTATTACCTAATGCATCATATTACTTAAGTGAAATAATTTTAGAAAATCACAAGGATAAGGTTAATGTCCGGGGCTTGCCTTGAGAGTCAGCGAAGTCCGAAGTCTCAGAAAAAGAAGAATCCACTCCCTCAAGAGATAACCACGGAGTTTCAGATTCTTCCGGAATGGGAGCTACACGTAAAAGTGCATATGCATGATTAATGAGATGCTTATGACATGATCATGGTAAAGATGGAAATTTTCTAAGCTATAACCTTTACAAAGAACAACTTTCCATCACGGTAAAGTTGCAAACCAACAAACCCATTCTAGCTATTTTAAAGGTTAAACAAGTTTTATTATTTTCTTTAAATATGATGATACAACTTAACAAGCAACAAAAAGGTACTTGTATAACTGAGTCCATAACCAGGGAGCAAATCATGCTAGTTTTCCACTGGTTGTCAAACAATACCAAAAGTCACACAATCCTAAAGTGAATATCTATTTCTTTTTATTTTATTTAATAAACTCTTTTATATAGCCTTTTACTTATACACAAATCATACTTTGTCAAACAGAGATGAAATTAAACATGAAGGTAGATATTACTAACATAAACTCACATTTCAAATTTCATGATTTTTGGATAAACACAGAAAACTACATAAATCATCAAAGTTTCATTTATTAATTAAAAGACCTATTTAAAATAGTTTTAAAAGTTACTCAAAACTCAAGTTTCAGATTTTTCATAAACACTAGATAACTTGAGAATACTTCACACAAAATTTCATAATTTTCAGAGCTACAGATTAATTATAGCAAAATAAACAAAACTGCTCACTGTTCAAAAAGACAGAAAAAGAAAAACTCAAACTAGCCCATCCTGGGCTTTCGGCCCACTCCCGCGCGGCCCGTCACGCGCGAAAACGGCCCAAACAGGCTTCCGCCCGCGCGCTCTGGTGCTTTTGCAGAAAAGCCCTCCGGCTTACACGAAACTAACCCGCAGTCCACAGCGCTATTCACCTGAGTCTACGACTTTGCAACCAACACCCTGGGAAAACCTGTCTTTACAAAAGCCAGGTCCCCGACCATGGCCGGCGCGCACTGCGGCGAACCGAGCGGCGGCGAGCCTTACGCCGGCCATCTCCGACCAGAAGAGACCTAACGGACGCGAGCACCAGCACCGGCGAGTCACCCGCGGCCGATAGAGCCTTTAACCCTAAACGCTACCGCTCCGGTGAGGTCTGGCCACGCACGGCGGCGGACCGAGCCACGGCGGAGCTGTTCCGGCGAACCTAGGCCGGTAGAAGTGGAACGGATAGGCTAGGAAGGTCCAGTGGCTCACCCTGGTGCTGGCGGTGTAGTTGGTTTGATCGGAGGATGAACGGAGGGAAGATGTCCACGGAGCAGTGGCTTCCGGCGGCGAACTCCGACGAGGAAGGTGATGTTCCGGCGAGACCTGAACACCAAATGGAAAACCACCGAGCCGATGAGCACTCTGGAGTCAAAGTGAAACGGAAACACAAAACAGGGAGAGTAGAGGGGTGCCCGGTTGGGCTGACCACGGTGAGGTCGAGCTCGGCGGCGATTTCGCCCGGCGGGAAGAAAAACAGCGAGCTCGAGCTCTCTGAGTGAGTAGAGGTTGCAAGAGTGAACTCTGGAGATGCGCAAGGATGTAGGGTATTTATACCCGCGGTCAATTGGGATGAGGATGCTTGAGTGCGGTGAATTTGAGGATTGGGACAGAGAGGAGCACGTCGGTGCTGTGGTGGCGCAACGTCGACGGCAAGCGCAGGGGACGGTGCCACGACGCGAGAGAGAGTACCAGCAGTAGCTTGACTTCGCCACGGAGACGCGCACGAGCGCGTTCGAGAGCGGACGGCGTCCATCGCGCTGGCGTTGCCGGTCAAAACCTCGGCGGCCACCGCCATGAACAGGGAGGCAAGCTTATCTCCCCCCTTCTCTTTTATACCCTTTCGGAAAATTTTGAAATTACTTTGGATTTTTGAATAGAAGTTGAAAATATGCCAAAATATCAAATGCTCAGAATTCAAAACTGAACATCTTTTATTTTAGCAACATACCCAAAATATGCTCAGATTTTGAATTAGGATTTGAAATACAAAAGAGGACAAAAAGGACATAAGGGTATTTTCACAATTGCTTTTGATTTCATATGAAAACTTAGAAAACTTTACTCATCAAAGTTGTTCCTCATCAGAAATAGAGCAACTTTGCTTTTTGAAGCATACCCAAATTCTTTTTAGATTTTGGATTAAAAGAAAAGGGAATAAAATAGGATTTTGAAATTATTTAAACTATTTAAAGGAATTTTAACCAAATCTGATTTATGCCTCAAAGATGACTTGAATCAAGGTCCAAATACACCTCTGAGACACAAAACCAAAGTTTGATCCAAAATTCACTATTATAAAAGAAGTTACCATAATACCCCTATAAGCAAACAAGCACTAAGCACCAAAAAGAAAACATAAAACTAGGGTTTAACTTAAGCACTCTTTACCAACTAAGCACAAGCATCAAATGATAAACTTGTTTTAGTGAATGCATAACCAGGTTATTACTCAAATGAAATGCCAGTGCATATGATGACATGTCAGGTTTTAGTTTGCTTAACACCATAGTGTTACAGCTCCTTCCCCCTTAAAGAAATCTCGTCCCGAGATTTAACCTATAGTCTAACTAATGGAAAAGGAAATGTGTCAGACACTTCCAACTAACCTTTACATAAAGCAGGGGATAGGTCATCATATAACAGATTATAAGGATCTTATAGAAGAAAGAAACTCAGGAAAACTTTCTAAGAGAAACTCTTCTGACTCCCATGTGGCTTCATCTTCCGTATGTTGATTCCATTGAACCTTATAGAACTTAACAGTTCTTTTTCGAGTGACTCGATCTTTCTGGTCCAGAATCTTGATAGGATACTCTGAGTATGTCAGATCAGGCTCTAATTCAATTTCTTCAACATGAATGACATGATCAGGCACTTGAAGACATTTCTTCAACTGAGAGACATGGAATACATTATGAACTAAAGATAGCTGTGGTGGTAAATCAAGTTGATATGCCACCTTTCCACATCTTTTAAGGATTTGATACGGACCTATATATCGAGGTGCCAATTTTCCTTTGATTCCAAATCGAGTAACTCTTTTCATTGGTGATACCTTGAGATAGACATAATCACCAACTTTAAAGGTAAGAGACCGTCGTCTCTTATCGGCATAACTCTTTTGCCTGGATTGTGCTTTCTTTATGTTTTCTCGAATCAATCTGACTTTTTCTTCAGCTTCTTTAACTAAATCAACCCCGAAGAGACTACGTTCACCAGGTTCAGACCAACTTAATGGTGTTCTGCATCTTCTGCCATACAGAGCTTCAAATGGTGCCATCTTAATGCTCTCTTGATAACTATTATTGTAAGAGAACTCTGCTAAAGGCAAACATTCATCCCATTTCTCTGAATAATTGAGTACACAGGACCTTAACATATCTTCTAAGATCTGATTAACTCTTTCAGTCTGGCCTCCGGTTTGTGGATGATAAGCGGTACTGTGCAAAAGCTTGGTACCCAAAGATTCCTGTAAATGCCTCCAGAAAACATTGACAAACTGTGTTCCTCTATCTGATATGATAGTCTTGGGTATACCATGCAAACTTATAATTCGATCAAAGTACATCTTAGCATAATTGGAGGTATGATATGTTGTCTTGACAGGTAAGAAATGAGCTGACTTAGTTAGACGATCAATAATGACCCTATGGAATCAAATCCTTTTGAAGTTTTGGGTAGACCTACTATGAAATCCATACTAATATCATCCCATTTCCAAGATGGAATTGATAATGGTTGTAACTCTCCTGCAGACCTAAGATGAACTGCTTTTACTTTTTGACAAGTATCACATCTTGCTACATAGCTAGCAATCTCGAGTTTCATCTTAGTCCACCAAAATTTCTGTTTTAAATCATAATACATCTTATTACTGCCTGGATGTACTGAAAATCTTGTTGTATGAGCTTCATCAAGAATCTGCTTTCGAAGCTCAGGAACTTTTGGAACCACTAACCGATCCTTAAACCAAATCACTCCAGCTTCATCTATTTTGAAATTGGAATTCTGCTCAGAGTGAATCTTTTCTTTCAGATGAATCATTCCCTTGCTTTCTTTCTGAGCTGCAATGATCTGATTCTTAATTGATGATTGAACGGTCACATTTGCAAGATTTCCTTGTGGAATCATTTCAAGATTTAACCTTTCAAATTCATAGCACAAGGTATTATCGAGTGGTTTGATTTCTAGACAATTGCAATACTCCTTTCGACTGAGTGCATCTGCCACTACATTAGCTTTACCTGGGTGATAGTGTACTTCAATATCATAATCTTTTATCAGTTCCAACCATCTTCTCTGACGCATATTCAACTCAGACTGTGTGAAGATGTATTTCAAACTTTTGTGATCAGTATATATGTGACAGAGATTACCCAACAAATAATGTCGCCAGATCTTTAAAGCATGAACCACAGCCGCCAACTCTAAATCATGCGTTGGGTAATGCTCTTCATGTCGTTTCAGCTGTCGTGAAGCATAAGCAATGACTCTGCCTTCCTGCATCAATACACACCCAATGCCTTTGCCAGAAGCATCACAAAAGACATCAAAGGACTTTTCAATATCCGGCTGAGCTAATACTGGTGCAGTTGTCAAAAACTTTTTCAAAGTCTGAAAAGCTTCTTCACATTCTGATGACCACACAAACTTGGTGTCATTCTTTAGCAGTGTTGTCATTGGTTTAGAGATCTTGGAGAAGTCAGGGATAAATCTACGATAATAACCTGCTAATCCTAAGAAACTCCGAACTTGATGCACTGACGTTGGTGACTTCCAGTCAAGAACTTCTTGAACTTTGCTTGGATCTACTGCAACACCTTTAGCTGACAGAACATGACCCAAGAATTGAACTTCATCTATCCAAAACTCACATTTACTGAATTTAGCATATAACTGATGTTCTCTCAGGCGAGTCAACACTATCCTGAGATGTTCTGCATGCTCTTCTTTGGTTTTGGAATAGATGAGAATGTCATCAATAAACACAACCACGAACTTATCTAACTCTGGCATGAACACTGAATTCATCAAATACATGAAGTGTGCCGGGGCATTGGTCAGACCAAAGGACATAACTAGATATTCATACAGACCATATCTGGTAGTGAATGCTGTTTTCGGAACGTCTTCTGGTTTGATTTTGATCTGATGATACCCCGATCTCAAATCTATTTTCGAGAATACCTTTGCACCAGCTAATTGATCAAAGAGAAGATCAATACGGGGCAACGGATACTTGTTCTTGATTGTCACTTCATTCAAAGGACGATAATCAACACATAACCTCAAAGTATGATCCTTCTTCTTTACAAATATTGCTGGACAACCCCATGGTGACGAACTAGGTCGAATGAAACCTTTATCTAGCAAACCTTGTAACTGAGCTTTCAACTCTGCTAACTCCTTTGGTGGCATCCTATAAGCTCTTCTGGCTATAGGTGCAGTTCCTGGTTTGAGTTCTATTTCAAACTCCACATCACGATCTGGTGGCAAACCAGGTAAATCTTCTGGGAACACATCAGGAAACTCACAGACCACTGGAATGTCTTGGATTTCCTTGACAGAGGTAGCACACACTTGCTCAACTGCTCTCTTAAGAGTAGGAAGATGGATAAGAAGTTGAGACTTGCTATTAGGTACATTGAGTTTGATGGTTCTATTCAAGGTGTCTATCACCGCACCTCTCTGGTTCATCCAGTTCATACCCAAGATCACATCTATACTTGGATCTTTTAAAATTATCATGGAGGTTGGAAATATATTTCCACCCAGATCTATAGGTATCTGATGTACCATTTCCTTAGTACATAGTCGACCCCCAGGTGACTGTATAAAGAAGTTATCTTGGGTTTCATCAATAGGTATATCATGTTTTTCCGCAAATGTTCTATTCATAAAAGTATGCGATGCACCAGAATCAAAAAGTGTAATTGCTGGGTGTTGAGCAACAGGGAACATACCAAGCATAACAGGTTCTCCTTCAGGAATAGTTTCTATTTGAGTATGGAAAACCTTTCCTGTCTTTGGAGCACCCTTATTCTTCTGATTGTTCTGTGCATTTCCCTTGTTTTGATTGACGTGCTGATTTCCTGCTGGCCTTGGTATATTGGCATTGGGAACATTCTGTCTTGGATAAGGACAGTCACGAGAGAAATGTCCAGGCTTTCCACAATTATAACACGGATAGCTTGCAGTTTGTGGCACTGGTGGACGAATGGCAGGAACATACGACTGACGTTGAGTATTGAAAGGCATAGTAGGCCTTGCAAACGTCCTCTGAGGATACTGCTGCTGCTGAGGCGGACGATACGGTGGACGATAAGATGGGCGGAACTGCTGGGCTGGATGATATACCAGCCTCTGACGCTTCTTGTTGTTGCCTGATGATCCAGACCCTGATACAAATCCCCTCTTCTTTTTGGCCTCCTTATGCTTGCGGTTCTTTTCTTCACTGGCTATAGCAATATTCACGACCTCATTAAAATTCATATTGCCACAAGTGGTCATCATAGATTGAAGCTTTGTATTCAATCCACGCATAAAACATCCTTTCTTCTTCTCATCAGTATTAACTTGATCGAAAGCATATTGGGACAGATGGTTGAACTTCCCAATGTACTGCATGACTGGTTCATCTCCTTGACGAAGAGCTAAGAATTCTTCAAGCTTCATCTTCATAACTCCATCAGGAATATAGTGAGCCCTGAAGGCTTCCTTGAACTCAGCCCACGTGATTCGGTGGCCAGCCGGTTGAACCGCTAATAGGTTTGCCCACCAAACTCCTGCAGCGCCACGAAGCTGTTGCGCTGCAAACGCTGGCTTCTGGATCTCGGTACAAGTGATAAGACTGAACTTCTGCTCCATAGTACGGAGCCAGTCATCTGCTTCCAGAGGTTCATCTGCTTTTATGAATACGGGAGGACGAGTATCAGTGAAATCCACATATGTTGTTTCTTCCCTATTATTTCGACCACGACCACGTTGACCACCATTCTGATTTTGTGCCAACAAGGTGGTTGCGTTGACCAATGCTGCAATCGCATCGGCTAAAGAAGGTGGAACTGGAGGTGCATTAGGGATATCATCCCCACCATGAGAAGAACTAGCTCCACGAGTGTTAACAGGCATCTGTTTAAACAAACCATACCTTGATTAACATTCATATACACATTATGACATACACATCATGGTCAACTTATTTTTCATACAAGTCCGCTCTTGGGCCGGACTACTGAGATCACTATTTTACACACCTAACCATATTAGAGGTTTTCTGACTAACTAGATTACAAAGTCAGAAAGATACTATGATACACCTTATGTGTATCCAACCTCGAAACCTATGACTCTTCCTCAGATGTGACTTCATCTTCCACCGGCTCTAACTCCTCATCTCCTTCTTCTTCTTCTTCTTCAGAAGCATTCTCAGGATGTGGTGGTGTGGCAGGTTCTGGCTGCAACTGTGCAGTCAGCTCCTCTATATGCCTATGTAGGTCGGCATGATGATTTGCCATGAGGTTCTGATTATCCCTCATTACATCTACCCGGGTTCGTGCCCGGTTCCTTTGCTCAACGGCCTGCCTCCACTTGCACTCATACTCTTGGTGCTGCTCGTGGTGGTATTGTAGTTGCTCACGCAACTCTTCCCTATCTCTGTTGCCCCTCATCCTTTCTCCATTTGCTCTTGCTAATTCCATATACAGACGGTCTACTTCCGCCTGCAGCTGTGAAGTGGCAGTGTTACTACCTTCTCCTTCTTCGTAAGTAACCAGGGGCTGGTTACTTCCCTCACTCTCAGTAAGGCCATCATTTCTTGGGGCAAGGACGTGTCGAGGAACACCTCGAGGTCCAGTACACTTGCGTGCAGTCTGCTTGGTACGTACCATCTGCTAAAATATATACATTTTGAACATTAGAACTATATATGTTCCAGGATTAAGAAATAGAGTTTTATAATTAGATAGATATATTAACTCTATTTAGATACAACTTCTAAGAGGGAAAGTTAATTATATGTTATCAATCATGATGCATGAATCGTACTTACGAACAAAGCATACATCAAACAAATAATTACTTTAAAGTAGTCACTTATTATAAAAGTGAATAAACTTTCTTTTCATAAGTAGGGCAATAATGTTATAAGTATTGTTCCTTAGATATAAATATCACCATAACTATACTAAAAACATATTCATTTAGATAGAAGGATAAGTCTAAAGAATGAATTAAGGCAAGTTAGAAGCATAAGACAAGTCTTAGAAGCAATTTGGACTCAAACTAATTTAAACTTTAGTTTGACTCAAAACTTTTGAAGTTTTCAAAAATGAATACTGTTATACTTTCTAAGGGATTCGCTCTGATACCAGCTGTGGCAGAATCTCCTGAATTAAGTGGCCCACATGCACCCATCATTGTCCTAAAGACCTTTGATCGGCGTGCACGAGTTCCAAATGACTCAAGAGATCTGTCGGGTGTCCTCGGGAAACCCGAATCATCCACGTTACATTCTTTCCAGGAAAATCCCCATCAAGCATCATAGTATTACAACAGTTTTATAGATAAGATAAATCAGAGTAAAGCGGAAAGATTATAATACATAGGTTAAAAACTTAGAGTTTTACAAACCAAAGTACTTATTACATAACTTGTTCGGAACTAATATTACATATTTTCACACAAAAGTTCTCACTTGCCCAAGGTTACACATTAGAATCATCATCACTCTCTTCTACTAGAGTGAAGTAGCACTGTCCATCAAAAGGTGGATCCATGTACTCACCTGCAACAAGGGTTAACAAACCCTGAGTACAAAAGTACTCAACAAGACTTAACCGTCTAGGGAAAAGAAGAAAACTCAGGTATGAAGGCCGTAAGGATTCAAGGTAAGGCTTTAGCAAAGTCAAAACATTTTGTTTGCGTAAAAGCTTACTAAAAGTAAAACATATTTTCAAGTTTTAACTCAAGTTTGTAACTATCCAAAGATTCTTAAACCTTCATCCTCTTTAAACTCTCATTTCATAAACATCCCATTCTTTACTACGGTGCGGGACAGTGGATTGAGGTTCCATATCCGAGGAAACACGGCGATTCGAATCGTTCAAACCCAGCTGGGGATTCAGTACCACACGACATATGTAGAACTTAATCTTGCATACGTCAACCCTATCTATAGATCCTCCCATACAAGAACGGGTTCGCGCCACCCGAGAGTACAGTACACCTCGAACCCGACTATCTCATAGCCCCGAGGGTACACGCTACTCCCGCCATCTTTCCACTCCCAGTGCGCGATTAGCCGTTCTCAAGAATCGGAATAGCTATAGACGAGGCTTACGACCGCATGTGGGCTGTACTCAAAGGTCTCAATCACAGCGGTCCAACAACGATACGGTCCTAAGTTGAGTAACCTTACAACAAGACTCCACTCTTGTTGTGAGTTACTATCATTATCATGTTGTCTCACGATTCATTAGCCCCATAGCATAGCCACCATTTTGAAAAGCATCTATTATACTAAAGTAGTAAAGCTTGGCTAAGCATACTAAACATTTTCATAAACAGGTATCAAGGTTAAGGGTTGGAATCATCAAGGTAGGTAATGCATCAAATAGGATTCATCCAACTCCTATTACCTAATGCATCATATTACTTAAGTGAAATAATTTTAGAAAATCACAAGGATAAGGTTAATGTCCGGGGCTTGCCTTGAGAGTCAGCGAAGTCCGAAGTCTCAGAAAAAGAAGAATCCACTCCCTCAAGAGATAACCACGGAGTTTCAGATTCTTCCGGAATGGGAGCTACACGTAAAAGTGCATATGCATGATTAATGAGATGCTTATGACATGATCATGGTAAAGATGGAAATTTTCTAAGCTATAACCTTTACAAAGAACAACTTTCCATCACGGTAAAGTTGCAAACCAACAAACCCATTCTAGCTATTTTAAAGGTTAAACAAGTTTTATTATTTTCTTTAAATATGATGATACAACTTAACAAGCAACAAAAAGGTACTTGTATAACTGAGTCCATAACCAGGGAGCAAATCATGCTAGTTTTCCACTGGTTGTCAAACAATACCAAAAGTCACACAATCCTAAAGTGAATATCTATTTCTTTTTATTTTATTTAATAAACTCTTTTATATAGCCTTTTACTTATACACAAATCATACTTTGTCAAACAGAGATGAAATTAAACATGAAGGTAGATATTACTAACATAAACTCACATTTCAAATTTCATGATTTTTGGATAAACACAGAAAACTACATAAATCATCAAAGTTTCATTTATTAATTAAAAGACCTATTTAAAATAGTTTTAAAAGTTACTCAAAACTCAAGTTTCAGATTTTTCATAAACACTAGATAACTTGAGAATACTTCACACAAAATTTCATAATTTTCAGAGCTACAGATTAATTATAGCAAAATAAACAAAACTGCTCACTGTTCAAAAAGACAGAAAAAGAAAAACTCAAACTAGCCCATCCTGGGCTTTCGGCCCACTCCCGCGCGGCCCGTCACGCGCGAAAACGGCCCAAACAGGCTTCCGCCCGCGCGCTCTGGTGCTTTTGCAGAAAAGCCCTCCGGCTTACACGAAACTAACCCGCAGTCCACAGCGCTATTCACCTGAGTCTACGACTTTGCAACCAACACCCTGGGAAAACCTGTCTTTACAAAAGCCAGGTCCCCGACCATGGCCGGCGCGCACTGCGGCGAACCGAGCGGCGGCGAGCCTTACGCCGGCCATCTCCGACCAGAAGAGACCTAACGGACGCGAGCACCAGCACCGGCGAGTCACCCGCGGCCGATAGAGCCTTTAACCCTAAACGCTACCGCTCCGGTGAGGTCTGGCCACGCACGGCGGCGGACCGAGCCACGGCGGAGCTGTTCCGGCGAACCTAGGCCGGTAGAAGTGGAACGGATAGGCTAGGAAGGTCCAGTGGCTCACCCTGGTGCTGGCGGTGTAGTTGGTTTGATCGGAGGATGAACGGAGGGAAGATGTCCACGGAGCAGTGGCTTCCGGCGGCGAACTCCGACGAGGAAGGTGATGTTCCGGCGAGACCTGAACACCAAATGGAAAACCACCGAGCCGATGAGCACTCTGGAGTCAAAGTGAAACGGAAACACAAAACAGGGAGAGTAGAGGGGTGCCCGGTTGGGCTGACCACGGTGAGGTCGAGCTCGGCGGCGATTTCGCCCGGCGGGAAGAAAAACAGCGAGCTCGAGCTCTCTGAGTGAGTAGAGGTTGCAAGAGTGAACTCTGGAGATGCGCAAGGATGTAGGGTATTTATACCCGCGGTCAATTGGGATGAGGATGCTTGAGTGCGGTGAATTTGAGGATTGGGACAGAGAGGAGCACGTCGGTGCTGTGGTGGCGCAACGTCGACGGCAAGCGCAGGGGACGGTGCCACGACGCGAGAGAGAGTACCAGCAGTAGCTTGACTTCGCCACGGAGACGCGCACGAGCGCGTTCGAGAGCGGACGGCGTCCATCGCGCTGGCGTTGCCGGTCAAAACCTCGGCGGCCACCGCCATGAACAGGGAGGCAAGCTTATCTCCCCCCTTCTCTTTTATACCCTTTCGGAAAATTTTGAAATTACTTTGGATTTTTGAATAGAAGTTGAAAATATGCCAAAATATCAAATGCTCAGAATTCAAAACTGAACATCTTTTATTTTAGCAACATACCCAAAATATGCTCAGATTTTGAATTAGGATTTGAAATACAAAAGAGGACAAAAAGGACATAAGGGTATTTTCACAATTGCTTTTGATTTCATATGAAAACTTAGAAAACTTTACTCATCAAAGTTGTTCCTCATCAGAAATAGAGCAACTTTGCTTTTTGAAGCATACCCAAATTCTTTTTAGATTTTGGATTAAAAGAAAAGGGAATAAAATAGGATTTTGAAATTATTTAAACTATTTAAAGGAATTTTAACCAAATCTGATTTATGCCTCAAAGATGACTTGAATCAAGGTCCAAATACACCTCTGAGACACAAAACCAAAGTTTGATCCAAAATTCACTATTATAAAGAAGTTACCATAATACCCCTATAAGCAAACAAGCACTAAGCACCAAAAAGAAAACATAAAACTAGGGTTTAACTTAAGCACTCTTTACCAACTAAGCACAAGCATCAAATGATAAACTTGTTTTAGTGAATGCATAACCAGGTTATTACTCAAATGAAATGCCAGTGCATATGATGACATGTCAGATTTTAGTTTGCTTAACACCATAGTGTTACATTCTCCCTTTTTCTTTAGTCGGGTAAGTCTTGTTGAGTACCCCAGTACTCAGGGTTTGTTACCCATGCTGCAGGTATGACAGAGTCCCCGATGTGTCTTGCACCCTGCTGCGTGACCATCGTCCAGGAAGAGGCCGATGAGGCCGAAGAATAGTTGTACACCCTCGGGCTGGGTGATTATAAGTATCTTTGCTGTTCTCCACTATGTTGCCTATGTCTATTTCTATTATCAGAACTTGGTTTGTAATAACTGCACCTTAATTTCTATTTGGAACCCTGTTTTGTAAAACTAATGTTATTTAAGTCTTCCGCTCATTATTCCGATGTTATTTGTAAAAGTATGCAATGCTGTAACCGAATTGTGAGATGATCCTGCGGACATTGGGCACTGATGTAGCCCGGTGGCGAACAGGTCTTAATCACATGGAACATGGGTTCGGCTGTCAGAGGTTGACAGGGACACGTGGGCCATGGGATTAGGGTCGTTCCATCACAGAGTGGTATCGGAGCATCTCACTTTAACGTTGCAGTGTTCGTTTTTGCGAAAACTTCAAAAGACCTTTTTAGTCCAAACAAACTAAACTTGACTATTTTGAGTCCAAATTGCTTCTCTCATCTTGTCTCTCATATGGCAACACTAGCTAGTGGAACAACATGTTTTAAGCCCTATGTACTTCATTTATTTATTGCATTGCTTTGTTCCGTAGGAGCGATTCATGCATCATGTCATAATCACTTAAGTTAACTTCCTCTCTAAGTTCGTTGGGGTAGTATGCCTTTACCTGTTCTTGCTAGCCTTTCTCATCCATCTTCTCTTATCCAGACATGGCCCGTATCAAGCTGACTGCCCGCAAGTCGACTGGACCGCATGGTGTGCCACGCCACCAGCTGGCGCCACGCACCGGAGAAGAGACTGGAGAATCCTCCAATGGTCGTCGTTTTCCCCGTCGTACCCGCAAACAGCTGAAGGAGGAAATCAAGAACCTGAAGGCTGAGATGGAGAACATGGAGCATGACTTCTACCTTTCCCGCCTGGAGTTCTACGAGACACGAGCCGCTCTTGAGGAAGCTAACTAGAATGTGGTTCGCGCTATCCAGCAGCGTGATGCAACATGGATCCGAGAGGATGTCACCAGAGCCCAGCTCCATGGACTGCAGCAGTACACCGCCCAGATCGAGCAGTTCAATGATATGCTTCATGAGGAAGTACACCAGCTGCACAACCAGCTTCACCCCGTGATTCCACCAGTTGCTGAGGACCCCGAAGACGGAGTCATGGAGGAACCTGAAGTGGAACACGAGCCCGATCAGAATGAGGAAGTGGAACCTGCTGAAGATGTCCACGTTGAAGATGAAGATGAGGAGGAAGAGCCTGAGCTTATCATCGAGGATGATGATGATGACGAAGAGTTGATCTTCATCGATGACGACTAGACTCCTTGTGTCTGTACCGTCTGCTTACCTAAAACCTTAGTCTAGGTTTGGGGGCGTTAGTCTGTCTGTTGCCAAGTCTGGCATATATCTTTCTCTTCGCATCTTTTCCCTTTATCGGTCTGTATCATCTGTCAGTCACCTTATCAAGTCATCAGTCTTTTGTATCAGAAGAAGCTATCAGTCTGTTGTTTTCAGAACCCTATCTATGAATGCTAAAGTTCCAAGTTGCTTAACAGATGCCTGTGAACACTCGCACTGGAGCTGGAGGTTCTGATGATGCCAACATCCCAAACCCTCCACCTGTCCCAGCTACCCTAGCTGATGCCATTGCAGCCTTGGCCGCCGCTGCCAACCTAATGGCTCAAAACCAAGGACAACAGAACTTTCACCGTGGTCGCCACAACATCAACCAAGAGACCACCTATGTGGAATTCACCGAAACTCGTCCACCGGTCTTCACTAAGGCCGATGAACCCCTCGAAGCTGATGATTGGCTCCGCACCATGGAGCAGAAGTTTGGTCTTATCAACTGCACCGATATCCAGAAGCCACGGTTCGCTTCACAGCAGCTTCGTGGTCCGGCAAGTGCTTGGTACGCCAACCTGTTGGCTGCCCAGCCAGAAGGTCATCGGTTGACCTGGGAAGAGTTCCGCACTGCCTTCCGTGCTCATCACATCCCTTCCGGATTAATGAAAATGAAGCTTGATCAGTTCCTGGCTCTCCAACAGAAAGACTCCACAGTCATGCAGTATGTGGGTCAATTCAATCATCTCAGCCAGTATGCCTCAGAGTATGTCAACACAGATGAGAAGAAGAGGGATTGTTTCCTTAGAGGACTGCACCCAAAGATCCGCAGGAGCTTGTCCAATAACCTGACTGGGTCTTATCATGATGTTGTTGACCGGGCAGTTGCTTTTGAAGAGAGTAACCGTCAGTACCAAGAGGAGAAGAAGAAGAAGAAAGCAGGATCTAGCAGCCACTCTGGCAATCACAAGCGCCAGAGGGTCATATATCATCCTAGTCACCACCACAACCGTCCACCTTACCCTCACCAGCAAGTGGTTGTCCGTACCGCGGCTACCACCCACAACGCCAACCAACAAAGTGCCACTCAGCCGAACGCCCCAGGTGTTCGTATCACCACTCCACAAACAGCCTACAACCATCCCTGCTACAACTGTGGTCAACTTGGCCACTGGTCTCGTGAGTGCCCAAAGCCCAAGAAGCCTGCTCAGAACTTTCAGAAGGGTCCTGGAGGACCACAGCAGCAGCAACACCGTGCTCCACAGCAGCAAGTGCAGAAGGGCAAGTTCGTCAAGAAGCACGGGCAAGTCTACTACACCACTGTCAGCGATATTCCAGAAGGGGAGCCCATCATGATCGGTAGGTTTCCCGTTGCCAATCATCCTGCAGTTGTGTTGTTTGATTCTGGTGCATCGCATTCCTTCATCAGTCGTACTTTTGTCATCAAGCATGAAATATCAATTGAAGATTTAAAAGAAAGTTTCTGCATATTTTCGCCTGGAGGGCGTATAAGTACTAAGGAAGTGGTTCGCAGTATACCAGTAATGTTGGGGGAACATGTATTTCCCACCACCATGATAGTGCTTCATGATCAGGAGATAGATGTCATCCTAGGCATGAATTGGATGTGTCAGTATAAAGCCATGATCGACATCCTGAATAGAGTTGTGAGAGTGGATATTCCTAACAATACCGCCAAACTCCTTCTCCAACTTCCAATGCCTCAAAAACCAGCAGCCACTCAAATAAATACCGCCTATGTTCTGGAAACCCGGGACATCCCCGTGGTTTGTGAATTCCCTGATGTTTTTCCTGAGGATTTGCCTGGTCTGCCTCCTGACCGAGACATTGAGTTTGCCATAGAGCTAAAGCCCGGGACTGCTCCTATATCCCGCAGAGCTTATCGAATGCCTCCCAGAGAGTTGGCAGAACTAAAAATCCAATTACAAGATTTGTTGGACAAGGGTTTCATTCGACCAAGCTCGTCTCCTTGGGGCTGTCCTGCAATCTTTGTAAAGAAGAAAGACAAGACTCTCAGAATGTGCATTGATTATCGCCCACTCAATGAGGTCACCATCAAAAATAAATATCCCTTGCCTCGTATTGATCTTCTCTTTGACCAGTTAGCTGGAGCCAAAGTATTCTCCAAGATCGATCTCAGATCTGGCTACCACCAAATAAAGATTCGTCCTGAAGATATTCCTAAAACAGCTTTCACCACCAGATACGGCCTATATGAGTATTTGGTCATGTCTTTCGGATTGACCAATGCCCCTGCTCATTTCATGTACCTCATGAACTCTGTGTTCATGCCAGAGCTTGATAAATTCGTGGTCGTGTTCATTGACGACATCCTTGTCTACTCAAAAACCCCTGAAGATCATGCCGAACATCTTCGTATCGTTCTATCCCGTCTCAGAGAACATCAGCTGTATGCCAAGTTCAGTAAATGTGAGTTCTGGTTAGACCAGATACAGTTTCTTGGTCATGTCCTATCCGCTGAAGGTGTGTCAGTTGACCCTGGTAAAGTGGCAGACATTCTGGATTGGAAGCCACCTACCACTGTTCATCAAGTCCGCAGTTTTATGGGAATGGCAGGATATTATCGTCGATTCATTCCGGATTTCTCAAGAATCGCCAAGCCTATCACTGAGTTAGTAAAGAATTCTGTGAAGTTTGTCTGGTCACCAGCTTGTGAGCAAGCCTTTCAAACGTTGAAGAAACTGTTGACCACATCACCAGTGCTAGCCCAGCCAAACATCGAGAAGCCCTTTGATGTCTACTGTGATGCATCTGGTACTGGCTTGGGCTGTGTTTTGATGCAAGAAGGTCGAGTGATCGCATATGCCTCCCGACAGCTTAAGCGACATGAAGAGAATTACCCAACTCATGATCTCGAGTTAGCAGCAGTAGTGCATGCCTTGAAGATCTGGCGTCATTATTTGTTGGGCAGTACCTGTAATGTGTACACTGATCACAAAAGCCTGAAGTATATTTTCACTCAAGAGGAACTGAATATGAGGCAGAGAAGATGGCTTGAGTTAATTAAGGACTATGATCTTGAAGTGCATTACCATCCGGGTAAGGCGAATGTGGTCGCCGATGCACTCAGTCGCAAGTCTTATTGCAACTGTCTGATGATGAAACCCTATGATTCTTCTTTGTGTTATGAGCTGGAAAAGTTGAATATTGAAATGATTCCACAAGGAACTCTGAATAATATCAGAATAGAAACCCCTATCAGAGAGCAGATCATCGCCGCACAGAAAGATAACCCTGGAATCAAGCACATCATCGAAAAGGTCCAATCCGGAAAGGCTGATTGTTTCAGGATCGATGATGCAGGAGTAGTACGGTTTAAGAATCGGATAGTAGTTCCTAAAGTGCCTGAGTTAAGAAAGTTAATCCTTGATGAAGCACACTTGACTAGATTCTCCATCCACCCCGGCAGCAACAAGATGTACCAGGATTTGAAGCAGCAATTCTAGTGGACAAAGATGAAGATTGAGATCGCCCGGTATGTCGCTCAGTGCGATACCTGTCAGAAAGTCAAGGCTATGCATATGAAGCCCGGAGGAGAGCTGCAACCTTTGTCAGTACCTGGTTGGAAATGGGAGGATGTCAGCATGGATTTTATCAATGGATTACCCAAGACTCAAAAGGGATTCGATTCCATTTGGGTGATAGTGGACCGTCTCACGAAGCAAGCTCACTTCCTACCGGTCAAAACAAGTTATACCGCCCCAACTTATGCCACCTTGTACAAGAATAACATAGTGAAGCTCCATGGCATACCCAAGACCATCATCTCAGATCGTGGTACTCAGTTTGTCGCTAAGTTCTGGAAAGCGTTCCATGCCTCACTTGGAACCAAGCTATTGTATAGCACGGCTTATCATCCGCAGACTGATGGACAGACTGAGAGAGTCAACCAAGTGTTAGAAGATATGTTGAGAGCCTGTGTGCTTACCTTCGCAGATACTTGGGATCAGTGTTTGCCCTTGGCAGAATTCTCTTATAATAACAGTTATCAAGAGAGCATCAAAATGGCACCCTTTGAAGCACTGTACGGCCGCCGTTGTCGTACACCTCTCAATTGGTCTGAACCCGGAGAAAGGGAATTCTTTGGAGTTGACCTAGTAAAAGATATGGAAGAGAAAGTCAAGCAAATACAAGAGAACATGAAGATTGCACAGTCTCGACAGAAAAGTTATGCTGACAAGAGACGTCGACCTCTGCAGTTCGAGATCGGGGATTATGTGTACCTGAAGGTCTCACCCACCAAAGGAGTCACTCGTTTTGGAGTCAAAGGAAAGTTAGCACCCCGCTACATTGGTCCCTTTGAGATTCTGGATCGTTGTGGCAAGGTCGCTTACAAGCTAAGTTTGCCCGATCATCTTTCAGCAGTTCATAATGTGTTTCATGTCTCCCAACTCAAGAAGTGTCTCCGAATACCTGAACATGTGGTTGAAGTTGAAGGCGTTGAGCTAGAACCAGATCTGTCATACACTGAGTATCCAGTTCGCGTGTTGGATCACAAAGATCGTGTTACCCGAAGAACCACCACAAGATGGTACAAGATCCAGTGGAACCAGCACTCTGAAGAAGAAGCCACCTGGGAATCCGAAGACTTTTTAGCAAAGAACTATCCCGACTTTCTCGAATCTCTGTAGATGTAAGGTTTTGCCTTTTCCTTCTTAAGACGTGGAATCTCGGGGCGAGATTTCTTTTAGGGGGGAAGGCTGTAACACCCCTGGTGTTTAAATGTAATTAACCTAACATGTCATCATCATTAGTCATTAATCATCCTTGCCTTGCATTTATGTTTGCTTAGTACTTGTGTAGCAATCCCTTTTCAAAAACCCTAAAAGCCCAATTCTCTCTATAAGGGCAAAATGGTAATTTCACCTCTGTGCCTAGTTCTATGTAGTTCTTGTTCAAATTTAGTGCCCTGATGTTTGTTGCATTGATCAAAGTTCAAAAATCAGTTTTGATTTGATTTTCCTTTTGCAAAACCCTAAAATCCCAAATCCTGGATTTATCCCCTTTTGATAACTTTTTCAAAATTCAAAATTTTGAGTTGGTTCAAAAAGCAAAGTTGTAAATCTGACCAAGAGGAACAACTTTGGTATTTACAAATTTCCAAGTTTCTACATAAAATTTGAAGTAATTTCAAATTCATTCAAACTCCAGTTTTTGTCCCTTTTTGAGTTTTCAAAATTAATTCAAAAACTAATGAGTTTCAGAAAAAGTGTATATTAGCAAAGTTGTAGGTTTTGACAAATGGAACAACTTTCATATATAAAGATTTTCAAGTTTCAGTTTGAAATCCAAAATAATTTTGATTTGAATCAAATTTGAAAAGTGTCCCCTTTTCTGTTTTTGAATATAGTTCAAAAACTATTTGGAATTTGAAAATGTTCATATTGACAAAGTTGTAGATCTCATTTTTCTTAACAACTTTGGTATTTTGAGTTTTTCCTGTGCAGTTCAAATTTTGGGAGAATTTTGCAAAATTCAGAAACTAGCAAAAGTCAAAACCTAGGCCTAGCACTGTTCATCCCCTACCTCTAGCCGGCGCAGTGCAGACGGGGCCCCGGCCATGGCGCCCCGCCGGCGCTGCTCCTGCAGCTCGCCTGGCAGCTTCCCACGCGCCCTTATCCTGCCGCAGCTGTCTCCCTGTTCCCTCCGCGCCCGCACGCGAGCGCTGACCCTCGCTCTCGGTCCCTACAGTGCTCCGCGCGTCACCGCCGCGTGGCCATCGCCGGCGAGGTCCCGCCCAGGCCCCGGCTGCACGCCTGACCCTCCGCCTGCGCGCAATCGAGAGCGCACGCGTCCGCCGAGCTTATCCACCCACCCTCGAGCTCTCTACCGGCCTCTGGCCGCGGCTATAAATGGGCCGCCGGAGCCCGAGCTTCTTCCTCAGCTCCGCCGCCATCGCCACCTCACTCCAGAGCCTCCCGTGCTCAACCACCTAGCTCAGAAGCTCCGCCGTGTTCTTGTGCCGCTTCCCCACCCTCCAATTTCACCTCTACCGCCCTCAATCGCCCGGCGTAGCTCGCCGTTGTCATCTCCGGCGAGAACCCGGCGAACTCGGGTTCGTGAAATTCGCCGTCTCCGGCCATGATCATCCCTCACCGACCCCCGTGTCGTGTTCCTTGACTCTGTGCGACTCTAACCCGGCCCTCGTGGTCGCTTATCTTGCGCAGAACCGCCGGCGCGACGATCGCCGCCGCAACCTCCCCGCCGGTCATCGCCATTCATCTACCTCCGTTCATCCTCTCACCTCGCCGAGTCCCTTGATCGACACGGGTGAGCCCTCTGATCACTCTCGGCCCTCAGCTTCGCCGCGGAGCGCCCAGCGTGGCCGGCGTGCCGAGCGCCGCCCGTTTATGGTCGCCGGCGACGAGCTCCCGCCGCCGTGTGTCTTTTTTTTTTATTTTTAAGTTATGAATAGTGTTCGTTTTTCTCTTTTTTGTATGATTTTCTGTGTTGATCCAAAAATTCTGAAATTTTTGTAGTAGACTTTTTATGCTCTGTAGTATTTTAGAAAAATATGAAACTTGAGTTTTGTGCAAAAATTTGAAAATGTAAAATTCCCCTTTTAATTGAAAAATGAAGGTTTTGGTATTTTTGGAGAGTGATCTATAACTCCAAAAATCTTGAGATAAATTTTTGTGACCTTGTTATAACATGCTGAACCTATGGTAAAATTTTGAAGTCATTTGGAGCAAGTTGATTTTTGAGCATTTATTTTCATTAAGGAATAGTGCCTTTTGTTAATTAAATGTCTAGATTTAATTGAGCACCTTAATGACCTCCAAAAATTATGAAATTTGTTTTGCCATCTGTTTATGCCTGAATGAACTTATGTGATTAATTTGGTAATTTTTGGAGCAACTTCATAAAATGACCTTTTAAATAAATTAAGAAAAATAGAAAAGATGGATTAGGGTTGGTAATAAGTGTTTAATGATGTGATCTTTGGATTGATTGATGTTCATAGACCCCTACCCTTTGGTCTATGATGTTTGTGATGCTATGTTTGGATGATGCTTAGGATAATTATAATAAGGTCTAGTTTAATCAATATTGCTTAAGGAAGAAATGGTTACCTTTTATGCTCAACCTAGATTTCGATTATGCCTTGCCTAAGAGTAATCTAGAATCAGTGGAATTGTCTTGCGCCATAAGTCCATATCATCATTCTCATGAGCATTCATCATTGCATCCGTATAGTTGACGAAGAAGGTACCAGAGTCGAGGCCGCTGTTGACGAACCAACTCCCGAGGCGACCCCGAGCTCCGACACCTATACCTACCCCGAGTCTGCTCTTTTTGCCATCCAAGGCAAGCCCCGGTGCATTTAACCCTTTCCTTGAATTTATAAAATGATTTCCTTAAATGCTTTTGAGTTAAATTATTGCATTAGGTTTATAGGAGTTGTGTGCTATCCTAATTGATGCACTATCCACCTTGACCACTGATACACCCGATACCTGCTTTTCAAAAGTATTTGAAAAATGCTTATTGAATTAGACTTTGCAATAAAATGCCAATTTTAAAAGTGTGATCACTTAAGGAATGTTTATGGGAATTTGGTCTTACTCCCCGGCTGTTGGCTAGGTATCTGATCCGTACCTAGTCAATAACGAGGAGAGGTTGTCCGAGCGTACGGTGCCATCATGTTGTAGTCCGGGACTCAACAGTTGACACCGACCGGGACATGGTTGAAAAACTGACAGGACTATTACGCTTGGGTGAGATATGACCAAGGTATAGTTCTGGCTGGAAAATTAGGGACCATCCGTATGGGGGCCTGCTGGTCAAGACTTGTAACTATTCACATACTTCGGAAAGCTCTGGCTCCGAGAAATCCTTGATTGGGACCGACAACCGCGCACTGGGAGTGGAGAGATGGCGGAAGTAGCACGTACCCACGTGGTCGTCGTACCTGGAAAGGAGTGGTGTACTGTACTTCCGGGTGGCGTAGGACCGGGTCCAATCTTGGAGGAATCGTGGAAGACGAGTTGGCATATGCAAGCTTGGGTGCTACATATGCAGTGTGGATAGGGATCCTCAGCTGAGTATTATTTATCCGGATTAACGTTGCTCCTCGGTTATGGAGACTTGGTCCACTGACTGTCAACGGAGAGTGGTTCTCAACTAGGAATGTTTTGGAAATGTAAAATGAATCATGAATGATGAAGAATTGAGGAATACTGAATCTTTCAAAATAAAATAAGGTTTACAAAAATGCTTTTCTGCAAAATACTTGATCTTGCTTAAGCCTTACCTTGACTACCCTAAGCCTCTCATTCCTGAGTCTTCTCCCTTTTTCTTTAGTCGGGTAAGTCTTGTTGAGTACCCCAGTACTCAGGGTTTGTTACCCATGCTGCAGGTATGACAGAGTCCCCGATGTGTCTTGCACCCTGCTGCGTGACCATCGTCCAGGAAGAGGCCGATGAGGCCGAAGAATAGTTGTACACCCTCGGGTTGGGTGATTATAAGTATCTTTGCTGTTCTCCACTATGTTGCCTATGTCTATTTCTATTATCAGAACTTGGTTTGTAATAACTGCACCTTAATTTCTATTTGGAACCCTGTTTTGTAAAACTAATGTTATTTAAGTCTTCCGCTCATTATTCCGATGTTATTTGTAAAAGTATGCAATGCTGTAACCGAATTGTGAGATGATCCTGCGGACATTGGGCATTGATGTAGCCCGGTGGCGAACAGGTCTTAATCACATGGAACATGGGTTCGGCTGTTAGAGGTTGACAGGGACACGTGGGCCATGGGATTAGGGTCGTTCCGTCACAACCAGGCTCCCCGGAACTCGCCCATACCTGCGGGGACTCGAGCCCCCCGCAGGCGCCATCTCGAGGCCGGCTCCGCGCCCTTCGAGCCCTAACTACTTTCACGCTATTGGAAGACAGGTACCCCAAGACCCGGAGGGATCCCGCCGTGTCCTGGACGTGCCGGAATGGGTGCTGTACGGCTCCTACATCGTCACACCGCCACGTCCGCGCCCGGGATGGAGGCCACGCCCCAAGGACGCCTCAACAGCAACGACCACATCGGCTCCAGTGGCCCCGACAAGACAGGGTTCCTATCCTTCTCCGTATTGGGCGCCGTACGCCTCGACACCTGTAATACCCTTGTGTAACCCTGGCCTCCCCTTGCTCTATAAAAGGGGACACCAGGGCCCTCATCCCGGGAGGACGGATAGAACTTCGAGAGACAACACACGAGTCCACGCACATACACGAGTCCGGACTCCGGTCCACGCTCACTGAGCTTGTATTCGCCCCTGTACAAGCACTTAGGTGCAAGTAATACAAGAACATCCCCGCTGGACGTAGGGCCTTCTTTGCCCGAACCAGGATAAATCCTTGTGTCCTCTTGCATCACCATCCAGGAAGAGAAGCACGCGATCATATTACTCGTTGGTGTGATACCCCGGGTACGAAACACCGACACTTATATAGAACAATTTGGCTAGTAGATTGAATTCTAATTTTAAAATACATGTTTACAAACAAAAGAATCATATAAATACAAAATATGTTTTGAAAAATATATTTTTTGGGGAAAAAATAACTTAAATACAATCCATTTTAAATATACTTATAAAAAATAACTAGAATAAAGTACAGTCACCGTTGTAGGTATAGTGAAAAATAATAATACCATCAAACTCTAGATAGAAAAATCTTGAAAAATATAAATATTGTGTTAAGTCAAGAACTTAAATCTAATAAAAAAAGATTTGAATTCATCGAGACACCTAATTTGTATCTCCTATAACCAAGGTGCAGGGAGAGAGGGAGGGGCTGAGGGGGACAGGGACCCTCTAAGAGAAACAAAACAAACTATTTGCATAGAAGCGAAATCATGATTTTTATAGCATAGAAGAAACGTGTATAGATTTCAATGACACATAACAAACTTTCTCTCAACCTAAAGTCAGGTGATATGACTACAAGAGTAGTAAGAAGTACTATTGCCTTCTAAAATGAAAAGTAGGCTAGTATCAAATTTGTCTACGCAAATATACCCCTCCTGATGTACTCCCTCCATCCCAAATTATAAGGCATTCCAAGAATCTTGGAGAGTCAAAGTTTTCTAACTTTGACCAAATTTATATAATAAAACAATAATATTTATGATACCAACTAAGTATATTTAGATTCTTTATTAGTTATATTTTTATAATATACATATTTAATTTCATAAATCTTTGTGTTTTTCTCTAGAATTTTGGTCAAAGTTAAAAAACTTTGACTCTCCAAGATTCTTGGAATGACTTATAATTTGGGATGGAGGGAGTATTCGACAACACATTTCAACCGTCAAGCAATATATCACCTGTGAAATTACACCGTTAGCATTCAAATATACTATGTTCACTTAAATTTATCAACTACACTTTGACTTACATATAATATTATTCAAATAGTTAAAATAAGTTTAAAATAAATTTAAACGTGAGCATCTCTAATAGTTTGAAAAAATGACTTGTTATCCTTATTTTATTAGGAAAAGAAGAAAAAAGGTTGTTATGACTTGCTAAATTTTTTCAAGTTGGAATCGGAGATAATTTACTTGTATATTTATCAAGTCAGCTTCACTTGCTATCCGGCGTTTCTTTCCCTTTTGCCGTCGCCGCCACTTCTTCCGCGCCTATTTTTCTATGATTAGCATCTCCAACAATTTAGTAAAATTGACTTGTCAAATGTCGTGTTTTAGCAAGTTGCTAAAATAATATACAAATTTAAAAATAAGCTCTCTCCGACAATTCTCTATTTTCAACTTGCCAGAACTAAAAAAAAAGAAGGACCCACCACACACACATACATATATATATATACACACACTACTTATTGTAGTATATGCCAATGCATGCGCATCCATGCAAATGAGCAAGCACATACAATGCAATCAGTGACCGATGAGGCACATCATGAGTCCATTCTCGTTGCACTTGCTGCACCTCTCCATCCCTCCGTCCGCTACCACCACCTTGCAGCTGCCGCCGCACTCCCAGCACGGCACGAAACGTGCGCCGCCGCAACCCTCGCAGCCGCGGCCGTCCTTAGCCGCGCACGCCTCGCCTCGCGCCTTGGCCCACCGCATCATCTCCCGCTTTTGAGGATAGCAAGATGGATAACAAGTTTGTATATATGTGAGTGTGAGACCTCAAGATAGCAAGTTTGGATAAATAACAAGTTGGTTTGAGAAGTTGTTGGAGAATGAATTTTGTGATTTTGCTAAATTAATAATGATAGCAACTTGATTTGAGGAGTTGTTGGAGATGCTCTTACTAAGCTCAATTTACCAAATTATTGGAGATACATGAAAAATTCATTTGCCAAAAATTTTAGTAAGTTGCTAAATGATAAATTTTTCTAAATCAATTTTTCCAAATAATTAGAGATGCTAACGTCCACATATAGCAATGTGGTACCACAGGAGAGGGGTGGACGTGACACTCCGCGCCCGGAACGCAACCCTACTAGGCAAATCGCTTTCCCAAAGCCAACCCTTTCGGCCGCGCACGTCCCCCACCCCACGTCTTAGCTTTATAGCCGCCCCCACTCCCCACCGCCGCGGCCGCCACGCACAGCAGCAGCAACCGGTAGCAGGAGCGCAGCCAGCAAGCGCAGGCCCCGAGCCCTACTGCAATCGCCGCTGCTTCCGCACCGAACGCCATGGCCGACCCGGCGGAGCACCGTCCAGCGGAGGAGGAGGAGGAGGCCGCGGCGGCCGGCGAGGATGAGGACACCGGCGCCCAGGTCGCCCCCATCGTGAAGCTGGAGGAGGTCGCCGTTACCACCGGAGAGGAGGATGAGGAAGTGCTCCTCGACATGTAAGTCATACGCGGCCGCTTCGATCCTCCCCCTCTCTGATCCGCCCCGATCCGATTTGGCTAGGTCTTGTTGATCTCACGACGTTTGACGGCTGTGCAGGAAGTCGAAGCTTTACCGGTTCGACAAGGATGGGAACCAGTGGAAAGAGCGCGGCACAGGCACTGTGAAGCTGCTCAAGCACAAGGAGACTGCCAAGGTCCGCCTCGTCATGCGTCAGGCGAAGACGCTTAAGATCTGCGCTAATCATCTCGGTAATTACTGTCTTTTTGTGTGATTTTCGTTGTCGATTTCGATCTTGCCGGATAGGTTTTGACATTGGAGGGTATTGCTTATTCCTTTTCTCCGTACGCACAGTGGTGGCGACGACTAAGATGCAAGAGCACGCGGGGAGCGACAAGTCATGCGTATGGCACGCTCTGGACTTCGCCGACGGCGAGCTGAAGGAGGAGATGTTCGCTATCCGCTTTGGATCTGTCGAGAGTGAGCACCGAGAACCATCTCTTGCCTCTTTAACCCTCCTTGCATCTGTTTATAGATGACAGCTTGGACTATCATAATGTTGGTATCTCTTTTGCTTGAACTGGTTATTGTTGTTTGGTTGGCTTACTTTTGTTTTAGATAGAAGAGTTGATCGATAACTGGCCTATAGATCTATGAATTATCTGATGGCAAGCTAAGTTTGTTTGATGCCATTCATATGTTGTGTTTCTTTTTTATACAGTGTTCTGTGACCTTCACTGATATCATAAATGCCCCAGCATTTCTTAGTTGTATTGTACTAGGCTCCGGACACATAGTGCTATCTTCATACCAGTCATCAGCATAGCTTCCTGTTTCCATGATATGGTTTTGTTTCACATTTGCCTATATATCTTCCTGATCTTAGAGTTTATTTCTGTATTTCTGGAATTCTGGCATGCTACTCTTGGTGCTGTCACAGGCTGTCTGCTGTACTTCAAGTATTTGAAGTTATTTCCAATGTGGGAGAACACTTGTGCTCAAAGTAAAACATATTTTATTTCCATCGATTGCGATAAAAACCTATTTTTCTTTATCCAGACGAGACAAACACTGTAAATTTAGCGAACTGCTACTTTGGTCTCTAAACTTGAATAGCATGTTTCAATCGTGGAAGACCTGTAACTCACAACTTGGTAGCAAAAGTGCCAAATTGGATGTTGTCTGAGACTGAGCTAATTTTGATCGCCTTTGGACCTTTTATTGCCATGTGTCGTGTATATCTAGCATTATGTTTGCGTTGACATTTAGCAGCCATGCCGTTACTTCTTTGCTAATTATTATATTACAACATGCCCATATTGCTGAATGGATCACCTTTTGCAGCTCTGCATTAGCATGCATGCATGTTACTCACGTACTGCCACATGCATCATGAATAACTGATTAATTTTGCACGCTCAGGTGCCAGATTATTGAGGTTAATGTGGCTGATCGATGAACCATGAATAATTAACTTTAATTTCACACTTCCATTCAGCTAGCACATATATTGGTTAGCTCACGACCTTCATGCTTATAGGTCCATAGTTGCAGTATACTCCGAGGACCTAACAATTCAGTTTCCAGGGATCTTGGCAGCTTTTCCCTGTGTTAGAAAGGCATCAGGTGCTTTCTGTCTTATATTGAGACATGTGTGGGATGATGATCATGCTTGCATTGTTGGAAATTTTGTTTGATATATATCTACAGATATCTGACAGATATGCATTGTAGTTTAGATATTGATTGCTATTTTTAGTTATAATTCCCTCGGTCTCAAAATAAATCAACTTCTAGAAACTTTGTAGAAAAGAACACTAACGTGTATGCCATCAAATAAGTATGTATATTATGAAAATATATATCTCAGGGTGTATCTAATCTAATAATATGAGTTTGAAATTGGTGCTCTTTTTTAGCAATTTGCTTGAACCTAAAAATGTTTAACTTAGGACAACTTTAGAAGTTGGTGGCTAGAAAGTGTTCTTTTATACTTTTGATTGACAAATTGAATTGTGGTGTTAGGCTGGGTTTACTTTTTTTTTTCTGAGGTATCAATTGCTGTTGAATGATGATAGTATGACAATTTCAGGATTTTGGCTTCCTCGTTTATTTTGACTTTGCTGCTTACTCTCTTGCGATTCTATTCAGATTGCAAGAAGTTTAAGGATATTGTTGAAGAGATAGCTGAACAGCAAGGAAAGACTGAAGAGGAAGAAAACCAGGAAGCCTCCACTGCCGCTGATTTGGTACAGAAGTTAACAGTTACAGAGGCTACCAAGGAGGAAAATGCAGAGAAAGAAGAGGCTCCTGCATCTGACGATAAGAAGGATGCTAAAGATTGAAGGCGTTTATATACGCAAACAAGGGTCAAATGAGTGTCCTTCCATCCATGTCAAGGTTCATCTTCCCTCCACAAATTTTCATTGTGTTTTCTCTGGGATGAATGCTTGTGTTAGGTGAAATCAGAGTCATCGGTCATCTACATGGTTTTCTTGGTTGATAGACTGTTATTCTTTAAGTCGTCTGTTTATCTGGGATGGCTGGGTTCAGCATGTCTGTACAATTATTTGGAGTTGCTTTTGGAATGAACGCGGCTTGATGAGTTGCCTAAAGCTTGAAATGGTGGTGATGTCTTCTCGCTCCACTTCACTTGTTCATTTGTTCTTAATATTAATAATATGAGATGCTACAATTTTTTGATTTGATCGATGCATCTTTATCGTTGTTGTTTGTCCTTCTCCTTCCGTATGCAGTGTGCTCTTGTTGCCAAGCCATCCACATAGGCCAGACCTGTTCATGGTTCAAACCGCAAAGCTAGTTTCAGGCGGGCTGATTGACCCGTCGCCGTCGACAAAACCATTCAACCTACCTCCGTCCTTCCTCCTCTTGGATCTGTTGTCAGCATAGGTAGTGGCAACGCGCTCGCTCTCGTCCCAGGCCGCACGGTGAATGTCTTCGCCGGAGACTCGCCTTCGAGCGCGACCGGAGCCGAGCTCCCGTGCCTCATCAAGTATCGGCAGTCCCCGTCGCCTCTTGCCTTCGCTGGAGTTGGAGCCAAACACGGGCTCGCCGCATGGCGCTCTCCTTCGCCGAGTACCATGACATGACTACACTTGCCGGTTTCTACCGCTCCTGTCCAGGCCGTCGCCAACGGAACTCCAGTGCGAGGATGGGAACGAGGACTTATATCGGTTTCTACCGCTCCTGGCCAGGCCGTCGCCAACGGAACTCCAGTGCGGGGATGGGAACGAGGACGCTGGAGGAGACACAAGCACGGTGTGGGACGAATCCAGCCTATTCCGTTGCCATCAGCAACCAATGGCCATGGCGCGACCACAACCCGGCAACAGAACTCTCTGCGCCGCCTTTCACCATCAACCTGGACGCGCTCGACTGATCAGTAGATTGGGTTAGGCGGTTTAAAACCAATTATAGCCTTCGTAAACCAACCCGTTCGAATCGGCTATCATGGTTTGGTCTGAGTTTTGTTAATAAACCGCCCAAAACCGTGATTGAGCAAGGCAAGATCTGAATAGAAACCGCCGAAAACCGTGATTGAGCAAGGCAAGATCTCCCGTAGGATACCTTGCATAGGCAGGACATGATGTCTCCCAATGATCTGCAATAAAAACCTACGCTGAAATCTTCTCGATCCACGGGATGCGCGTCGTACTCATTGCCGGCACGTACATTACATTCCCACGGTAGGCAGGGCACAGGAATACCCGCTGTGATTGATGATTTGCAATAAACACCAAACGACGCCGAAATCTCCCAGATCCATGGGCCCATGGCATTTGGCGTGCATATCTTCCATGTTGCCGGAACGGAACGTGATGAACGCGTGGGGTCCCCTGCGTACTTGGCTCGCATCCATCCGTGGTACTGGTACCGGTACCGGCACATCGTCTTGAAGCCACTTTGTCCCGAGACAAGGCGAGCCGGAGACAGCGTATAAAAGCCGTTGGTGTACCGCAGATGTGTGATCCCTTCCCTTCCATGGGCTGAGATTGAGCGCGGGTACACATGTTTTCAGCGAGAATATGTGTGATGCCATTGATGGCGGTGGTTGCGCGCGCCTTACGACGGGTAAAGAATGGCACGGCCCAACGGGATGCCAATGCTTCCCAGAATCCCCAGCTGCTGTTTCAGTTTCAGCAAGGGGATTTGGCGGTTCATGTACGTGCGGCGTGCGGTACGGACAGGCACAGACCAGATCTCAAGAAAATTTTTGGCAATTCGCGTACTACAAAACAGCAGCCCCTCTCTGAGATCGGAACAAAATCTTTGTGCTGCAAAGATTTCAGAACCACACATTCACGCGCCGGTGTGGGGAGCCTGCGACCCTGCTGTCTTCTCTGTTTCGGCGTGGTACTCAGCAAAGCAGGTGTCTCTGTCTACACAGCCATAGTAAACGCATGATAAGATGCTAGTAGTAGTAGCTGGTAGTAATAGAAAAAATATTCAACCTGGCATTTTGCCAGCTGCATTTCCTGAAAAGAGTGGAATCCGTCGTTTTGCCGCTCTGCAGATCCATGCCTACCTGTCATTCTGGGCCAGTTCATAATATCAGACCACCATGGCAATGGCACCCCATGGAAATGCCCTTTTGCGATTCCAGAAGAGAAGCGTGCTGTTTTCTTTTCTTCCTTTTTTTTACCCCTAGCGAGTACTAATGTAATTAGTCAGCTTGGGAGTGCTGAGCAACAGCATTTCTGAGAAAAGAAACGCTACTTTGCCCTGAGGGACGAGTTGAGCTTGTGCTGATACGCGCCGGCTCTGACGGCTGATCAACCAACCAACCGATCATGGCTCGGCCACCCGATCGAAGCAGAACGCGTACAAAAACGGCATGCAAAACTCATTGGCTTCTTGATTCGACACAAATTTAGATTGTGAATTGAGTGGACGAAGGGGACAACAGTACATGGTACCAGCACAGGTACAGCGGCCAACGGCGGCCAGCCGAGTCCTACTCCTACCACCCCAAACCCGCATTTACACCGACAGCGGTGACTGTGACAACCAGGACGGCCATGGCCACAGCGGAGCCCGCTGCTGCCGCTTCCGCTGCCGACGGCGAGGACGAGGACGTCATGATCACAGCCGTCCCAGAAGGCGGCGGCGCTGGGTACGGGCGCACTTGCGTTGCCGCCGTTTCTTGGCGCCTCGGAACTGGGAGGTGGGGCCCGGGTGTCGGCTGCCCAGGTGGCCCCGGTCCCCCACTCCACTTCGTCCTCCCAGTCCCAGCCAGTCCGCGGCCCGTTTGAGGCCAATTCGGCGACCCGCCCCTTGGCGCGCGCCATGACCTCGTCGCGCTCGCTCTCGGTCTCCGCGTCGCCCAGCGCCTCGGAGTCCGAATCCGACGGGGCCCAGTCCAGGACCGCGCGAGGCGACGGGGACGGGGACGGCCACGGCTCGCTGGCGTCGTCGCCAGCGTCCGCGGAGAGGAACGGGTGGCGCAGCAGCTGCTCGCAGCTCCACCGCTGGCCGGCGTCGCGGCGGAGGCACTTGTCGAGGAAATCGCGGCACGACTCCGACAGGCACGCGGGGATCGCGGGGCGCTTCCCGCCGAACCCGACAAGGAGCAGCAGCTCGCCGACCTCGCTGGCGCCGCCGAGCTCCGACCACGGGCGGCTCCCCGTGAGCAGCTCGAGCGCCGTGCATCCCAGGGCCCAGACGTCCGACGCCGGCGTGGCCGCGCCGCCGCGCGCGACCTCCGGAGCCATCCACGCGGGCGTCCCGCGCGGCCCGCGGGCCGTCGCGGCGTCGGAGACCAGCCTCGCCGCGCCGAAGTCGGCGAGCTTGGCGCCGCAGCCCCGGGCGTCGCCGTCGCGGCGGCCGAGGAGCACGTTCCGGCCCTTGACGTCCCCGTGCACGACGCCGGCCTCCTCGTGCAGGTACCGCAGCGCGGCGGCCACGCTCCGCAGGACGCCGCGCGCGACGCGCTCCCCGAGCCCCCCGTGCGCCGCCGCCTCCGCGGCGCTGCCGCCGGGCACCAGCTCCATGTGCAGGTTCCTCGTCGCCCCCGCCGCGCCGTCATCGCCGAGGTAGGCCACCACGTGGGGCGAGCTCAGGCGCTTCAGGATCCTGATCTCGCTCTCCAGGCACGCCATGGCCGCCGCCGGCGCGCTCTTCGCGTCCACCGACTTCACCGCGAAGGCGCGGCCCGTGGCCGTGTCCACGGCGAGGTGCACCGTGCCGAAGGCGCCCTTGCCGATGCATTTCCCGCGCAGCCACTCCATGTCCGAAGCGTCTTCTTTGAATTGAAATTCGAGCAGAGCCGACGAGTGGGTGGAAGAGAGTGAGTGGGACAAGGGGAGGTGTGGAGGATGAGTGAATTGCCAAAGGTGAGGTGAGGACTGAGGAGTGCAAGAAACGGGGGAGTGTGCCGAGGGCGCTTATATAGTGTGGGGTTCCGGCGCCTTGCAATTTGTGTGGGCAAGGATTTCGTCCTGGGGATTTCGTTTTCTTTTCCTCTTTTTTTTTTCTCTCTCTCTCGTATACTAGTCTCGTTGGCCTGTCCTTTGCTGGGATATCAACTTGATTCGCATGTTGGGCGGACGGGATATTAAACTCGCCCGAATATTTATGGGATATCATGGCCGGCGGGGTCTTTGGTTTTCCGTAGGGGAGAGAAACAGAGAGGACGCTGTGCAACTTGTGATGTTATCTTCGAGGTGCCGCTGCGTTGAGGCCACATGGGCGAAGATTTGGGCAGGGTTTGATGGGGTTTCACCCTGGATACATGGATGGATGACATTTACTCGCCAGGCTTGCTCACCTGTTAGGGCGTCCGTAATGGTGTTCAAATCGCTAGCTATTTGGTCTTTAGAAATAATGTTATTGGCTCTCAATGATAAGTTACAAATAGCTAGCCAAATGAGACATATAAATAAATATTATTTTGATGAGGCAACTTACAAAAGTAGCACTCTTATTGGCTATCGAGGAGAGAGACCAAATAGCTAGCTATTGGGAAGTCGCTAGCTATTTGATCTCTCTCCTCGATAGCCAATAAGAGTGCTACTTTTATATTATTTTTATACATCATCTCGCTAGCTATTTGTAAAGTGCTATTGAGAGCCAATAAAATTTCTTCTAGCTAGCTATTTAACGACCATTGCGGATGGCCTTACTGTTAGGCCGAGTATGGCTGTCACCATATGACTTTCTTCTATGCCTGGATACATGTACGGTATTGGTATATTATGGTTTCACCCTGGATACATGTTACATGTATGGTATTGGTAGATTATAAGTTCACCGCAGTTATTTTCTTTGACGGTCACCAACTATGCCTGATACGTTTTACGTCCCGAGTCCTGAGAAGATAGATATTTTAAAATTTGACGAAAATATATAAAAACATATTAATATTTTTAGTCCATAATTAGTATCATTAGATAGATCATTGAATATATTTTACAATAACTTACTTAAGATATAAATGTTGCCAATATTTCTCATAAAACTAGTCTAAAATTTGGTCAGCACAATCTCCATAGCGACATTTTTTATAGAACAGAGGGAGTACTTTCATGCACCTCGTATCCTTCTTGTGAATAAAATCTTGATTTCATCGAAAACCAAGAAGATGTTTGTTTTTTTCCGGGGGTAAGATTACTACACGTTACCAGCACATGTTCCAATAAACTTGCTGAACTAGGAGAACCATTTTGGCTCACTGTTTGTAAGAGCAAAGTTAATAATAGAGCCTTCAGCTGGTTGTATGAACTCTTGCAGTCCACCTCTCAGCCACTCATATAGTAGTTGACTCTCTTACAACCCACCTCATCCTCTCATAAATTTCTTGGTTCTTATGTCTTTAGCTGGTTGTAAACTTACAACTCATCTCTCTTCTCTCTCTTGCTAACACTGAAATCGAGAAAAGACAAAGACAAGTTATGTGTGAGAAACCAAACGTCCTTTGAAGAACCTGGTAATGGCGAGTGGTAATATGGAGGGTTAGGGTTTCAAGGTTTCAGCTAGAGGGGTTAGATGTGGACCACCAACGTTACAGAAAGGGCGATGGGGGTGGTGGCATACTTGTATTGATAGAGGAGGTGGGCATTGGGCAAAACGCGAGATGGCCTCCATCGACCACAGTTGCTGAAGGACGACAATTTGATGGTGCTATCGGCGAGGAGTTACAAAACCAAGTAGCCAGTGAAGAAGAACTTTCAACTGGATCATGGCAAGGGCGATAACAAGAGAGCAGAAAAGTCGAGGAGTGTGTTATGGACAAAGAAGATATGTGGAGGGACAACATTGGTGAAGGTACTATCACACACCTCGTATCCTTCTTGTAGAAAAAAATCTTGAATTTGTCGAAAACCAAGAAGATGTTTGTTTGTTTTTTTTGGGGGGGGAGGGAAGATTACTACTCTCTCCATATCAAAAAAAACCCTAACATTTAGGACATGCTTGTGGTAACCAAGGAGTAATTAATTAGAGGGTATTCTTCTAGTTTTGTCCTTATTAAATAGGACTGCGGGTGTCTACTATACAAGAAACACTTATAGCTTGATTGGTCAGGCCAGTCGGTTTAAGGGAACCTCAAGCGCATGGGTAGGGTTCGATCCCCTGGCCGAGTCGGGGCGCATGAGGCCATGGGTAATCCCGTCCGTGCATGGGAGGACGTCAGGTTTTGTGAAATCGAGATTAGACTATAGGACGTCAAGTTTTTTGATATGGAGGGAGTACACGTTACCAACACATGTTCCAATAAACTTGCTGAGCTAGGAGAATCATTTTGGCTCACTATCTGTAAGAGCAAGGCTAATAATATAGCCTTCAACTGGCTGTATCAACCATTGCAGCTCATCTCTCAGCCAAATTATATAGTAGTTGTCTCTCTTACAGTCCATCTTACAAATTTCTTGGTTCTTGTACCTTTAGCTGGTTGTAAGCTTACACCCCACCTCTTTTTTCTTTTTTCTCTCTCTTCCACATCAGCATACAACCTTCTTGTAGTCTTTTTATTGTACTTGCTCTAACAAGGTGAAAGAGGATAATTCTTGCTAACACTGAAATCGAGAAAAGACAAAGACAAGTTATGGGTGAGAAACCGAACGTCCTTTGAAGAACCTGGTAATGACGAGTGGTAATATGGAGGGTTTAGCCGTTTAGGGTTTCAAGGTTTCAGCTAGAGGGGTTAGATGTGGACTACCAACGTTACAAAAAGAACGACGCGGGTGGTTGCATACTTGTATTGGTAGAGGAGGTGGGCATTGGGCAAAACGCGAGATGGCCTCCATCGACCACGGGTGGTGAAGGACGACAATTTGATGGTGCCATCGACGAGGTGTCACAAAACAGAGTAGCCAGTGAAGAAGGACTTTCGACTGGATCATGGCAAGGAGAATACAAGAGAGCAAAAAAGTCGAGGAGTGTGTTATGGACAAAGAAGATATGTGGAGGGACAACATTGGTGACGGTAGCAATGTAACATAGTGGCCGGCCAGCAGGAGGAACAGTCACTTACCCGCGCCATTACCATGTCAATTCTGAAGCATCATCTACTATAGCATCTCCCTTACATTCAACTATGCTAGAAGCGGAGAAAGGGAGATCTTCTAAGAATCTCGTCATATATCCTTATAAGAACCAGCACGTCTAGTTACCCCCACATGGAAATATATGTGATGGATTCCGCGCCTGCGCTAGCATCCAAAAGACCATTGGAGCTTTGCTGCCCAAGAAATATTTTCATTCTGTGATGCGTCCATATCATTATCTATCTAGTACTAGTAGAGGATAAAATTATTGTTGCGAGAGCGTGGCGAACCACACCACCAAAGTGCCGATTTCCGCTCCTCATCTCATCCGGGCCTCGCCCCGTACACCCGTGCTGCCGCCGATGTGGCATGGCAGGGGTCGAGCTCCCCCCGCGGGGCCCGCGTAGCCGCGATGACATGGCAGGGGCCACTCGTGGCCCAGGTGGTTCGCCCGCGAGCTAAAAAAAGAACAGGCAGGGAAAGAAAGGAAGCAATTGGAAAGCAGGACCGCCGGCAAAGTAGTGGCCTGCGGCGGTACGAGAGCGAGGCGTGAGGCCCGGACCGGCGCGGCATTTATCGCGCGGATCGCCATCCGGCGCCGGCTCCCCCGTTCCGCTTCCGCCCGCCCACTGGGCACGGGCGCCGCGCCAGCGGTGGTGGGCGACGTGCGCGCCGCCGAGCCACACAGACGAACGCGGAGGAGAACCGCCGAGAACCCGCGGCCCGCTCCTCAACGTAGAGTACGTAGGCGCCCGTCCGCCGTCGCCTTCGGTAACGTGTGGCCCTCGCCTGGGAAACGTGCGCGACTCGCATCGCAGGTCGCGGGCTCTTTTCTCGTTTGCATGCTTGGAGTTGGAGGACGAGCGACGCCCACCGGCCGGCCCGTGCCCGGCCACCGACCCCGAGGTGAGGCTGTTCGATTCGACGGCGCCGGTGGCACGTCCAGTCGTCGTTTCATGGAATAGCCAACGTGCGTAGGTAGGCAGTAGTATCACCAGTTCTGCTGCGGTACTCTCCAATCCAATCAAGCGGTTCTAAAGCATACACACGCACCTAACGGAAACTCACGTCTGCATAGTTGTGTGTTTTCTTTTCCCGCATCTGCAGGTACGGACACTGGGCATCGTTGGTGGACTAGCAACGTCCCACGAACCGACGAACAATAATTCACACGGGTGTCGGTAACAATGATTGGAAAGAACATACTAGTAATTCGACGAACCGACGAACACACAATTCACTTGGTCCATTTGCAAAGTGCGTGGGACGGCGGCAGAAACAGCAGCGATCGCGCGCAGGCTCTACATACTCGTCGCGCCATTCCGGCGCACAGCGTTGTTGGTGTGCACACATTGGCACGATATACATGCTGCCGGGACATGTGCCCAACAAGCCCCACCCAACATGAGGCCGGCGCTGGTGCATATCGCCTTATCTACGGATCTCGAAGATTCGGGCCGTGCTAGGCATGCAACGGCTCAATTTATTCCAGGCATATCCAATTCCGGCCGATGATGGACCCAAACACCGGTGGCTAAGAAGATGCCTAGAGGAAAGGCATTCATTCATTCGCGGCTCGTGATCGATGTAGTATCTTTTTTTTTTCCCAGCCCGCTACTAGTTGCAGGTCACCCTGGGCATTCGGTACTTCGGTTCGGTTCGGTACTTCGGTACCTATGAAAATTCGGTTCCTTAGAAACCTGGTACCGATCGATTCCTAAAAAAACTCGGTACCGAGGAAATTCGGTTCGGTTTCGGTATTTACCGAATAGTACCGAATTTGTCAAAGTAGTGGTTTTAAAAGTTAATTTTGATATGATTTTACACAAAATAATAGTGCAAAATACATATACATATAAAAGTTCACATGACTATAAGTGTGAGTACCAAAAAATATATAATATAATAGTCTACAATAGTACAATCAATAATATAACAACACCTAAATTCATCATATTTCAGGTGAATTCGGTAAATTCGGTTAGTTCGGTAAATTCGGTTCGGTTTCGGTATTTACCTCGGTAAATTCGGTTCGTGGAAACTTGGAACCGAACAGGGAACCGAATTTTTCGGTTTTGGTAAATTCGGTTCGGTACTCGGTTGTCGGTATTTTGTGCCCAAGGTGAGTTGCAGGCTTAGTTGATGCGTGCGACCAACTAACCGCGCCATGCTCGCCGTGTGGGATAAGATCCGCGCTTGATTCTCGTTGTATGGTGCTGCTGCTGGCGTCAAGCAAAAGCAGCGGTGGATCGCCGATCGCCCAAGATTCAACCCATTCACGCATGCCACTTGCAACAGCAGGGAAGAAGCTACTGGTAGGAGGAGCAATATATATCGCCTGTTACAGATTTCACTTGGTCTGTCCCTCAACTTTGAAGTCCTTGTACGCCATCGGGAGACCTACTCTCGAGCTTGTCAGGCTAGATACCGTCCTAATTCGGGGGTGTGCTTCCTGATAACGTAATCTACTCCCTCCTCCACCATCTTGCTAGAATCTGGGAATAGGCAGGCCCCACTATGTGGCTGCAAGCACTTCCCAGGTCAAAATCCTTTTCGGCATCGCTTTCTGGAGGAGCTGCCTCCGTCCCACGACAAGCCGGAGCCGCAAAAAGGATCATATTATTACTAGTTTATTTACCTGGATATACCAGGGCAGGCACAGCTGTTTTCATGATGAATTGATGATTAAAACAAACAGCCCCCTTTGTGTGTGGGCAAGTGAGACGCATGGGATGCACCCACCCACGACCCACTACCGCGCGGCCCAGGTTCTCAGCACGACCGATCCATACATGCCAACTCAAGGCAGCCAGCAAGGATACGGTGAACTGGACCAGGCAAAACGACCGGGAAGAGCAGGCAGACTGCATGACCACTAGCCCTTCTTCCCACGACGGAGACACCGGTCAAGTCAAAACCCCTTCCCGGAGAGTCGGCACGACGCGAAACATCCACCGCACCCCGCACGCATGCGCCGACCGCTGGCCGCTGGGGTTCTTCCTGCCGGCACGGTGCCGGTGCCGCAGCCGACGGACGACGGGCCAAGAGGCCAGAAGCATGAGAACCCGCGGGCTTGTCCCCGTGAAACGCGAAACACGTTGCGCGCGGCGTTGGCGTGAGTGAGGCTGAGGGGAATGGACGACCAGGCAGCGTGAGCAAGCGATGCTGTGGCCGGAACCGAACGGAATGGCTGGATGCATGAGCCGCGCCCGGCCAGGATTGTCGCGGCGGGGTGTCAGGGGATCGCGCGACACCGGCGGGCAGCGCAACGTGGGGTGGGAGGCCAGCCTTCGACTAGGCGCGCCCGGCGGCCCGACACCACGGGGGCCCAGGTGCCGGCCGCGCGGCCGAAGCCCCGCCCGCCCCCGAGAGGACCTCCGGGCGCGGCCGCGCGGGCGGTGTCGCGAGCTCGATCACGAGGTCATGGTCGTGCATCCCCTCTGACTCTGCGGTAGTGTGGTGCAGTTGCCTTTGCCAGTGGCCCGCCCGGCCTTTTTGGCGCACCGCCCAGTCGTTGTCGTGCCAGTTTTGGCGCTGGCGCCACGGTGCTGACTGACCGACGCCGAGATGGCGCGGCCGGGTGCCGCAAGCCCGCGACGGCGCGCGCCGTGGCGAATCGGGGCGTCACGCGGACCGCGAAACCAGGTTGCTTCCGTGGATGGACCACCTGATTTTTATTAGTGACTCCCCTACACTACGCACATCTTATTAGCGTATGGAAAAGGTACTAGATGCTGCCATCACGTGGGGAGCTCAGATTAAGCTGAAAGCAAGATCCCCTCTCAGGCCGTGTTTGGGTGCCTTGGCGCGGCTGTCTCCACTCCACCCATGCTCTATTGCTCTGATAACGATGCGCAAACTGTCACCATCGGCGCCGCACAAAATTACACTTGCTTGTCGATTACTTTACCGGGTGACTCTTCGGGGAGGGAGGGAGCGAGGGAGAGACGGTCCTGTGACTTGTTCATTTCTTCCACTCGGCAGTAAGGTCACATGGCTGCACAGTTTTACCAAAGGGCTGTGTGACTGTGACCACCGGTTCGCAACGCATCAAAGATGAGATGCCGACTTACACTTGCTCACGATTTATCTGTCAGCTCAGCAGGCTCCCACACTGTTGAAGTGTGTTTATCATTATATACGTCGAGTAAGTTTGCAACAGACGTATTTCCGGTGAAACGAAAACAACGAGTTTTTTTTTTCACTCTGGGATTTTTGCTCAAGCTGTTAGTACGAAATGATCCTGATGTCCTGACTCCTGAGCATCTGGGATTGGGATTTGGAAACACAGAAGCATGATGCTCGACGCAGGGCTGTGCGGAAGCATGTAGGTCCAGAACACCTTGGCAAGATCCTCTAGGCAGGGATTGTTAGATTTATGCTGCTAGCCTGCTACTATACCAGAATACCAGAAACCAGAGCAGCAGACCGCTCCCGCGGACGGCGCACCGTCACCTGTGACTGTGATGCAGTCCGTTTCGGTCTAGAGAGCGCGTGCGGCGCAAGTTGGCAGTGGCACTTCATCTGGACGCAGTCCGTGATCCGTGAACCCTGTGACGGCCGACCTTTTTTGCGGGAGGGGCTGCGCATATGGCTGGCGGCCAAAAGGCCCCCGGCGGGGGGCAACTTGGCAAACCAATCAAACGGACCTGTTGGAGAGATGCAGGGTGAGATGCACGCACCGGCCGGCCAGCCGCAAAGGCCCGGTCCCGCGCTGCCTCGCCTTCACGCATCATCATCCCGCAACCTTATCAATAGCCGTCCGTGGCATCTGAGTCGTCGCTTTGCCCCGTAGATAAATCACACGGGTCATGTCAAACATTTCGATGCAGCAATTAGGCTAGGCTTGCCGCTTGCGAGTTGTGGCCCTGGGCACCGGGAATATGCATGCTAGTATTGGTGTACGAAGTTTTTTTTTCGTCGTTTTTTTCTTTTTCTTTTTTTTTTCGAATTGAGATCCTCCAGCTCGCAATCAGTCAGTCAGTATAGTATGGCATCTGACGACGGACTACGCCATGCCTGAATGAGCTGCACCGTTTCGTTGGTATTTTAAATTAAAAGCCTTGGGTCGGCGGCGCCTTTTGTGACGGTGACTGTCACGGTCAGACTAAAGATATTTCTGCGCGCCATGGTAGTATGTGGTCTTCCAGTATGCAGTCATGCAGATAGAGATGATATACCGGGTCGGCCATGTTGTGATGCTGTACGCGACTACGCGTCAACTTGACCGTTTTTAAGTAGTACTCCCTCCGTCTCTAAATAGATGTCACCAGAAAAACGTGTTTGTGAGGGAAACACGGTTTTCTAGTGACATCTATTTTGAGACGGACGGAGTAGTCTGATAGCACAGTTCGCACATCTATGTACTCGTCGACTATAATGAAGGAGCCAAAGACTTAACTGCTCCAAGTTGACGAGCTGCAAAGTCTGCAATCGAGAGAAATAGAAGGCAAAAGGGTGACGCAGTCGCTGCTCTTTCTCCAACGCACATCGCAACGGGAAAAAAAACGAACATCAGCTGACTCACTGAATGCGTTGGATTCATCGAGAATCCGGTACACCGGCCAACCAAATAACCAATGAGAAGTTGGTTTTCAGTTATCATCGACGGTGCTCGCCATGCTGCATATTCAGTGAACTTTATTACTCTCTCCATAATCTTTTATAAGACATATGGAGATTTCTCATTTTTATCTTTTATAAGGCGTATGTATGTACAAACCTCTTGGAGTCCGAGCAATGTCCAATCAAAAGCTTCAGTAATTACTCCTTTTTAAAAACGAAGCATTACTTTACATGTAGCATCCAATCAAAAGACATGCATGCATGCACTTTGATTGCTATTGACACTTTTTCTAGACTTTCTTGGTCATTGTGTCATCTCTAAATACGCCCTATAAAAGATTATGGAGGGAGTATCTCCTATTCATATGTAATATTTCCTTCGTTCGAAATTATAAGTTATTCTAAAAATCTTGAATAGTTAATTTTTAAAATTTAACTGAAATTATAGAGAAGAAAATAAAGATTTATGACATCATATAGGTATAATATGTAAATAAAGAATATAGAAAACTTGGAGCAGTGATTCCTATGTTATATCCTTTTGGAGCAATTATACCCTCTATGAGAAGTGATTCTGCGACTAAAAAGTGATTGTTTTTTTTATTATTTAGCATAAACTCTTAAAATTAGTATGGAGAATCACTTCACAGAATTAGATGAAGTTACTTTTTTCCAACTCTCAACCTATTAGTCCATTTCTAAAAATCACTTCTCTCTAAAAAAAATTGTTTGGCAGAGATCCGATGAACTCCTAGGAGCTCTGCCAAATGGAGCCTTAGATGACATAAAACATCTAGCCCCAAATCTCGGTTTCAACGGGTTTCATAGTCGTCCTCAAATTAAACATAGTGTACCAAATCTCGCCAATTAAACATAACCCTTCCATCTACGTGGCCATATTTCGCCATTTTTTGTCTACGTGGAACCTCAATAATAAAACTTTCTTATAAGAGTGACATAAGAATCGTCAAAGATGAGTTCTTAGTATTAGAGTGCACGGCAAAATCTGGTCCAGCTCGCTATACCTACGAGCTAACGTCCCTCGAACTTAGGCCCACCAGAGTCCACAACATACCAAGGCTTTGAACCATATCCAACCTAAAAAACTACGTCACACTTCACATCACACAACTCCATGTAACTTCCGGAAGATGTTACGCAGGCCTCGAGTCCAACATTCTAATATCACACACAACTCGTGTGACCTCCGAGAGGTTAACATGCTCTCCCATCACCGTGTGATTCTTGAGGTCCAACGCTCTAATATCACACGCAACTTGTGTGATCTCCGAGAGTTAGGTTAACGGGCTCTCTCATCACCATGTGATTCTTGGGATTTTCCAAGTTTTTCGACCATGAGCTCCAATACCTTATAATGTGCAGCGGTATCAGATCCAACTTACTATACGCATAAATCGGCAGCCTCTTGGACCTAGATCCACTGGGGCACTCACTATACCCATGAACTAGCGGCCCCTCGAACCTATGTCCACTGGGGCTTCATAACATACCTGGACATTAGAGCTAACTCAACCCAAAAAAATACTAGTCTGATACGTGTGGGTTATCCACGTTTTATATATTGTGCTTCTTCGATAGCAATTACCGATATGAAACTAAACCTAACACTTATGACTTGAGTGCATGTTGAATGATCTGAATATGATAGACAGCTTTATAAATAACACAAACGTGGAAACTTACTCGTAAGTTTATTGTACTATTGCTATTGTGGAACACGAGATTGAAAAGAATATGTCCACCTCAGGCTTACAAGGATGGGTTTCCGCATGCAAGCTGCCTCAGTAGTTCATTTGTCTCGATGACAAAAAGTTTAGGATTGATTTGTTCATGGGTTCATCTCAAAACAAATCACTATAAAGAAACATTGATTGTCCTAGTCCTCTGTCGCAATGTTACACCACTGTAGATGAAGGTAGTGGCCGAGTCACTTTTACCACGCGACCAATGAGCGTTCGTCTTTCCATTTCCAGTGCCGAGCCGACACACCCTCTGACCCTCTGGTGCTTTTTACGGTGTAAAGTTTGTTCGTGACGTACACTGCATCCTTTCATAACAAAGCAATGAGGCTTGAGGCAGCTTCAGACAAACGACTGTTGTTTCAGTCATGAATTCAGAAAGACTGATTAGGCTACTCAAATGCGTTACCAGAAATAGGCTCCTGGAGCCTGGACCCACTATGAAAACTGTTCATGAGTTCGTAACTGTGCCAACCGACAAACACCGAAGATGTACCACAAAGAATTAAAAAAGACAATGGTAATAGCATTGGCTTTGTTCGGCAGTTGCGGTTAATTTATTGTGACAAAAAAAAAATATCGTGTCATGACTGAAAATTAGAGCTGATTTTGGTTGAATAGCTCAAGCCAAACGTAGCCTTTGGATTTGCATCTGCCTCCATCTCAACTTGCATGAAATGGGCAGATGTACTTCAATCTGCAGTGGACCGCACTGTACACCAATTATCGTGCAACTAGGTTTTGAGACGCGCGTATCGACTGACTGTCCAATGCATGCCGCCCTCTGTTTTCCATCTGCCTCGACCTAGACTGTCAGTTTCATATCCAGCCTGCATGCAATGCGTGGTCGCTGTGCAACCACGTTTTGTATCTGTGTCCCATGTGATGTGAGGGAGGGCCAACCTACCTCTCGTGGCCACTTTGGCATTGCAAGCTAAAGAAGCACACAAGTTGAGATGCTAGGGTCGCCACGAGAAAAAGGCGGCCGGCCGCACATCCACGCATCTAGGGCTAGTTTGGATGCGTATCTGGGACTGAAATGCCTGGGTGAGACCTGCCTGGAAGTTGTCTGTTCGTTGTTTGGATGGAGCCCTCGAGACCTTCCTGACGCAGGCAGCGGCACCGGCAGCCAGGCGTTGAGAATCGGTCGCCTGGGCCAGGCAGCTCAACTTGCCTGTACTAGTTATATATTAAACTGTTTTTATTACTAATGCTCACTTAATTAAGTCCATAAAAACATAAAAACAATGCTTGCCATAGTAAATTCAGTTTGTCTTTACTCTTTTTTTCACAAACATGAGTACTGTACAACGTAAAAACTATTCTGTGTATTTTATATTTTCTATTCTATTTTCCTTCGGTTGAGATTAGCATTGTGTGTAAATGTAATTATAATTATTTTTCTTTTGTGTACGTTCTTTCCTTGTGAAATCTTTTAAATAGCTACGAATTTTTTTTATCTTAAATATATTTTTAATTTTTTGTACGTTCTTTTCTTGTGTCATTTTTAAATAGCTATAAAATTTATTATATTTATTTATAATTTTAAATATGTTTTTAATTGATGAAATGTGTGGAGTGGATGGTTTTATTTATTTATTGCTTGTGCATTCTAATAGTAACTATGTATGTTTTAAATATGATATTATATCTTTTATAATACTTCCCAGGCACAGGTTTCCAACCAAACGCATTCTCTTCTAACTTGCCTCGCCAGACAGATTCTATCGAATTTTCAAGCAACTTTCAGGCAACACTTTTTACCAGGCAAGTAGTCCAGGCTTCCATCCAAACAAGCCCCTACTCAGCTCACTTGAAAGAGTATGGCGCAGACGAGAACAGAGGCTGTTCCAGATAGGCAGCAAAACCCTTCCTCTATCTTGTGTGTGCTGCCATAGCGCTGTTCCATACGTGTTTTTTTATACTTATATATAAAAAAAAATTGGCACGAGCTCGCCCATGGTCTCTCACACGACCTGCAAAACCTGGCGCTACTCGCCATCACATTGCAAAACCTGGCGAATGGCCCGTGTAGAACACAAACAATTTCACGTGAAACGTCGCGAGATGCACGCGGAGAGAACATGTGAGCCCGTCCTGTGTCCAAACGTGCTGAGATCACGCGGACGCAATGGCCGGCGAGAAAAAGGAACGTGCACACATGGGCGTCTCAGAAACGGAATTGCACGGAGACAGCAACCGGCGGCAGGAAAAGCGCGCGGCGGCCCGGGCCCGGCGACCGCGGGCCGTGGACGTGGCCTTTTCCCGAGGGTGCAGTCTTTGTGGCGGCGAAGGCGGATGCTCCGGTCGATCGGAGGAGAACCGGATCCTCCGCAGCTTTTCGTCAGAGTACGCAGGTAAAAAGAAGGCCACACTGCGTCGCAGGCTCAAAGCTCTCGGAATTGGATGCCCTGCCCCTGCGGTAGCCATCGAGCAGGTGAAGGGATATTGTGCTCAGCTCAGGTGGTGCGATCGAGCAACAGTGCACAGGATGCAAAATGTTGCCGACAGGATCTTCTTTCTTGTCTCGGATTTGGAGGTCAGCCAGTACTCCCCTGTACCTCCCAAGTGAGATCATGAGCAGGTTAAGATCTGGTTAGCTTTTAGCTGTACTCCCTCCGTCCCTAAAAGAACGTCGCCGTGGAATGCGTGTCACAGGTTTGACTCAATTTATAGAAAATACGTGCAACATTTAAATCTTCAAAAAAAATTGTTAAAAAACTAGATTCAAAGATCTTTCTAATGATACTAATTATGTACTATAAATACTAATATTTTGTAATATATAATTAGTCAAAATAGTTTCTCGGGAAACGAAGCGACTCTTTTAGGGACGGAGGGAGTACCATTTAACATGGTGCTATATCAACTGCGACAACAAGCGAACTTAGTGCTGTCAATCTACACACTTGAAACTTGAAGGTTTAACCCCTTTGGAATAAGGAAAAGTTTTTCTAAATCAAATGTTTTTTTTCTGTGAAATTGAACAGTTTTTTTTAAAAAAAATAAATAATAAAATCCTTCGTTCCAAACCGTAGTCATCTACATTCTACGGCACACTTGGAAATATGTTCGTACCGAAGAAAAAAGAACTACACAAACACAAGTAACAGCAGGACGAACAGTGTACGAGAAAGGCCATGCTTCTATTTTGCTCATGGGCTGCATTATCACTTCTGGCCCACGTACAAATGAAAGTCTATTTTAGCAACTCTAAAACCGGATGAACCACCTTTCTTAACTTTTAAAATAATTCGTTTTACCTCAATGATCCAGTTATAGTTGGTTTTGTCTTTTTAGTTTAAAACATAAATCCAGTAAATACCTAACGATGTTTTCCAGAAAAAAATCCTAAGCATATAAAAATTCTGAAAAAAATATTAAAGATGGATTATGACTAGGAATGGTAATGGATCATGACCCTTACAATATGCTTCTTTCATAATCCAACTTAGTTCTATCAAATTTTATCTTAAAATCATATAACATTATAGCACAATCCTTATTAAGCCCGATCTTTAAATTTGCTAGGCTAAATTAGAGGGTCCTTTCACCCCTAATTAGGACATGAGAAATCTAAATAATATATTTTTATCTTGTGAAAAATATCTATATGATATTTTAAATTTTAAATTTAGCTTTAAGAAAATTAGAAAATAACAAAAAAAACTAACAAAATATTCAAATCCATATCTAATTGCATCTTAAATGCTTTCACAATAAAAACATGTGATGAAGCCGACATGAATGCATTCGACATTAATATATATTGCATTTATGTTGGTTGCATATCATATTTATAGTAGAAAGTTCCTAAAATGTGTTTAGACACGAATTAGAATATTTTGTAGTTTTCTAGATTGTTTACCTAT